>JAESUZ010001959.1:0-460000 GCA_017311185.1 Proteles cristata cristata | reverse complement strand
ACCATAACTTTATTGAATACGAAAATTAACCCAGATTTCACTTGAAATAAGTCTTTTTTCTCACCCTCCTGTAGGATGGCTTCAACTGAGTTCAGTCAAGGTGACACCCGGGGCCAGAGACTGGCCAGCTAAGAGTGACCCAGGCATCAGGAACATTCTTCCTGTTTCAGCTCTGCCCTTGTGGTGTCCACCTCCACGTCACCTGGTGTCCTTCGCTAGAACCTGAAATGTGTTATTACTCCTCTCGGGAGGTCCGTTTATGTGGAAGGCACATCCGGCTTGATTAGGATGACAGCTGCTACCGGTACTTTGGACAAGGTCCAGGCATCACGGTATGTTACCGTTCACCTAACAGTCTAACCTTTCCTACACTCATCTGCAGATTGCAAATGAACTTGCGAGATGTGCTTTTACTGTTGGTTAATACATGCTCATTTTCTGCCACGTACCAACATCGTAATCAGCAGCGACCACACTTTTGGCTTTTAAGCCAAAGGGCATTTCCCTAATTCCGGTTGGTAAACTGCGAACACCAAACTGTCAGAACCCGTGAAAACGAGGCTGCAAGCGTAATAATAAGTGGCCCAGGGTGATTGGAGAAAAGACCGAGGAAACAATCCCACTTTCAAGGCTTATGGCTTGAGTTTGCTTATATAAAATCTTTAGGCAGTAAAAAGTGATTATAGTCATTGCCATTTCAGCCACAGCCAACAAAGAAGGTGGTCTTCAGATTCTCCCCACACGCTGATGTTTTTCATCTACATTGTTGTTCTTCTGGCAACAGGGTAACCGAAAGCTTTGCGCATGCATATGGGACAAATCAGCGTGTTGCAAAGCCGCGCGGCCTATGGTTCAAACCACCTGCATTCAATGCTTTTGCAGTTGTTTTAATTAATTTGTGCATAGCTTTATTCCACTAGCGCTCCATGTAGAAAAGCATTGAGAATAACAACCTTGTAGCTGCCTCAACCCAAGCCTGAGCCCAGATTAATAAAAGCAGAGTCAGTTCCAAAGATCCTTCCAAGGAAAGGTGGTTAGCTTTTCCCCGACCGTAGTCACTTAGAGCCCCGAAGTGTTTCATGTAACAAATTGCCGCTTGCCTTCCTGGGGGGTCAACTCATAGAATATTTGGTTCTCTACGGGATTTTGTTTTTCCAATGAGCAATCCCTTTGGAAAGCCAGGGGACAAAGGAAATCTTTAGAAACCAAAGGCCATTCACTTTGCTGGGAACATGATCTTCCTTTGGCTATTCTTTTTCAATCGCTACAGTTAAATTGTTTTTTTCTCCCTTATTCATCTTTACTTCAAATGGTCCCTGGACGGTGCACAACACACCAAGTTTATTGGCCCATCCTTCCTCTGAGAGTTTCATGTTGAAATGCATCCTATCTTACAAAATATTCCCAACCATATATTTTTCACACTCGTATTTGTTAGCTCTGATTCACCTTTATTTTTAATGTCTCATTCTACTGAGAGCACTTTTAGTGAAACTGATGGAATTGATCATCCATAACATGTAATATTCAAAGGCCAATTTCAAATGTGATTACCAGGAATCTGGTAAAAACAGAATTGGCGGAAGCAAAGAAGTCAGTCAGAAAATAACGATGCCTGAATAAAACACAGAAGCTGTGATCATCTCCACCCCAAAACACCGTCAGTTACCCCATGATGGTACAGCATCGGGGAGCATGCAAACCTCTTCTTCCATACCTCTTCGCACATTTGAGAAAACAGGCTTTCCAGACCCTTGGGCTTAGGAACCTGTCATCAGTTACCTTCATTGCCTAGAGAAGGATAACCACCAGCACCAGGATCCCTCTCCTTCATCCCTGGTTTGTCAGTCATAAAGGAACACCTTGAGAGGTGCCAGGGTACTTCAGTCAGGTGAGTAACTGATCCTTGATTTCGGCTCTGGTCACAATCTCATGCCTATGGGATCGAGCCCTACATCGGGCTCTGCACTGGGTATGGAGCCTACTTGGGATTCTCTCTCCCTCTCTCTCTGCCCCTGCCTGGCTCTCTCTCTCCCTCTCTCTCTCTAAAACGAAAGAAAAAGAAAGAAAGAGAAGAAGAAAGAAAGAAAGAAAGAAAGAAAGAAAGAAAGAAAGAAAGAAAGAAAGAGAAAGAAAGAAAAAAGAAGGAAGGAAAGAAAGAAAAGGAAAGAAGGAAGGAAGGAAGGAAAGAAAAAGAAAGAAAGAGAGGAAGGGAGAGAGGAAGGGAGGGAGGGAGGGAGGGAGCAAGGAAGGAAGGAAGGGAGGGAGGGAGGGAGGAACACCTAGAGGTACAGGAAGCCTAGAGCTGTTTTTCCTCAAAGCAGCTAGAGTTGCAGGTCTAAGTAGCCATGGGACTGATGTATCTCAGTAAGTAGTGGTACCTTATAAATACGAGATGATGGTGTCACTAAGAACCCCGTGCCTGTGTGAAGCTCCCCGAGTGTCCCCATGTATCTCACAGCACTTTAGAGAATAGGATGGCTGTTCTGGGTCAAGTCAGAATAGATTCCAACATAGATTCTCCTCTCAGGAACAAATAGGACACCTTGAGTCCCCAAGGTGCTAAGTTGTCTCCCTGTTTGCTCTCAGAGATGGTGAGGTCTTTGCTGATCAGATGGTGCAGGGTCACGATGCAGCAGTCAGGCACCGGGGATGCTGGAGACGCTCCCGGCCTCCAGGTCCCACCACCTCACCCCATACCGAGTGCCCGTCAGTGACCTGGACTGGCTTCTCAACGTAGCTCACCTGGGGAAGAGAGGGGCCAGGACTTCTGGGCTGCCGATAAAACCCCAATGACAAAATATTCAGGTGGTTTACTTGGGTGCATAGCACATATATATATAATCATATTTCTTAGACATATGCGTCTACAGCTACAAAAACAACCAACTTCTTTTAAAAAGTGTGTTACCTGCCACTATAATGTTCCTTACAGGGTATCGGTAGATGTAAAACAACAAATTAGCAAAATGAGAAAAAGCTTTGTTACATCTTTTTGCTGCCCACCCCCAGCCCCGTGAGCAAATAGGAGCATATAGTATATTTAAAAGGTATATGAGCAGTTAACTAGCATGGATGCTTTAATGTCTTTCCTCAAACAAACAAAAACTAAAATTCAACATTGGATGAACAAAAAAATCAAATTGTGCTTCTTCAAATTCTAATTGGATGGCAACAAAATCTGTGCTTTTTGATCAAACACTATCAGAACAAGTGATTCCTTTTTTTTTTTTTTTTTACTTTTTCAACTCTCTACACAAATCAGGTCAAATGTCTGTTTTCGTTTATATAAATAGTAATAACCATATGATAGACCTGATGATCTAATCAGACACCATGCCCTGAGTATCAGTCACAGGCCGCATGTAATACACGTTTATCCGCTGCAAATCGCTCTGCACCAAGGCTGGCTTGTTGATAATAAGCCTTTCGGCAACTCCAGGGCTGCCTTCTCCCTCTGTATTAATTAATACAAGTCACAAAGGATAATGCCATCCTCCGTCCTCCAGGACAACAAAACCCATTTGTTCCCCTGAGCCTCCAGGCTGCCACTTCAGCCACCGTCATAGATGCATTTGCCTTGCTGGTTACATGAGATCAGAGTAGCCTGGTCAGTGAGTTCCAATCAAGGAAGGAAGCAGAGTGAGCCTGCACCTGCTGAAAGTTCGTGAATCCGGGGCACACCTCGCCAGGCTCCACACTCCGTTCGCCCGGCCTGGAGAGCAATTTTGACAGCCAGCTTCTCAAAATTGGACTGGCATCCCTCTCAGCTGTCTTCATGTCACTTCAAAGAAACCGCCCTTGCTGGATTTCAGCGCTACATCTTCCGTTTTCAGATACTCTTTTTTTTTTAAGGCTCTGACAGACAGATCTAACAAGTAAGTACAAAGGATGTAATTTAAGTCTGAAAAATAGAGCCAAAAAATTTGACTACTTTGACTGATTTTTTAGACCAAACATTTAGCTATTTGGAAATATCTGTTTTTGACTATTTACACTCACCCAGATGTTTGGCATTTGGTAGACAGGGATTAAGTGCTTATATTAGCCTATGAAGTGTCACATCCATGTAAATTTGGGCAAACTAAGAGACTGGCTTCTTTCTTAGCACAAGCAAAACACATTTTTCTCCCCTCGCTTCTAATCTCCCATCCCAAAGAGGAAGAAGTTGTCCCTGAAATAGCTATTTTCATCCAGTTGCTGGTTGTTTATGCCGAGGGGAAGGCTTACTAGCTCACAAAAAACACAAATGAACTAAGTAGTGAGGGCACAGTGAGGCTTACATGGGCTCGGGGACACCACTTGGGTCCCGTTCACACGGGAGCCATCCCACAGGCCGGCTCCCTCAGTGGGCAGCACCCAGGCCCGGGCCCCGGGGCAAGCACCGCCCTGCCAGTGTAGAGGAGGCAGACACAACCGTGACACTCAGAAGCTTCCCACTTTAGGGCTGAGAGTGTTAGAGGCTAAAGCTTGCACCCCCTTGGCAACATGCAGGGGCGGCCTGGCCAAGTCTGGGGCCTGCAGGTGCGCAGGGGGTGGGGGTAGAGGGGCTCGGTGATAGCAGCTCCCCTGCACTGTCACTAAGCCCTCCAGGCAGCTGTCCTAAACACCGTCGGAGAATCCACTTCAGACCCCGAAAGTAGACCAGTTGTGAGAGCAAACATCAGTTGCTGGCCCTCTTTATGTTTGTGTTTCATAGAAGTTCATGGATGCAGGAGAGCTCTGAGCACACCTGTTGTGGGTACAGGCTGGTAGATGCTCTAGTGAATTCCTCCAGTGAGGCGGATAGGATCACGGTACGGATGATGACGAAAGGGTAGAAGGGAAGCTACTGACAGATATGCGCGGAGACAGCGGGCTGTTTTGTAAACAAGGAAACATTTCTGCAGCCAGGAATTGACGCCAAGTCTCTTCCCAAGACTCCCTGCCTGTGTGGATGTTGCAACGGACTCCTGATGGAAACAGAGAGAAGCCGAAGTCCTCTTCCATGAGATCATGATGTTGGAGGTGAATGTGGGCAAGCCAGATGGGTTTTCAGTGTTCTAATATGCATGAAATATACACTGAACTTCCAAGGATCTGAAACTATATTCCTATCGAAACTTAAATAAATATTTTTACGGTTATTATTTTATAAGGTCAAGAGTCTGTGCCATGTTTTATTTATATTTCCGTGTACACTGTGGCATATTAGAAAGAGCTTTGCAAGTTTAAAGATGCAGATTTTTTTTATCAAGATCATCTCCAAATACTACCAAATATATGATTTGGGGAAACTCACTTAACCTCTCTGAGTAGTTTTTTAGATTCTCTATAGTGACTTTCCACTAACATCAACAATTAGAAGTTGTCAGAAAGGATCTGTGAGAACACAGATCTTCTAAGCTTTATAAACTCTCAAGTGCAGGGTATGAGGCAAGAGAGATGGGCACTTTTGCCTTGTAGACTATGGGAAAGCATTGAGAATGTAGGCCGAATGTTTGGAAAAGCCTTTGGAGGGTTTTTGGAAAAGCCTTTGGAAGATGATATAATTTGACTTTAAGTTTAAGAGGTCATTCAGCTTGGCATGTAGAACCTCGAATCAAAGGGGACAGAGAAAGCTTGCGGAGCCAGTATGGAATTTTATGAAAGACAGGGTGGTTGGAGTTAGGGTCACTATGATAGCCAGATGGTGGAAATGGTGGCCATGGTCAGAACTGCCCCATTTGAGAAACTAGCAGGTCAAAAGCTCAAGTGTGTTTTCCAGGTTGTTCGGCCTGAGCAGCAGTGTAAATGGTGTGAACTTGGAAGACAGAGTGAGGAACAACTTTGAGAGGGAAGCACAAGCAAACAAAAGCCAAGAGTCAGTATAGCACCTGTTTCCGTTACCTGCAGACACCTGGTAGAGAACATGAGCAGGTGAGAATCTGAGTCTCCTTGTCAAGGGTGACAGCAGGGCTGAGACGTGACTTTCGCATGTTGGTAGAAAGTAGATGATAGATCCCACAGACCACTCAAGCCTGGGTGTTAGGACATGCAGAAAGGGGAAAATGGCCAAAGACTGGACATCAGTGTCCTCCAACATTTCAAAGTCGGGAAGAAGAGCAGAGACCAGCACGGAGCCGGAGTCAGACATGACCTTCCGGGTGGACTTTCTCATACCTCATTCCCCCGCACTGGGTTAGGCTGCGATTCCACGCAAGGCTGTGCTTGTCTATGGGAGCACGTATCTAAAAGAACTCTTTTACACAAGGCGATTTATTCCGTAAGGGCAAGGATTGCGTCTCACGTGCTGCACTGTGTCCTAAAACCGTCCCGGGCAAAATGGCAGACTTTCAAACCAGTATTTGTTGCCTGAAGAATGCAACCTTCGCCGTTAAAAGGTACATGGATATCCTAACATTTTCTCCCATTTCCTAAGTAACTTGTGTAAGTAGCCCCTTCAGTTCCATAACAGATGGGGGTTGAGCTAGTCCACCAATAATATGTGGTCCTTGGTGCGGTTGGAAGGTTACATTTTGCCCACAAGGTTATGAACAGTACACCGCACAGGAAGGCAACACAGAAAAAAGAACTTTCTCTCTTTCTTCCTCTTTCCCCCTCTCTCCCTATCTCTCTTCTCCCTCCTTTTGGTTTTACAGAGTTGTGGCTGAAAAGAAATCCCCTAAGGAAAGAATCCTAATATGAGGGGTGCTTGGGTGGCTCAGTCAGTTGTGTCTGACTTTGGCCCACTGTTCGTGAGATCAAGCAGCCCCACATGGGGTTCGCTGCTGTCGACACAGAGCCTGCTTTGGACCCTCTGTCCCACCTCTCTCTGCCCCTCACCCCATGCTCTCCCTCTCTCTCTCTCTCTTTTTCTCTCTCAAAAATAAATAAACATTAAAAAAATAAAAAGAAAGCCTCTAAGATGAAATTCCAAAATTTCACATTGGGGGTCATTTTGCTTTATTTCTAATTTCATCTCCATAGTCCACTCCCCCACTCCCAGCCTTTATTTTTAACCAAGTGGGCTCCAGCCTTGCCTTATGCAAAATGTCCATGTCAAAGGATGATATACACATACGCCCGCACATCCATATTCATCATCTGCTCCTCGGACCATCCAAGTGATTTATCTCTTGCATCTTGCAGCTCCTTATTGGGTTTATAAGTTATGTGATCATTCATTTTCTGTGTCAACTTCCTGCTTCTCATTTTGTAAATTCCATGCCACACATGCACTTCTGTTAATTTGGCACCTGGAACCGAGAGATTTACTGTGTGGTGTTACATCCTTAGTTAAATTAAAATAAAAGGGCAGACCAGTATCTTTCCAGTGCCAATATTTCATTGTCGTTTTGTTTTGTATTGAGCCTAAGCCATGCCCTTAATAAATGCCTCAGTCTTCCTGATCAGGAAAACGGGAATAAAATCTGCAGTGCTTCTTTCTCATGAAAAGAGTGTAAATATCCCTGAAGTAAACATCATTTTCTTTGATTTCTGTAATTAAAGAAATTCTTTTCCACCCAGAAAACCGCGTTTGCCCAAGAGGCAAGGAGAATGTGTTTAACCACAGCCGATGTCTGTTTGCAACGAAGTCCTGGCTAGAAGTGTTAGCAGTGGCCAACCAAACCATACTGATGGTCTTTACATTTGTAGATGACATCGAGGAAAACAGTTACTTCTGTCAAATTTGAAAGGGATTAGATGCCTATGCATTAGAATAACATCTGTAGTTATATCAGGAGAGTAAAATTACCAGGGTAATCAATCCTTATCCTTCAAGATCTAAGCTGAATAACAGCTGGGTTGGAGAAGAAAAGTTCTACCCCTGTGATCACATTTCATCGATGATCAGACACACGATGAGTAGCTGCCCACTGCTAAAAACTCCCGGCCCAGACCTTCATTACAAACAAACGGACTGTAGATGAATAGACCCCTTTGTCACTCAGGCAAGCCCTGTGATTTATAAGGAAATTTTCAGAACTTGGAATCCAGAGACCCATTTAAGCTCAAGTACCCACAAGGGTTTCCAAGAGAAGTGTGTCACTGATTCAAATGTAAACCAGGCCAATGGATGCGAGGAAAATGCCCCAAAATACCCACTGCCAAGGTGACTGATAGGCTGGAAGTGAAATCAGGGCTGAGGTTGTCGGCACTACCAGGTTTTAAAAAGAGTTGGACATTTTTGAGCCGAGGGACTCTCTCCCTCCTTTATCCTCACTTCTTTTCTACCCTTAAATCTGTACTGAGAAAGGATCGTAGTTGGTAATTTCAGCACTTCCCTCAAGAAAAGTTGAAAGGAGGTGTGGAGTAAATGTTGTGGAAGGAAACCTAAACCGAAAGTTAACAGAACAAGTCCAAGTCACAGACATATCAAGAAAGTTAGCAATGCCAGAAATAAACACAGCTGAGCGTAAATCGACAGAGAATGTGCATGGAAATTTCGCTGTGGGTATCACCGGGAACAGGAATTACACAAGCAGATGGTAATATTGGAGGGAAAGAGAAAGCAGAGAAAGAAAATATAAAAAGAGGAATGAACGATGTGACAGCTTTGGTAGGATAAAAGAAACCTGGAATTGTTTCCTACTTAGCAAGAGTTAAGATAAGAATCACGACAAAAACAGGGGCACCTGGTAGCCTCTAGTCAACCGAGCCGATGACTCTCGATTTTCGCTCCGGTCCTGGTCTTGTAGTTCATGAGCACACAGCATGGACCCTTGCGTCAGGCTCCGTGCTGAGTGCGCAGAGCCCGCTAGGGATTCTCCCTCTCCCTCTCTCTCTCTCTCTCTCTCTGCCCTTTCCTGCTCACGTGCACTCTCTATCTCAAAATAAATTAAAAAACCATTAAAAAAAGAAGAATCCTGATTAAAATAACACACTCATGAAAAGATTATAGAAATGCACAGAAGAACTTTAGGGTTAAAAATAGGGCTCAGATAGTTCTAGAAAGCAAGTACATATATATTTGCCTAGCCCAAACCACTGCTGCCTCAGATTAGTGGCAAAACTTGAGGAGATATAAAACAGTCCACATACATATTTAGTACAAACACATCCAGGAAATCGGAAATAAAGTGCAGAGCAAAATTCAAACATATAATTTTTCAAAACAGATTATTTTATGAGGGTTTTTTTTCAGTCATTACTAGCTAACATTCAGATTCTTATGGGTGGGGCACCTGGTGGCTCAGTTGGTTATGTGTCTGACTTGGCTCAGGTTACGGTTTCATGGTTCCTGAGTTCAAGCCCCGCGTCGGGCTCTGTGCTGACAGCTCGGAGCCTGGAACCTGCTTCGGATTCTGTGTCTCGCTCTCTCTCTGCCCCTCCCCCACTCATGCTCTGTCTCTCTGTCTCTCAAAACTGAATAAATGTAAATAAAAATATCAAAATTTTTAAATGTTTTTCATTTATTTCTGAGAGAGAGAGAGAGAGACAGTGTGAGCAGGGGAGGGTCAGAGAGAGGGAGACAGAATCTGAAGCAGCTCCAGGCTCTGAGCTGTCAGCACAGAGCCCGACGCGGGGCTCGAACCCATGAACTGTGAGATCGTGACCTGAGGCGAAATCGAATGCTTAACCGACTGAGCCACCCAGGCGCCCCCAAAAATTTTATAAAAATATGATTTATCAACATCCCATATGCAATTTTAGAAATTTTTTTGGATAACTGGAAATATGCATTATCTAAATTGGCATGTTTTGCAAAAGCACTAAAACGGGTACTGTCTTTGTCTCTGTGAACGTATCAACACCACGCACTGCAGGCACACCATGCTCTTGGAGGAGGTCATGCGATGGACAGCACATGGCCGCGCCCTCCGGTGGTTTGGGGCCGTCACACCACTTCCCTTAGTCTGTTCACGCAAATGCTTCGGTGTTACACCAAGACACATATTTCACATGAAAACCGATAAATGCTTCCATTTCTAATGTCGAGCAATCCCATCCATTTGCATTTAAGTATCATTTCCTCTGAGAGCCCCCCTCCCTGACCCTCTAAATTGGGTGAATCCCATTCTATCAGTCTTTATGGAAGCCTTTCCCTAGCCAAACACTCAACAACCTCTATTAGTTTTGCTTCCTCTCTGCCTTCTAACTCTCTTGTTCATTATCATGCCGCAGAGGATTCACTAAGTGCCTTGTGAATGAATGATTACATGACTGAAATGTAATAAATGAACAAATGAAGTAATAATTAAACTGAACTCTCTCAGCACAATAATGAGATCTCAACAAAATAATAAATAAATAAATAAATAAGACTATTTGCCTGTGCCCATTTTTTTCTATTTTCTTAGAAACTAAACACCGCTAATTTTGATTAAAAATTCATTTTTTTAATTTCTCTGCTCTTTCTGGATAATCCAAGGATCATAAATTCTCTGTCCTCTTTTACGAAAATGCAATGTACAACATTAACAATAAAAACCACTGCTTTAAAAGTTATTTACAGCAGATATAATTAGACAGGGAAATATGGCTGAAGCACAATGAATATATTTTAAATGTGTAATGGTGTTACCCACGATGATAGAGAAAAGATAACTTTCCTGTGGTGTATATGAACAAGTTTGTACATCTTGAATACCTCTTGCTGGTTTTGTTATGAAAATATTTTCTATCTTGAACAATGGATTAGTTGTCAGAAATCTGATATGTTCAGCAACAGAAAGAATCTTGATTTTCTGATGGTGGTGGATTTTCTGCACAAGATTAGTTATAACTTGTTCTCATAAAAACACACAAGAAAGAGATAAGACACATTCTTCCATAATATTGCAGAGAAGCAAGTTGAGAATTTAAAGATTAATTACCTCATTGCTTTACAAATATACCATAATTAACTGAGCTTCTCAGTTTAAATTACTAATTGGGGGATTCCTATCACAGATTTGAGCTACTCTTTCTCTCGAGAATGTTCCTTCTTAAGACCTGTTGTTAGACATTGGGCTCATTAAGTTACCACTTCATTCACTACAGCTGCTACTTAATAATCTCTTTCTTCATAAGGAATCCCATCCAGCACCAGCATTTTCTATGTTGTATAATTACTGACTCATACAAGGAAGACCAAATAGCACAAAAGAGCACAAACTTATGACGGCCCATACTTGGAAATGATGAGGTACGTTCAATAAAATGTAGACATACATAGGATTATTCATGGAATGGCTTCTATTTCAGAAGTAGAGAGCTCTTAGAATAGCATTGGCAGTTCTATTCTTAAAGCTTTCTGAATTATCTCAAGGTCGCTTTAAATGCATCCATTATTCTGGGTTTTTACCTTAGTTATTAACCTTATACTAAATCGGATGGCTTTATCCTTAGTTTGGAGGTTTATTTCTCAAGAAGTCGTTCTTACTTTCAAGTAAGAGGAGGGTCTGTTGAAAAATAAAATCAATAAAAAATGAAAATAAAACTCACAAAGTCTTCATTTTGCTGAATGATAATTTAACAATGAGTTCATTGGTCCATGACCTTTAAATATATTTAGCTTGCCACTAGAATTGAGGCAGAATAGTAAGCTGAGTAGCCAGAAAAAGAGGAAAAGTGCTTGAGACGTCCATTTATGAGGCCCCAGTGAAATGTGAATGTCACGATCATACTGGAAGAATGAGTGGATATTTTCCCCGTCCAGAGACTTTGGAGATGTGTGAAAGTTTGAGGAGTCTTGGTTTTAGACAGCCATGCCTTTTTCCATACAGTTACCAACTATTTTTCACCTTTAAAGAATACTAAAGAAGCTAGGAGAGAAAACGGAAGCCAGACAAAGAACAGATCCAGTCTTCATTGCACGTTTATAAAAGCTCAGGGCTCCAGGGATTACGAATACTCATGAATCTCCCTTTATAATGCGACGAACAAGCACAAGCTACAGTGTGTGGTTCACAATTTCACACCAGGCAAGAAAGAAATGGAGGCCAAACTCGTGGAAACAGTGGCCCTACAGTGATCTACTGAGTTCTTTTGGCTTTGGCCAGCCACTCGTATTTGCTGGAAAAGCGGAGTCCTAAAGGCAGAACTAAGTTGGGATTGTTATGTGCCCTCAACTCAGCACCTGCAATGATTTACCACTTTGTACCACTCTAACCAGTGGTCTTTTCACCCTTCTAGATTCTTCCTCCCAAGAAACTTCTTCTCAAAGGTGTTGCAGATTACAAAATGTATAATAGATTATGGGTGGTTGAAAGAGATTTGTCTGTGCTTTGTTCTGAGCCGTGCTGAACGACATCACACTTTTGGCTCTTCACAGACTTCTGTCTCCGAAATCCAGAATCCAAAGTGCCTTAAAACAACAGCGATTATAAGGACAAAATACACTGGCTTGCTTCGACCCAGGAAATAGAAAGCATTCGACACTCGTTCAAATTTAGCTACATCCAGACTTAGTCCATGAGAGAGTCTAATTCCTTTCTGTCAAATAAGTACTCAGTTGTGTTCCTGAAAGGCACAGGATAAATTCCTGTGTCTGGTTTTTATAACGGGCCATGGTGAAGATTTTTGTGTGTTTCTAGAAGATACTATACGTAATGAGTACAAGGCCTGGAACATTACCATCCATGTGACATTTTCTTTCTTAAATAATGGCATTTAACGTCTCAGGTAGGTCCCATTCCCGCCAGGTGGCAAGAGTTTATTCTAGTCACTTCTGGGTAAGCGCATCACCTGAGGGCCTTCTCCAGCCTGACCACCAGGGCCACACAGTGGCAGGCTCAGGTGGTTGGCCCCTTTCCAGTCCATGAAGTTACACTGGCTCCAGAGGACTGGTTGGTCCCCACCAGCACACGCAGTCAGATCCTGGCTGGACCGCCCTGTGGCAAGGTCCCTTCAGGTCTGTTGGCTCCCTTCCTCAGGCCTTTGGGCTCCATTCTGGTGTGACAAGGCACAGAGGCAGTGATGGGTTTCTACACACCCTCTTCAGCTTCAAGGAATTCTCTCGCCCCAGCTCTTTCCAGACTCACAAGCAGAAATTGTTAACAGATGCTCCGATGCCTGGGCCCAGGGTCCTGCTGTGAAGCTGTTGATTTCACAGGCTTCACCCAACAAAGCAAAGCCTCACCTTCTGAGTCTTCAGATTTTCTGGAAGCTAGATGTCCACACTAACCCAGCAGGAAGTGAGAAGAGAGCATTCACCTTTTCCTTTTTCAGCAACATGGCAACAGCTAACGGCAGTTCTACTAACTCTAAAGAAAAAAAACTAACCCCGTTGGGGCAGAAAAAACTGACTTATAGTAGAATGACTTCAGTCTCTGACTATCTCATAGGCTTTATGCTCCATTTCTTTAAGGTCTAGACTTTTTTTACTTAAACTTTTTATTTGGAGATGAGTACAGATCCACATGCAGTTGTAACAGATCCCGGGGACCTTTCATCCATTTTCCTGCAATGGCAATCTCTGGCAAAACTCTAGTACAGTATCTAACCCAGGATATCAGCAGTGATAACACTCAAGACAGACCATTTGTGTCACCGCAATGATCCCTTCCTTTCATCCTTCCTGCCATCCCCCCCTAACTCTGGCAACCACGAATACATTCTACTTTGCTATAATTTTGTCACTTAAGAATGTCACATAATGGAATCTTATGTGTACCTCACATATATGATATATATAATATGTATCATATAAAAGGTTTTATATCACATACATAATATTTAATATATGTATTATATATGCAATACCCATATGTAATGTGTAACCTTTCTTGACTAGCCTCTTTCCCTCAGCATAATTCTCTGGAGATTCAACCAAGGTTGAAGAATATATCAATGGTTCCTTCCTTTTTAATGCTGAGTAATATTCTGTAGTTCAGATGCACTGCAGTTTGTTTGAGCCACTCACCCATTGAAGGGCATCTGGGTTGTTTCCAGGTTTGGGCTATTCTGAATTAAACTGCTATAAATATTCGTGTATAGGATTTTATGTGAACATAAGTCTTCGTTGCTCTGGGAGAGATGCCCAGGAGAGCAAATGCTGGTTCATATGGTAGTTATATGCTTAGTATTTTAGGAAACTGCCACACGGTTTTCCAGAGTGGCTGTGCCATTTTCCATTCCCACCAGCAATGTCTAAGCGACCCATTTTCCCTTCATTCTGAGCAGTTTCTCTTATTCTCATCAATAACGACAACTGGTGATGTCATTGCTTTATTTTAGCCACACTGCTAGGTGTGTGGCTATCTCATGGCTTTTTAACCTGCATTTCCCTAATAACTAACAATGTTGAACATCTTCTCATGTTTTTGTTTGCCATCTGCAAATCCTTTTTAGTGAAATGTCTGTTCGTGTCTTTTAACTAGTCGCTTTCTAATTGGATCATTTGTTTTCATACTGTTGAGTTTGAGATTTCTTTATGTATAATAGACATTACTCATTTGTCAGATATTTAGTTTGCACAATTTTTCTCCCAATGCATAGTTTGTCTTTTTATCATCTTAAGTATTTTGCAAAGCAAAACTTTTTAATTTTGATGCAGTTCAATTTATCTATTTTTCTTTTTATTGATTGTGCTTTCTGCATCAAATCTAAGACTTCTTTGCTTAGCTGTGGGTCCCGAGGCTTTCTCCTCTCTTTTTTTCCTAAAAATTTTAAATAGAATGATCCATTTTGAGTTAACTTTTGTATAAGTTGTGAAGTTGAGGTCACAGTTCCTTTTTTATTTATTTATTTATTTTTTTTTTTGCCTGTAGCTGTCCAATGCTCTCGTACCATTTGATGAAAAGGCTACCCTTTGCCTCCTCGGAATCGCTTTTGCACCTTTGTAGAAAAACCAGTTGGGTATATTAATGTAGGTCTGTTTTGGAGTTCTCCGTTCTGTCCCATTCATCTATGTGCCTAACCTCTGCCAATACCACACAGTGTTGATTATTTTAGCTATGTAATAAATCTTGCAACCCAACTCCAAAGAGGTATTATATAGAATAATATCAAGAGCGTTGTGGATATCAAATATTCATTTAAAAAAAGATATATTTATGTTGGCTTATCTCAAGAACAGGCTTTATTTATATTCCTGAGGATATTTTACGTTTTTGTTTGGAGTAAACCAGACTCTCGGAGAAGCTGGGACCATCCCTCGTGATTCTTTAGCGTGGTATGTCTTGTCCTCATGCTGGTGAGTGCATCGTTTCCTTGGTGGGTAGTCTATGTATGATAACACCACTACCCCTGTGATCCTCTCACATGAAGGCTCTCCATTCTAACACTCTACCTTTACTTCGGGGTGAGAAGGCACTAGCATTTGTTTCTAAGCCTTTGTCCTTCCCTCTTGTGCTTTGTGTATTTCTCCTTTGGTGCTTATACTACCCAAATTTTTCATCATATCACCTCATTTTGTGGCCAGTCAATTTCCTGGTTGCTTCCCTCACTCATTAAAGATGTGAACACCTGGTTCGAGATCTTCCCAACCCAAGGTCATGAGTCCCTTGAGCATCTTGGCTTTGCATCCGCTCCACTCATCAAAGCTATGGTGGCAACTTGGATACGACCGTCATAATTCTCTTTTCCTCCAGCTTTCTTTCTTGCTCCATTTGTACCATCACACTTGTTCTTCAGCTATGGGAAGCCCTCCCCTCTCTTAGAGGCCCTATACACCTATGTCATTTTTCTATGTGTTTCCGACCATATTTACTTCTTTTCTATTCAACTCAAATTCCAAGTTTTACTACTTCAGTTGTCCCTGTGCCAAATCCCCAGATCTTTTCCCCATTGTCCATCCTTTCCCCCTCCACATGGTGCCTCTCTTTTTGGGGTCGGGACAGCTGTACATCCCCACACACGTCTGCTACTGGTGCACCACTAAAGAAGAATCGCCCAAAGACACAGGAAGCTTTCACTACAGACCCACAGCTCCATTCCTCCATTGGGTTCTGATTCTGTTCGGAACTCCTAGCCACCATTTTCTCTTATCCTCCAAAGGGGTATTTCCCACCTCCGCAGACCTCAGATCATCCCACTTCTCCATGGAGGACACCACCTCTTCATAGACAAGTCTTCAGATGAAAACGCTGCCTACTTGCCGCTACCAAATGAACAAGTGGACCTTGCCTACACCCTCTTCCTTCACTGTTTTTTTAAATGGAAGAGATGAAGCTTCTTTCTGAAGATATAATTCTTCATCCTTGCTCTGCAGGAGCCCGTTTCCACCTTCTTCAGGAATAGCATACTGTGTTTCCTCCAACTCCTCTCTCTGAATTTCCACCTTTCTCTCTTTACTAACAGACGCCGTGCCTATGGGCAGACATGTTGTCCTGTCATCTTCAAAGGCAAAAACAAACCTTTCTTTGACCCCACATTCGCTTCCACCACTGCCTTGGTGCTGTCCTTTCTCTCACAGCCAAACCAATTGAAATGGTCTCCAGACTTACCCTTTCCCTATTATCACCTTCTATTCAATCCCCAGTAAAACTCATTTTTGCTTGTCCTTCCCGTACTTCACTGATGCAGTCTTCCACCAGAGGTACATTTTGTTGCTGACTCGCATTGGTGGTATAGTGGTGAGCATAGCTGCCTTCCATTGTGTTGTTGATCTGATGGAAGTACGTCGTGCGCTGTACGACTTGGCCATCTCTGGGAACCGTTGACCAGTCGTTCTTTATAGAAACATGATCTTCTCTTGACCTCCATGGCACCATGGTCTGCTGGTTTTCTTCCTGCCGTGGAGATGCTTATTATTTGTCACTCCTCTGCCAATCCCTGAAACGTTAGTGGTCCTCAACTTTTCTACCTTAGACTCTCTGTTCTTCCTCTATTGCAGAGGCATAGCAGCCCCGTAAGTTGTCTACTTTCCAAGCTACATTCCAGGTACTTGATAGTATCATCAAGTATTATCGTGCTCAGGGCTAGCTTTGCAGTCACACGGGTCCTTGTCCTCGTATACAAGGTCCTCATGCTTGGTTTCACTCTCTGTTATTGCCATTTTGAAATTCTTTGTTTTTGAGCAAAAGGCTTCCCGTTTTCATTTAGTACTAAGCCCTGCAAGTTCTGTAGCTAGGCTTGCCCACACTCTATACAGTCAAAGAGCTGTGAGTTCAACCTGCTAAATATTTCTTGACTCATTCCATTTTCCCAGCCCCACTGCCCCTCTGATTGGCTGTCTCCATCCTTTGCCAAGATGGTTGCAATAGTTTTACCTGGACCCTTTTCCTAATCTTCCTTGTCTTTAATTTAATTCTAATAAAATAGGAGCAGAAAACACGTGAAGTTTTGTGTGAAGTTAGTACATAAAAGGCAAATCACAGAATCTTTTAACACTTATTTCAGCTAAGCCAGCTTTTGGCTATGAGCTTTCCTTTAGCTGATGCAGACTTGTTAACTCTGTTTTTCATTTTTTTACTGTTCTGTAGTATCACATCATATAAACACACTAAGATGTATTCTCTTACTTATGGGCACCATGGTATTTCCAATATTTGGATAGTTTCCAGTTATCCATGATGTGTAGATAATGTTGTAATCAACATCTTTATACACGTCTCCCTGTGTTCTACAGACAGGAATTTCTGCAAGAGCATTTCTAGGGAAAGAGTCCAACAGTTTCAACTTTGCTACCACGTGAGATTCCTTTCACAGTAGTTGGAGCAATTTATATCCCTACCAGCAGTGTAGGAGAAATACTGTAGCTCATTCTTTGCCAAGCTGAGTATTGGCAGCGTCAACCTAATAGACGTGCTTGCTCTACCATTTTGCTTCGTTTTCCATTCTTCTGATTATGAGAGATGATGACCAACTTTCACATGTTTATCAGAATATTAGGTTTCCTTTCGTGATACACAGTTTTCACTTTTTGCCATTTACAGATTTGTAGGAGTTCTGTATATTCCAGATACAAATGCTTTTTCAATTATTGATATGAAAAATACATTCTTCCACTGACTTGTCTCTGCGCTTTGTTATGGTGTCTTTGGTTGTACACAATTTTAAAAATTTAATCTTCTTAAATGTATGAATCTTTTACTTCTTGGTGTTCACTTTATTTATTTTATTCAAACAAGAAAATAAATAAGTAAGGAAAAACTCCCCTTCCCTAATCCAGGGCCAGAGAGACATCCTTTTATATTATCATCTAAATATTTAAAGATTTGCTTTTCATGTTTGGACTTATATAATTTAATTTTAGAAGGCTGTAACATAAGGATCTTATTCATTTAGTAGTCCATTATTTCCCCATTGATCAATAATGGCATTAGTGTCATCTATCATGATCATATGTTTACATGGGCTCTGTTCCTCTCCTTGTGAAATTTCTATTTACTAGAGAAAGACTCCTTAATTACTGTTTTTAGTTTTATAGAAATTATTTGTAAAGATGACTCCTTCCTCTTTCCCCTCCTTCTTCTCTTTCTTCATTTGATTTTCTCTTCTTTTATGCCTTTTGACTTATTTGTAATTAACTTGGATATTCCTTGCTTTTCCTCATGAACTCACGCTAAGTGGTCAAGTTTCACTTAAATGTAATTCACTTTAGTAATTCAGTTTGAATCTGTAGATCAATCTGAGTACAACTGCCATCTTTAAAATATTTACCACCAGGGTGCCTGGGTGTCTCAGTCAGTTAAGCATCCGACTTTGGCTCAGGTCATGATCTCACAGTTCGTGAGTTCAAGCCCCACATTGGGCTCTGTGCTGACAGCTCACAGCCTGGAGCCTGCTTCAGATTCTGTGTCTCCCTCTCTCTCTGACCCTCCCCTGCTCACTCTTTGTCTCTCTCTCAAAATTTAATAAACATTAATAATAATATATTTACTATCCCCACCACAATTTAGCAAAATGATATATATCTCTATTTATTTTGGAGATTTATGTCCAATAACATTTTATAGTTTTATCTCCAGAGGTCTTGAACAACGTTTGTTAAGTGTGTTCCTAAGTACTCTATAGTTTGTGTTGATAATGCAAGTTATATATTATTCTACTGTATTATTTTGTCCCTTCTTATACAACTTTCTGTTATTTTCAAATAGTAAATACTTTTACATTTTCCTTTTCAATTTAAATAATTTAGCTTTGGTTAAAACCTCTAGAGTAATATTAAATAATAAGAATAATCCTTACCTTGAATAAGAATGGGTCTAAAATTTTACCATAAAATAGCTACTTTCAATAGATATTTTTTAAGTTTAAAAAGAACTTCCTACCTAGTTTGTTAAGAATTCTTGTGATAAATGTGTACTAATTTTTTTCATTTTTTTAAATGTTTTATTCATTTCTGAGAGAGAGAGACAGGGTGAGCAGGGGAGGGTCAGAGAGAGAGGGAGGTACAGAATCTGAAACAGGCTTCAGGCTCTGAGCTGTCAGCACAACGGGGCTAGAACCCACGAACCATGAGATCATGACCTGAACCAAAGTTGGACGTTTAACTGACTGAACCACCCAGGCGCCCCAAATGTGTACTAAATTTTTTACTCCTTTTTCCTCTGTTTATAATGCTGACCATATTTTTTCTTCATTTATCCTATTAAGATGAACAGTTGCAAAGATAAATTTTCTGTCATATAAATGTTGCATTCCTGTGACAAATTCTACTTGTTCATGTAGTACTTTCTTAAAATACTGCTACAGTCAGGATTTTTTCTTTTCTTGGTGAGATTTTTGAAAATACATTCAGGAGTAAAATTGCTCTAGATTTTTACTTTATTTTTCTTGTCTAGATTTATTACTAAGGTTACATTTACCTCATGAAATAAGCTACATCATTTTCTTTTGCTATGTTCTCTGAGCAGTATGGCTGGACACTTTTTAGGAAATCATCTATAGAAACATCTAATCTTGAAGGATGGAGTTAAGATGGTGAAGCAATGTGGAGACCCCAAGCTTGTCTTGTCCCTGAAACATAGCTAGATCAGCACCAAACCATTCTGAACACCTAGGAAATTGATCTGAAGACTAACACAGCAATCTGCATAATTTGAACCACAGAACTAGGCAGGTACATGGCGGGGAGAGGTGAACTGGGGGAGAGAAAAACCAAAGAGGGTAGGGGGTTGTTTTTGCAGAGAAAGGACAGGAAAGAGAGAGAGGGAGAGTGTGGCAAATCAGTCAAATCCAGAAAAGCATTCCTCTAAAAGCAGCTGGAGAGAAAGAGTGAAAACACTTTCAGGGGACTGAACAAGAATTCCGTTCCCCAAAACCACTGATGGGGAGTAAGGAGAGGGTCTCAGTACCACCAGGATTCTTTCGACAGTGGAACGCAGAGCCAGACCTTCCAGAGCTCAGTGCCTGGTGGCGCTCTGGTGAGGAAGTAGGGCGAATCGCCAGGAGCACGCAGCGGAGTCTGAAGGGCCCTGTGCCACGTGGGGAGGAGCAGTTCCCCTGCTTGGAGAGCACTTGGTGGAGACAATATGGCCTCCCCACAGGCAAAGGCCCCAGCATACCCCAGAGAGCAGCCGCATTTGCTGGTGTTGGGACAAGACTCCAGAGTGTGGTGACGTGGCACCAGCTGTGTGTTGTGATTTACCACAGTCTTGACCCTCTGCCACTGTGCAATCGCATGAAAATTTTCTGGGGCAAGCTGGCACTTGCCCCAGCGAGACCCTCCTCCAGGGAGTTGGTGTGGGCCCAAGCCCCAGGGGTCTCTGAAGTGTGGAGTTTTGAAACACAGCCCCATGTGAGGTAAAACTCTAGAGGCAGGTGCGCCCTGGTAGGCAGATGGTTTGGACATGGACAGGGTAGAGGGAGGGAGTGGATGGAAGCCTGAGATGAAAGAGGGCTGCTTGATCCGAGATTGGTGAGATCATAAAGTTCCTGTCCCGGAGACTAGGAAACTGGGGGAACACATTTCCACCTCTCTTGCCCACGCGCATGTGCACCACACTGATCCACCTCGGTAAGCTAAGCAGCGCCACCTAGTGGAGAATGGAGCTGTAACACCAAGCCCCACCCAACTGCACCCTCCAAGCACATCCCCCAGAAGAACAACACAAGTCCCTCTACCTGCTTAGTGTACAGACTATAGAGTGTTTCATAGTTTCATTTCTAGGGGAAACTGAATGTAACTCCATTCAGGTGTCATTCTGTTTGCTGGTTCACTTATTTGGTCATTTTCTTTGCTTCTGTTTCTGCTCAAATTATTTTCTTATTTTCTTTTTTCCCTTTCCTTTTTTTCTCCCTCATTCTTGGATACAGAAGAGAAAATTCTATTCTTTTTGTACTTTATTTTTTACTTCTAAAATTTTTGTTCTGTTTCATTTTATTCTATTTTATTATATAATTTTTGATTTTGTAATTTTTATTACTTTCTTTCTTTTATTTCCCTTTTTTTCTTTCAACAAGCAGACGATAACACGCCTAGGATCTAGCTTCCTTCATGTGATTTTTTGTTTTTTTTTTTAATTTTTAATTTTAAGTTTTTATTTTATTGATTTTTCTTCCTCCAAAATGACAAAATGAAGGAATTCACCCCAAAAGAAAGAACAGGAAGAAATGACAGGTAGAATCTTAATCAACAGAGACATAAGCAAGGTGTCTGATCTAGAATTTAGACCCACAATAATAAGAATACTAGCAGGGGTTGAAAAAAAGCAGGGAACCCCATTCTGCAGAGATAAAAGAAGCAAAACCTAGTCAGGATGAAATTTAAAAGGCTGTAATTGAGATGCAATCTCAAACGGATGCCATGACGACAAAGATATATGAAACAGAGAAGGGAATCAGTGATTTAGAAGATAAAATCAGGGACACTAAAGAAGCAGTAAGAAATAGGTAAACAAAGGCAAAAGAGCAGGATACAAGACCTAGAGAACTCAGTGACTTATTAAAAAGGAATAACATCTGAATCATAGGAATACCAGAAGATGAGGAGAGAGAAAAAACAGCAGAAGGTTTATGTGAGAAAATTATAACAGAAAACTTTTCTAATCTGGGGAAAGACACGGACATTAAAATCCAAGAGGCACAGAGAACTCCCATTAGATTCAAGAAAAACTGACCATCACCAAGGCATATCATAGTCAAATTCACAAAATACACAAATGAGGAAAGAATTATGAAAGCAACAAGGGAAAAAAAGGTCTTTCACCTATAAGGGAAGACAGATCAGGCCCACGGTAGACCTATCCACAGAAAGTTGGCAGGCCAGAAAAGAGTGGCAGAATATATTCAGTGTGCTGTACTGGAAAAACACATAGCCAATAATTCTTTATCCAGCGAGAGTGTCATTCAAAACAGGAGAGATAAAGCATTTCCCAGACAAACAAAAACTGAAGGAGTTCATGACCACTAAACCATCCCTGTAAAAAACTTTAAAGGGGACTCTTTGAGTGGAGTAAAGACAAAACAAAACAAAAAAGACCAAAAGCAACAAAGACTAGAAAGGACCAGAGAATATTACCAGAAACACTAAGTCAACTGAGAACAAAAAGGCACTAATCTCATATCTTTCAGTACTCACTCTAATGTCAGGAGACTAAACACTCCAATCAAAAAACATAGGGTATTAAAATGGATAAGAAAATAAGGCACACGTATATGATGCTTACAAGAGACTCATTTTAGACCTTAAGACACTTGCAGATTGATAGTAAAGAGACAGAGAACCATCTATCGTGGTAATGGTCATCAAAAGAACACTGGAGTAGCCATACTTATATCCGACAAACTAGGTTTTAAAACAAAGACTGTAACAAGAGATGAAGAAGGGATTATATCATAATTAAGGGGTTTATCCACCAAAAAGATCTAACAATCATAAATATTTATGCCCCAAAACTGGAAAAAACCCAAATACATAAATCAATTAAATACAAACATAAAGAAATTCATTGATAATAATACCATAATAGTAGGGGACTTCTATGCCACACTTAGAGCAATGGACAGATTATGTAAGCAGAAAATCAACATGGAAACAATGGCTTTGGATGGCATACTGGACTGGATGGACTTAATACATATTCAGAACATTTAATTCTAAAGCAGCAGAATACATATTTTTCTCAAGTGCACATGGAACATTCTCCAGGATAGATCACATACTGGGTCACAAATTAGCCCTCAACAAGTACAGAAAGATTGAGATAATACCTTGCATATTTTCAGACAATAATGCTATGAAATTCAAAATCAACCACAAGAAAAAAATTGGAAAGAGCATGGATACTTGGAGATTAAAGAACATCCTACTAAAGAGTGAATGGGTTAGCCATGAAATTAAAGAGGAAATTTAAAAGTACACAGAAGCCAATGAAAATGTAAACATGACAGCCCAAAGCTCTGGAATACAGGAAAGGTGGTCATAAGAGGGAACTATATAACAAGCCAGACCTTCCTAAAGTAGAAAGAAAGGTCTCAAATAAATAACCTAACCTTACACTAAACAGCTGGAAAAAGAATAGCAGATAAAGCTGAAAACCAGCAGAAGAAGGGAAATGATAAAGATTAGGGCATAAAAAAATGATATTGAAACCAAAATAAATAAGTAATTGAAAACAATAGAACAGATCAGTGAAACTAGGAGATGATTCTTTGAAAGAATTAACAAAATTGATAACCCCCCAGCTAGTTTGATCAAAAAGAAAAAGGAAAGGACCCGAGTAAATAAAATTAAGAATGAAACAGGACAGATCACAACCAACACCACAGAAATAATAATAAGAGACTATTATGAGCAATTATATGCCAACAAATTGGGCAACCTGGAAGAAATGGCAATTTTCTAGAAACATATAAACTACCAAAACTGAACAGGAATAAATAGACCCATAAACAGTGAAGAAACTGAATCAATAATCAAAAATCTCCCAATAACAAGAGTCCAGGGCCAGGTGGCTTTCCAGGGGAATCTTACCAAACATTTAAAGAAGAGTTAACACTGTTTCTTTTGAAGCTGTTCCAAAAAATAGAAATGGAAGGAAAACTTCCAGACTCATTCTATGAGGCCAGCATTACCTTAATTCAAAAACCAGACAAAGACTCCACTAAAAAGAACTACAGACCAATATCCCTGGTGAACATGGATGCAAAAATCCTCAGCAAGATACTAACAAACAGGATCCAACAATACATTAAAGAATTATTTGCTGCAATCATGTGGGATTTATTCCTGCAATGCAGGGCTGGTTCAATATCCACAAATCAATCAATATGATATATCACATTAATAAAAGAAAGGATAAGAACCACATGATCCTCTCGATAGATGTAGAGAAAGTATTTGACAAAATACAGCATCCTTTCTTGATAAAGTAGGAAAAGAAAAGTAAAATACTTAAACAAAGGGATAGAATGATCATACCTCAAGATGATAAAGACCATATGCAAAAGACCCACAGCTAATATCATACTCAATGGGAAAACTAAGAGCTTTCCCACTAAGGTCAGGAATATGACAAGGATGTCCACTCTCACCACTGTTATTCAACATAGTGTTGGAAGTCCTAGCCTCAGAGATTAGACAACACAAAGAAATAAAAGACGTCCAAATCATCAAGGAGGAAGTCATTTCACTCTTTGCAAATGAAATGATATTCTATATTGAAAACCCAAAAGATTCCACAAAAAAACTGCTAGAACTGATCCATGAATTCAGCAAAGCCACATGATATAAAATCAACGTACAAAAATTGGTTGCATTCTGTACACCAATAGCAAAGCAGCAGAAAGAGAAATCAAAGAATAGATCCTATTTACAATTGCACAAAAAAAACCATAAATATCTAGGAATAAGCATAACCAAACAGGTGAAAAAGCTATATACTGAAAACTATAGAAAGTTTATGAAAGAAATTGAAGAAGACACAAAGAAATAGAAAAATGGTCCATGCTCCTGGATTGGAAGAACAAACATTGCTAAAATGTTAATACTATCCCAAGAAATCTGGACATTCAATGCAATCCTTATTAAAATAACACCAGCATTCTTCACAGAGTTGGAAGAAACAATCCTAAAATTTGTATGGAACCAGAAAAGAACCCAAATAGCCAAAGCAATCTTGAAAAAGAAAACCAAAGGGACGCATCACAATCCCAGACTTCAGGCTGTATTACAAAGCTGTAATCATCAGACAGTATGGTACTGGCACAAGAACAGACACTCAGATCAATGGAACAGAATAGAGAACCCAAAAATGGACCCACAAACATATGGTCAACTAATCGTTGACAAAGCAGGAAAGAATATCCAGAGGAGAAAAGACTGTGTTTTCAGCAAATGGTGCTGGGAAAACTGGACAGCAACATGCAGAAAAATGAACCTGGACCACTTTCTTACACCATGCACAAAAATAAGCTAGAAATGGATGAACACCTACACATAAGAAAGGAAGTCATCAAAATCCCAGAGGGGAAAACAGGCAACAACCTCTTTGACCTTGGCCACAGCAACTTTTACTTGACATGTCTCCAGAGGCAAGAGAAACAAAAGCCAAAATGAACTACTGGGACCTCATCAAGATAGAAAGCATCTGCACAGTAAAGGAAACAATCAGCAAAACTAAATAGCAACTGACGGAATGGGAAGAGATAGTTGCAAATGACATACCAGGTAAAGGATTAGGATCCAAAATCTATAAAACACTTATCAAACTCCACACCCAAAAAACCCAAATAATCCAGTGAAAAAGTGGACAAAAGATATGACTAGACAATTTTCCAAAGAAGACATCCAGATGGCTAACAGACACGTGAAAAAATGTTCAATGTCATTCATCATCAGGCAAATACAAATCAAAACCGCACTGAGATACCACCTCACACCTGTCATAATGGCTAAAATGAACAACTTAGGCAGTAACAGATATTGGAGAGGATGTAGAGAAAGAGGAACCCTTTGGCGCTGCTGGTGGGAATGCAAACTGGTACAGCCACTCTGGAAACAGTCTTGAGTTCCTCCAAAAATTAAGAGTAGAACTACCCTATGACCCAGGAATTGCACTACTAGGTATTTATCGAAAGATACAGGTGTGCTGTTTTGAAGGGGTACATGCACCCCAATGTTTATAGCAGCATTATTGACAACAGCCAATGTATGGAAAGACCCCAAATGTCCACTGACTGATAAATGGATAAAGAAGATGTTGTGTATATATACAATAGAATATTACTTGGCATTCAAAAAGAATGAAATCTTGCCATTTACAATAATATGGAGGAAATTAGAGTGTATTATGTTAAATGAAATAACTCAGTCAGAAAAAGACATATATATGATTTTTTGGAATTCCAAATTCATATTTGGAATTAAAGAAACAAAACAGACGAACATAGGGGAAGGGAAAGAAAGATAAAGTAAGAAAAAAACAGAAAGAGAGGCAAATCATGTTCCCTTAAATATGGTGAACAAACTGAGAGTTGCTGGCAGGGTGTTTGGCAGGAGGAAGGGCTAAGGAGGTGACGGGCATTAAGGAGGGCACTTGTTGGGATGAACACCAAGTCTTATAAATAAGTGATGAATCACTAAATTCTATCCCCCCACAAAAAAAAAAAGGAAAAGAAAAGCTTTAATGAAAACCGTTAAGATTTGAGAATTTGTGCCTTCTTTTGAAAAATGTAAAAGCTCATAATCCCATTTAAAAGTGTTTCAAAATGAAATAAATATTGTGACTAAATACAAAACAAAGAAACATCTAGTCTTGTTATCTGAGGGAGGGATCAGGGGAGAGTAGAATGGAAATTTGTATTCTTTCCATTCTTTCCAAATTATTGGTTTCGGTTTTTTAAAAAACATTCTTGGGTCAATGTTGGTAAAGTATATTTTTCTAAAAGTTTATTTCATCTATATTTTCAAACTTTGGGGATGATGCTGGGTATAGCGCTTTTCTTATTTGAAGTCTCTCTCTGTTTAGGGCACCTGGGTGGCTCAGTCAGTTGAGCAACTGATTTTGTCTCATTTTATAGTTCATGGTTCAAGCCCCGTGTCAGGCTCTGTGCTGACAGCTCAGAGCCTGGAATTTGCTTAGGATTTTGTGTCTCCCTCGCTTTCTGCCCCTTCCTCACTTACAATCTGTTTCTCTCTGTCTCTCAAAAGTAAATAAACATTTTAAAAAATTAAACATATATATTAGTTAAATATATTTTTCTAACAAAGTAGAACAGAATTTAGTGCTTCTAACCTTCTCCCTAAACTACAGCAACCTTAGCCTATTTATTCTTATTTTTTCTTATTATTATATGCAACTTTAATATTTTTATGAACAGTAAATAATTAAATTTGGTAAGATGTTTTAAAACATCATTATTCTTTGTTCACTATTGTCTCTGACATTGCACACAGTTTTGATTCCTTTTGCCAGTTTGTTTGCTTCTTGCTGTAGTACTGTTAGTAAGTACATGTCATTTTAAAATCTTACACATCTCTATATATCTTTATTCTGTGCTACTTGTTGAATGATAGCATAGCTGGGTATAGAACTAAAGATGATATTGTTTGCCTCTCAGTAATTTTGAAAGCTATGACTCCACTTCTTTCTGGTCTATATTGTTGATGTTGAGAAACCTATTAGAATAATTGCCATTTTTTATAGGTAATTAACTTTTCCCCTTCTGTTTAGATATGGATTTTGTTTTTAAGTCTTGCATGGAACTTAGAATGGACAATCAATCTAACAGCTCTATTACCTTTCTTCATTCTGAAAAATTCTCTACTCTTAGCCACGCTCTCTATAAATATTGCTTTTGGCCCATTTTATGTGTTCTTCGTGTTTGTCTGTTCTTAAGTAGAATTTTATTTATCCTGGAGCTTCATAATATGTTTTCCACTTTATGTAACTGCTCTTTCATATTTTCAGAAAATCTCTTTGTCTTTTTGGAAAACATTCTAAGTAATTACCATAGTACTGTCTTTCAATTCTCCACTCCTTGGAATTGGGATATTTGGAAGATGGATCTGTAGGAAAATATTATCTAGGAGAATTCCTCACTTCTCATTCTCTCTCCCCCCCACACACACACATTGTTTACATACATTTCTGGAAATTGCAGTTGTATGCATCTCCCCTAGGAGCCCCACTTCTGAGTCCTATATTAAGAAGGACTCCCCCAAAGCCCCTACTTGGAAGCAACACTGGGGACATAACTGATCCTGTCACGTGGCATCTTGTTTCAATTCCTAGACATACAGATTAGCATAAACCATAAATTAGCATACATCATAGGCCCAGGCATCATAACCTACACTAAAGCACAGTGCCTTGATCGGTTACTCCTTTCTCCATTCATTTATCCAAGGTGAATCACAGCTGTGTACATGTAATTGCACCAGGAGGACCCTCCAACTCTTAACCAGGTAGCACTTGCTGTATTATTTCTGTTAGCCTTTCACCAAGAACCTCTGCATGACTTTGTGTGTGTGTGTGTGTGTGTGTGTGTGTGTGTGTGTGTGTGTGTGTGTGTGTGTTAAAGGAGTAACATTTTACTGTGGGCAAAAAACAATAAATAGAAAATTATGGAAATACAAATGTGGAAATGCAATGTTAGAGTCATACACGAGATAACAAATATTGAACCCAACTTGAGGGTAAGTTTGAGGACTGCTTAATGAAATGCCTTAAAATAACAATTCAACATTGAAATTGCACTTCTTTATTAAAATCTGCTATTTTCTCAAACAGATCCTTCAAACATGGAGAGCAAAGAAGCTAATGTACATTAAAGCTAAATGTTAAAAGGTTAAAGCTAAAATATTTGGGAGCGTCTGGGTGGCTCAGTGGTAAAGCACCTGACTCCAGCTCAGGTCATGATCTCATGGTTCGTGAGATCCCACATCTGGCTCTGTGCTGACAGCTCAGAGACTGGAGCCTGCTTCGAATTCTGTTCCATCCCTCTCTCTCTCTGTTCCTTCCCCACTCATGATCTGTCTCTCTGTCTCTCAAAAATAAATGAAGATTTTTAAAAAAAATTTTAGGGCTAAAATATTTACTATTCTGGCTATGCCACAGGAAAGCCACTGCTCTTAAGTATTAGTTATGCCTTCTGGAAGCATTCTTCTGCAGTGACCATGTGTCCAAAGTGTCTGAAGATGTGCTTGCACAGGCTTGTACACACTCTTGGGTGAAACAAGAAACATCAAGAGTGGCACAGAACACCTTTGCACCTACTTTCGATCTGACTTCACATAATCCTGCACTAAGGACCATAGAGGCTGCCTTCATTCTTCAAGGGCTGAAAGTAGAATATACCCAAGTTAGTGGAAGAGCCAACACAAGCCTTTTGATTCTTTTAAAACGTTGACATAGTAGAATCGAAGTGTAAGGAATTCTAGAATGAGCTAAAACTGACATTAAAGGCATTATTTTTGGATTAAATACAATGGTCACTCCAAAAATTAGCACAGAGCCTGGAAATGGCCAGTTTTTATATGAGTGTGTGAATAAATGCTCACTCGGGATCACTATGCTTTGTGTCTTACTTAAAGAGCAAACCTCATGGCCAGTGTGTCTGGTGTGCAGCTGCTTGGGGCATGTGTGTTGGAAAGATCATGAGCCAAGCAAGATTTTTATCTGCAGATCATCAGGGCTAGTCTACAACTTTGTTGAACTGCACCAATGGACAATGAGACCTTTATCTCTGATAAGTTTTTGCAATGTTGTGACAATAGTTTGAAAAGGTTTATGTGAAAGAGATATTCACATTCTCCTTCTCAATTTTTAATAGGAGATGCAAAATTAGATGAATACAAGAAAACATTGACTATGAAATACTTCTCTGAGATACATGCCGATAACTTGAAGTAGCACAAAAGGGACGTTCATGTGGGAATGTGAGTTACCAGGTACAGAACTAGAATTGCCCCTTCCACTAGCGAAGCATGGGTCTTTCTCACCGTATGTGCTCTGTGATAAAAAAAAAAAAAAAAAATCCCAGGGAGTCTGACTGACTCAGTCGGTTAAGCATTTGGCTGTTGGTTTTAACTCAGCTCATGATCTCACAGTTTTGTGAGTTCGAGCCCCACTTCGGGCTCTGTGCCGATAGCCTGGAGCCTGCTTGGGATTCTTTCTCTCCCACTCTCTCTGCCCCTTCCCTGCTCACATTGTCTCTGTCTCTCTCAAAAATAAATAAATAAACTTAATTTTTTTTTAATTTCTGAACCCACAGGGCAATGAACCTCAAACTTATTTTATATAAACTAGGTCACATTTCATTTTGAACTCATGTCCCTTCAGGGCCACAGTCACGACCAAGGTATTATCACCTTACATGTTTATAGCTAAAATTTCACTTTGGTATCATATCACGTTTTATATTGGTTACATTAAAACTCTGTCTTCTTAGATTAATTGTAGGTCATTGTAAGATCAGCCTCATCATCTTACTTCCTATTTTTGATCCAAGCGGCTCATTCCAGATATATTCATCCTTTTGCTCAGGAAATGTCTTTTAAAGTTAGATTTAATAATTCAATGCACCAAGCTCCCTTAAGTAGCTACAATGAGCAAAAATACATACTATGTCAATTAATGATGGTGTTAACTTTATCTCGTTTTTAAAAGCTAAGAGAGAATGTTGTATGTATATGCAGTGCACTTACCTTCACACAAAGACAACATTGCGGGTTGCATTTTCCGCTATGTCACACACAAATCTGCAGACTCCAGGAAGAGGTGTCGGGGAAGCAAATGGAAATGGCAGCCCCCAGCGGCATTTGCTTTCCCTTTGTATCCACAGTAGGCAGGTGTCATGATTAGACTTGACAGCTTGAGTTTGGAACTCTTAAGGGAAAGCCAAAGGACAAGGAATCAGTGAGGTGGAAAGGAGAAATGGAACCGAGTGTATACAGGAAGGGGCAGGGCCCGTGTGATATAACTTGGACCCATGCCAGGAACTCCTGTCAGGGTCTGGGTCCAAATGAACCTGGCGATGTTCTCTCTCCCGTGCCTGGATTCCTACCAATTGAAAGGGAGACGTGAATGATAGTGCGCATACCGTTGTATCGATATTTGAAGAGTTTGTCCGCTTGCTTTTCTGTTTTAATGACAAAGATCAGGGTCACCTAGCATGTGAGTTCTGGAACACAAGATTGATACCCAGGAGGGACCGAAATTCAGAAGCTACATGCCACGTTTTCATGTGACTCTTATTTGATACGTCTAATAGTTCCTGATGGAATACAGAGACAGTGGAAGAAAATATTTAGGACCTGGTATTTTCTGAACTTAAAACATTTCTAGCACTGGAACACATTAAGCCTGAAAATATACAAAAATTAAAACAAAATGACCTCGTAAGCTATGCTACAGATCATGTACTTTAAATTTCATAAATAAACACCTTTTAAAATGCATGGTTAGAAGACCATTAATTCAACATAGATATATCATAAAATCACATACATGTATTAAGTATCTGTCATTTCCAATTATTTGAGAACAAATGAGCTTATCTAATGGGAGAAAATAAAGTAATAAATCTGCTTATACAAACCAATATTTTTAAAAATTATTTTAGTACATGTCAGTACTCATATTTTATTTTTTAAAAGATTGTTTATTTTATTATTATTCTTTAGTAATCTCTACAATCAACGTGGGGATCTTTTCCAGTTGAGCCAGCCAGGTGCCCCACAAACCAATATATTCTACAAACCAATATGTTCTAATTGCCAATTACTGCCTTGGAAATTAGGATTTGCATTGGACATTCATTTTTTATTAAAAAAAAATCATGCAATCATTTTAAAAATAGGCATTTATTCACAGCAAATACATTTTGATATACCGGGGGATGTGGCAAAATCATAGCATCAGGATTGGAATCTGCAGAAGCCAAAAGAAGGTAAAAATTAGCTCTTTTGAAAAGGTTCATCTATGGCATCAGCTTCCGAGGGCTATGCCTTTCTCTTCCTGACATCTATTTGTGTAGAGAATCATGTACACATATGTGTATAAAGAATCATCTTCTTATATGTGTAGAGAATCATCTCCTTACTTGCAAATATCTGTGTTCCATGAAATTGACTAGCTGTTTTAACAGAAAGTCATTTTTGACCCATCGATTGTTACCTTCACCATGCTGAATGTCACATACAGGATCACCACCCAGTCAGTTGTAGCCTGGTCATTCATGCATCACCACACAGGAATTCATCGTTACACCAGCATGGCATCATCCACCTTTGGAACATTGCCAGCTACCGCAGGAACTCTGGCCACACAGCATGGCCACCGTCCAGAACATCATCACACCGTCAGAACATAACCACATGACCAAAACGTGTCTTTCAATCAACCCAGTGACAATATTTCAAGAATAGAGTATAGGAAGAAATGTTGATGGAACAATTGTGCACGTTTCCTGAAAATTTAGACTGAGGTAGATAAGTAATCTGCTATGCTGAGCGTTAGTAACACAGAAATTATGGCCTGATGCTTTAGATGCAGTTACACTTCAACAAGAATTAGTAAGAATGGTATATGCAAGGAGGGTACCAAGAAAGGCTGTCAGATAATCAGAAAAGAACACTGAAAATAAAAAATTGATCTCGGGGACCCTGCGATAGCACCCACAGTAGATGATGTCAATTTCCTAATGTTATCGGTCCAGGCACCCTAACGTGTGTCCCCTTAAAATTTAGATACCCATGCTAAAACCCGTCTCAGAGGTCACTTATTTGCCTGTGTTTTGTGAGTGGCCCCATATGTCTACGTCACACCCCTACTCAAGGTCACCATCTTTTAATTACTTTAGGACCTGCTAAGGTTTTCTCCTAGATTTGATCCAGTTGTTGAAACCTAAGACGTCCCAAAACCGAGTCTATTGGTGATACCACCAGCGTTCCGGCATGACAGTCCCCATCTAGACGTTTAGAGAGCTAGCTTTCAGATTCCACAGGTGAGGAGTGCCTGGGTGGCTTGGTTGGTTAAGCGGACGCCTTGGGCTCAGGTCACGATCTCGCGGTTCATGAGTTTGAACCCCGCATCGGGCTCTGTGCTGCCAGCTCGGAGCCTGAAGCCTGTTTCAGATTCTGTGTCTCTCTCTCTCTGACCCTCCCCTGCTCATGCTCTGTCTCTCATTGTCTCAATAATAAATTAAAAAATTTTTTTTAAATAGTCAACAAGGTGAATGTTTCAAAATCTTTTCATTTTAAACCTTGTTCTGCTTCAAAAATTAGGTGCCCATATTTTATGGCTTGCACTTGTCATCAGGAATTTGAGCAAGACATCAATGAATCTAGAAAGTTATAATAATGATTTTAATCTCTAATGAAAGTATATTTAAAGAAACTAAGAGACTACCATCAAATTAAGAATGCTTTTGAAATGTATATACATTGTATATAACTTGCCAGAAAAATTAAAAAATAATCAAGCCATTATGATATTCAAACATACTCTTTATACCCTTTTCTTTGAAATGGTGATTTCACTAGGAAAAAAAAAACCTACTTGCATGAAAAAAACATTTGATCCTAACTTGGATTTTGGATGACCTGGAATGTTTCAATGAGTAGGAAGTGAAAAGTCTTAGAAAAAACATCACCAGCATTATTCCCTGAGTTTCTTTCTTTGTCCGATTCAAACATTACCCACGCCCTTCTGTTCTATCATCTGATGGAATATACAAACCTACAGCATATGCATAAACATGCCTTCAAAGAATGTTGAGGTAATTCTTTTTCCAGGGCTGAACTTGAGTTGTTTACTGGCCTGTGTTTGTACACAGCCTGAACTGTGTCCTGACCCCTAATGGTAGGCTCTGTTCCCAGTTTCCAAATCAGCCAGTGTTGAAAGTGTCCATTGAAGACGCAGTTGCTACATCATATGTTCCCAGCTATCCACACTACTTTAGTTTTACCATCACTCGTTACTCTAAGTCTAATCATTTCCCTTTGTTTGGCTGCACACACCTACATTTGACTGGGTCCCTCCTTGAATGAATGCATCACCCCAAGCCACAAACTTGAGTCCTCACACGTGTGGGGCCCAACACATAGTTAATACTTGTTCAGTAGTCAGTGACTCACTGAATGGATGAACAGATACACAGAATGGCCTGTAGCCATTTCCCCATTTGATGTATTCACTCATCATAAAATTTCCATGACAAACCATCGTTGCTTGCCCACTTGGGGAATAGCAAACCGCTAAAAGCTGTGAGTCTACATGGCTTAAATAGAAGGTAATGTTGAGAATATACTTTAGTAGAGTGAAATTAAGGGACTGTTCAAATGTCTTTTTAAAATATATTACTGTAATTGTTTATGCAGCATTGCTTATAAATCTGGAACTATCTACAGCAAAAAAATCTACCTGAGCAATGAGCCAAAATGACTTGGCACTCTTAAGATTAAAAGCAAAATTTTTTTCATTTTTTTTTATTTCTGAGAAAGAGAGAGAGAGAGGGAGACTGCTTGAGCAGGGGAGGGTCAGAGAGAGAGGGAGACACAGAATCTGAAGCAGGCTCCAGGCTCTGAGCTGTCATCACAGAACCCAACACGGGGCTCGAACCCATGCACCGCGAGAGCATGACCTGAGCCGAAGTCGGACACTTAACCGACTGAACCACCCAGGCACCCCTAAAAGCAAAATTGTTAATAAAAATGAGAAGCTGTTTGATTTTAGTACTCGGTTGTACTTCCTCATAAGAAAATTAGAAAAAAATGTCCTGAATATTTGACATAAAACAACACTTCTTCTCAGTTGAAAAATAAGACATATATAAAGGCAGAGATTTTTTTTTTTTATCATTTTGAACAACTGAAATGTTACAAATGAATGGAACTGTAAACAGAAATAAAATAAAACAACCCACTTTAATCAAGGTCATTTCCCTAAGAGTTCCGACTTGAGAAAAGAATATCATCTGGCATTGCTGGGGAATAACACCTCTGTTAAGTAAAAGGAATGATATTAGTTTAGATGGCTCAGAATAGCCTTGGGCACTTAAATAAATGCATTTGGGGATATACACATTCTTGGTACATTTGTTTATCTAATATCTAAAACTTCTCTGTTTAAATAGAAAATGGTCACACAGTGTTTCTTTTTATCTTGTAAGGCAGAAAAAATGACAAGTGAGACCCTGCCTTGAAAATAGTCAATGCAGAAGTGAATAAACACTCTTATCTTCAACACTGTAATGGAGAGTCAATCCGGCAGTGAGGTGCAAGGTGATATTCTCTTTGACACTGGAAATTATTCATCAACTGTACTCTTAAATTTATAATTGATTTCTGTGTTTAAAAGATTTCCAGTCAAAGTGTTAGCTAATCTATCTGACTGATTTGATAATGGAGGTGAATTTAATTACCTCTTCCCATCTTTGTCCCCAGTCAAGTCTACTTCTACAAACAAAAATACTTAAATGTATGCTCGTTCATGGAAACAAAAAGGAGAGGCTAAGATTTAAGAGTATTCTTAAATACTTGAGAATGTATTTCTCAAGTCTGAGAAATTGTCATCGTCTAAAGGAGTCTAATAGACTGAATGTAATGTGGAATCCTGGACAGGATCATGGAATAGAACATTTGGTCAAAGCTAAGGAAATCTAAACAAACCATGAGCATGAGTTAATAATAATGAATCAATATTGGTTCATTAATTGTGACAAATGAACCATGGTAATATAAGATGTTAATAACCAGGGGAAGTGAGCATGAGATATCTAGGAACACTGCATGGCCTGGCCAACTTTTCTATAAATTGAAATCTATTCTAAAATAGAAATTATTTAAAAATGCTTGCTTTTACTGATTGGATTATTTTGACCCAGATGGAGTATTTTTAGGATGGTCTACTACATAGACTATTCTACAATACTACTGTGAGTTGTTAAACATAAAATCATTGATAATGAAATTTAGGAATTAGACAAAATAGTCTCTTCCAGGGGATTCCAGCTGGCTCAACTGGTGGAGCATGTGAGTCTTGATCTCTGGGTTGTGAGTTTGAGCCCTGCATGTTAGAGAGATTACTTAAAAATAAAATCTCTAAAAAAAAATATCTTCCAAGGAACCACTGCACTGTGGAAATAACTCATTTTTAACAGCATTCCATGGTATTCAATAGTGGACAATGGGAGGGCATCACCATATTAAAGTAAAAGGGCAGCCCGTGGCAATGAAAAGTATATTGCTTACCAAGGTCATACACCGGCCAGGACGGCTCTTCAGGACCCAATGTACTACAAGCCGAACAATTACAAGAATAGAAATAGCAAGAGTAATTCTGCGTCTTTTGTCAAACAGTTCAACAAAATGATTCATTTCTAAAATGTTTCTCTCATTTACTGCTAAATCTTTACCTATAGCTATGGATGATAAAGATGAAAACAGAATCTGTGTGTGTGTGTGTGTGTGTGTGTAATGTATGGAATTTTTAAAATGTTAATCTCATAAAATTCGTAGGAGTGAAGGGTCTGCATTCCTTTTATTCAAAACGTATGCTTCCCATATAATCTAATGGAATTACGTATGCCACGCCCGTGTGTGTGCGCGTGGGTAAAAGCAGGTCACAAGTAATGTAGCCTCATTGTGTACGTTGAGAAGGCTTTCAACCGAATGAATAAATCAGAGACCCTAAGTGTTTATGCTCTTATCCAGTACAGATCATTTATGGGCTATTTGGATTTCTTGTACCAGCAGTAAGGACTAGAATTGTGTTCAGTCTTCCATGTACTTCTGTTTGTGAAAAGTACCTCTGAAGATTCCTTGAGAAAGTAAAATTTTTGTTTACATTACCACATTAATTTTGAAGTGGATTTTCTTCCTTTTGGATAAATCTGTGCTAACAGTAGTTACTTGTCACCATACTGCTGTGGGGCTCACTCCTTGAAAAGGTTTATAACAAACAAGGGTCTGAGAAAAGGGTTACTTAAAAAAAAAAAAAAAAGCCAGCCAGGATAAATAGGCGTTTCACTAGGCCACCTCCACTTGATGGCCTATTTCAAAAAGGAGGGGATCCTGACATCAACTTCACCACACATTGTGATTTCCGAGCACCAACTGATCTCAGGATGGTTGAGGGCCGAGTGACTGCATTAAGGTGAAATCTCCCCTGGGGAGCTTATTTACAGATGGAAGGGGAATTAAACACAATTCTGTATTTGTTCCCTAGATGGCATTCCCATGGATGGAAACGGGGAGTTTTGAACATCAAAAAAGGTGTGTCGTGCGGTCAAGTTCCTTTAGGGGGATGTGGACCCAATTTTCTGGCATTCCACAAAAAGCACGAAACACAGTTCCATACGGGAAATTGCCACCCATTCAGGAGGGAGTGCATTATTTCGTACCCTCAATTGCTTGAGACTTTTAAATGATTTCTCTTCCTTTTAATGTATTTATGGTAAGCTATGACCTCTCCCCGCATCTATTTCTAGAGTTTGCACATCAGTCTAAGGACCAGGGTAGGATCTATTTCTGAAGCATGGAGACCTGCCTTCAGATGATGGGTGACACATCTCGCGTCCATGCCAATTTGTGACAGAATGCTCCTGGAAAGGCCAAAATGTTAAAAGACGATTGGAAAGCACACATATGGTTTTTGAAAGAAAAGGGAGAAAGACACAGAACATTTCCATGCCCCAGCGGAGAAAGTCTCCAGCAGCAAGTACTTCATTTCAATAAAACTGCTCTGGCCAGACTGAAACGTGAGTTGGGTTTATTTGCTAGTGATGCCAATAATCACTATGCAGCGGGGTGATTACTGGGGTTACCTGTTCCCCCCTCCCCAACTGTACGGTGTGGGTCTTAAATGGCTCCTGGGGCAAATAAACGTCAGTTTACTTCACTATAAAGGGAGAAGAAGCGTCCAGCTTGGCTTTGTGCTTTCATTAACCCCCGGGCCACTGCCTTCCCGCTGCGCTCTCTTCAGACCCGGGGCTTCTATCTTTAAGTCATAATGGGACATAACAAATGAACTGAGCCCCCCGAGGCCATGTAGCTCCTGCTCACACTCGTAATGATTTTAAAATGTGTGGCTGCATCTTGAGAAAGAACAGACCTTGACATAATATCCGTTATCAAACGCCAGTAATTGACATAGAGACAGGCTGCACTTTACACTGGGTTATAATGAATCTGCTCCGGTGACCTCAAAGCCTGCACTTCTGAGCAGTTCACGACTCAAGTCTTGATGCTTTGTCAACTACTTCGGGAGAAATGAATTACGAATGAGGTACTAATGACATATTTCATCACCTGTTTACCTTCCGTGATCAGTTGCCCTCCTTTAATTTACCAAAAAGGCGGGTTTTTTTGAAGCTACTGTCAGTTGCAGTGGCCTCTCGTTTGAAGTGGTTATAAAGTAACACATACCTGAGGGAACTTGGCTCTTTGCACAGCCTTCTGGTCCTGGTACTAAAGTTCTACGGAAAGAGAGAAAGAGAGAGAAAATGAGAGTTTTCCTAAAGAGAAGGGGGTGGGGGGGGGAAGGCTTGAATGCTTATGATTTCTTCAATTAGTGTGTTTTACTTTTCAAATAAGGATCACCAATAAAGTTAATCCATCAGAGATAAATGCTCACAATTTAGAATCAACACTGAAGCAAGAATACCATGTCATCTGTAATGCATTCCACACCTCTACGGGGGATAGGATCACAGAGACGTCATTACATCAGAGAAAGATTAAAAGAACAGATCCCAGCCCCATATGCCTTCAGTGACCACTTACCCTCCTTCAATTTTTAAAAAATTATGTAAGTTTATTAATTTTGAGAGAAAGAGAGGACGGGCAGGGGAGGGGCAGAGAGAGAGGGAGAGAAAATCCCAAAAGGGCTCCACACCATCAGCCCAGAGCCCAATACGGGGCTTGAACTCAAACCGCAAGATCATGATTTGAGCCGAAACTAAGAGTCAGGCACTAAGAGTCAGGCACTTAACCAACTGAGCCACCCAGGCGCCCCCACCCTACTTCCTTTTTAATTTCCTTGTCCTTAAAGTGGAGAAGCAAATGTCTTTCTCATTAGATTGTTGTGCAAATAAGAAGACAAAATTAGAAAATATTTTTACCCTGTCCAGCACTGAGTAAGCGGTCCTAAATGTCATTTTCCTTTCTCTTCCATTTTAACAGCTATTTACATTCAGCCTAATTTATTTCAAATCAATACATTTATGTGCTGCAGAGAGTAGAAAAACATCATTAAACAACCATAAAAACCAAACAGCTATAACATGAGGTAGAAGAAAGCAAGCAATTTCTTTAAGAAATTTACTTGCTATTATTTACTTAAACTTTAGATTTATTTTTTTTCATTCTTCATTCATTGTCATATAAAAATATTATATTAAATCTCATAAAGTCTAGTTTAATGTATTCCAGTTTCTAATCCCAATGTAATTTGTCCCTGACAAAATTGCAGGGGCTTACAGTTACCTACCGCATAGAATCTAAGCCCTGCCTGGTTGGTGAAGCTGGTGCATTTACTAGCTATCCGGGTAGACACTAAAGTTACATGTGACAGAATCTCAACTCCAATCAGCTTTGACTGGTAGGGAATATGTTGGCTCCCTGAACAAAGAAGGGAGCAAATCTGTCTCAGGCATGGTAGGACTCAGGAATGCGGATGTTTTCCTCAAAAATCTTTCTCTTCTTCAGCTCAGGGCTCTGTGTTCCATTTTCTCTGCTTCCTTTTCTGGTAGGCCCTCTCCACAGCATGGTAAAGTTGCCCATTCACAGTTCCAGGCTTACCATATCCCGTACAGCTAGCAAATCCAGTGAGAAGAAACCATCCCTTCCCCGCCCCCACACCTTGAAATTCTAGCAAAAACCTTTAGAAGGTTGTGACTGGTCTAGTTGGATTATGTGATCATCCTCGAACCAATCACTGTGGCCAAGTTGATATAGTATTCTGATAAGCCACACTCTCTGTGGCCACTTCCTTGGCTACGAGGGAAGGAGGTCAAGTCCATCAAACACATAGAATGTGGTTTTTACCAAAAAGATGCATTTGCTTACAAGGGAAATCATGGAAGACAAAGACAAGCATGATGAGGAGTCCATTACTGTTCCTTCTGCCAACCAGGGTCAAGTGGTTCAACTGGCCTGGTTCATGTATCCATTCTTAGGTGGATATATAGCTTACATTCTTATATAGCTCCTCAATGGTACGGCCTGATGGCCTCTGGCTACTTTCATTCCGTGTGTCAGGCTCTGTCCCCCTGAATCTCTCCTGTGACCTCTGTTTTTATAGGTTGCCCTCGTCTCTCCCCTGGTTTCTAAATCCTCATACCTCTTTACACTGGGGACTCTGTGTCTCCCTGAGATCAATGGCTTCTTTGAATCCTTCAGCCACTTCCTGTACGTGGCGGATATTATTAGGCTACTACCCAGGTCACCTCAACTTCTCCTGTCAGGTGTGATTTCTGAGGAAACCACGTATACTTCCCTCAAACTACCCTCTACCTCATTTCTTACTGCTGTCCAGTGTCCGAAGGTATGTGTGTTCAAAGACAGATGATATTCTAAAACGTGGTTACTGATTATTTTTTGCCTAACTTATTTTGAGTTCATTTTCTGTGACTTTCAATAAAGAGTCTAATATATTCTTTAATTTCTAGCTCCTCTTTTAGTTCATAGTTTTCTTTTTCTTTTTTTATTTACATTAAGTTAGTTAACATACAGTATAGTATTGGTTTCAGGAGTAGAAGCCAATGGTTCATACTTACATACGACACCCAGAGCCCATCACCCATCTAGCCCGTCTTCCTATCCACCTCCCTTCCAGCAACCGTCAGTTTGTTCTCTGTATTTAAGAGTCTCTATGGCTTGCTTCCATTCAATTTTCCCTCTCTCTTTATTTTTTTTTTTTTGCTTCCTTTCCCCCATGTCCATCTGTTGTGCTTCTTAAGCTCCACATATGAGCAAAGCCATATGCTATTTGTCTTTCTCTGCCTGACTTATTGCTTAGCATAATACACTCTAGTTCCATCCACATTGTTGCAAATGGCGAGACATCATTCTTTTTCACTACCGAGTAGTATTCCACTGTATATATACACATCTTCTTTATCCACTCATCAGTCGATGGACATTTGGGCTCTTTCCATAATATAGCTAATGTTGATAGTGCCGCTATAAACATTGGGGTGCATGTGCCCCTTCGAATCAGCATTTTTTTATCCTTTGGATAAATATCTAGCAATGCAATTGCTGGGTCATAGGGTAGTTCTATTTTTAATTTTTTGAGGAACACCCATATTTTTATGACTGCCTCCCACACACCCTACTGCACGTCTGCCAACTGCAAATATTTTTCAATAGCATGTTTCAGTGCTTTATACCAGTTATTGCTTATTTCACATACTTGCTTTCATGATGATTTAGTTTTGCTTCTTCAACCGACTTAGTCACTTTTGAGAGAAAAGATCATTATTTCCCAATTGGACACTGCTAGCATAACTTTATGGACAGAGTAGATACTCAGTAAGTGTTTATTTCACACTTGCCTCTGAAATACAATTTAGGGAGAAATACTTGGCAGTTTTGATCCCTCAGATTTGAATGTCAACCCTATTATTGGTATAATCTAGCTCCAAAGTAAGACCTTACCATTCAGGCAAAATGGAATAGATGAACAGAATTCCATGTACGTAAAACTGGCCAAAAGGGGCTATTAATTCATTTTCTTTTGAAGAATATGGAGGAGGAAAGGCAACTTCAGTACAAAAATAACTACCTGGTATGTCATTATAAAGCAGGGAATATGTGCTGAGCCTGTAATTCATTTTGGATTTAAGGAATAGATTATATTCACCTAAACTTCTATCCCTCTGCTGTGTCAAGAAGAGAAAATCGATGTGACAGACAGAAGGCAGACACATTAACAAGATCTGAAAACATCATTTTCATGAATGTAGGTTTTGTACTAGCTATCTCTGGATTTCAACTGCTCTCCTGTCTTGTGTTTCACTGGTCACGCCCAGTATCCTTGTGGCAAATTCCCTATTTACTTAAGATAATTTAAAATGGATAAAAAGAAGCCCTGATAAGGAGTTTAGTGATGCCATTTCCAGTATATGAGACAAATAGAAACTCCATCACTCTTCAGCCCAGGAAGGAACACAAAACATTAGGTTTATGTTATTGGGGTAAATATTAGGAAGAAAAAGGTGAGGGTAATTTTATTTCTGTGTAGAGTGGGCACTTACCAGGGGAGAGAATAGAACTTTCCACTCACTAGGAAACTAGTGTCTTTTCTCATAGATTGTAGTGGTTGAGTTCAGATTCCCAAACTGGACTCTCGGATTTGAATCAAATCCCAGCATATTAACATAATCACTATGTCGCCACTCACAAATCATATAACCTTCCTGTGCCTTCTTGTCCTCTTAGTAAATGCAAACAATAGTAGAATCTATCATCATGTAGAAATGCTGTGAAATTAAGTGCTGAAATGGACCCTACATTCTTTATTTTAAAATTGTTTTTGGTAGGGGAAGGCACATGAATGAGGGAGGGGCAGAGAGAGAGAAAGAGAGAGAGAGAATCTTAAGCAGGTTCCACACTTAGCACCGAGCCTGACACAGGGCTCCCAAGACCTTAGGATCATGACTTGAGCCAAAATCAAGAGTCAGACACCCAACCGACTGAGCCACCCAAGCACTTCTGAACCTAACATTCTTACAATAGAGCCCTGCATATAGTAATATTCAATACCTGTAATTGCTTTTTATTACTGTGGAAGTAGGGATTTTTGCAGAGTTGAAGTTGGCGATCTTCTCTTGAAAACAGAATAACAGAATTGAAGAGTTTTCAGTCTGTTCGAGCTATTCCCATATCAGCTCAGCTGTACCTGAACACTTATTCTTTTAGTGATCAGTTTTGGCAATGTATCTGTCATCCCTGGCATGCAGCGGAACTTGCACTTGACCCCATTTCATCCATTGTATCCACTCACTTTGGTCACTGCTGCCTATTGTCCTATACCTTCTACATCCTTGGCCCAGTACAATGACCATTGACATTCCAATCTCTGGTACTGCACCATCTAGAACTGCTCAAGGAAATTACAATATTTTTTTGCTCAACTTGACTTACCACAAGATAAATATGCATTGGTACAGAATAGGAAGGTGATTTTGCTTTTGTTTCTGTTTTTGTTTTTGTAATCAAGGCCAGGTAAAACAACAGAAAGTAAAAAACACTGTCTTAATCATTCATTTATGACCTCAAGTTACAATTAATGGAAGACCTTATTCTATAAACAGTCCAAATAATGACCAAATATTTACTTATCAAGCTGTCATCATAGCCCCTTACTAAAAACCTATCAATTAAAGCTATTTATCATTTTTCTATGATTGAAAGTCCCTATATACTGTATCCATCTGTATCCCAAATGATTGTTACTCAAATGTAGACTACTCCCCACTGCTTATCAAGCCTAACCAAGGCTGGGGATGATTATAAAGAAGATTTAATTAAATCATTCCATTTTACTAGATGCTAGCATTTTGGGTAAAGGCATTGGGTGTGGTGAAATAGTGCACTTAGGGAGGGCTAAAATAAGACCCAGAGCCTGTCTGTTGATTTCATTTAATTATATTATTCCTTTCATTATGAACATGGGAAATTAGGTGTTAACTGGAGAATCTGAATCATGAAGAATGACCTCTAAATAAAAGAGCTTTTAAAAACTCTAATTTGATGTCTTGGTTGGAAGATGCTAAAAATAAAATAAAAACTAGGCTTGGTCAGGCGAAATATTAAAATATCATCTAGCTAGCAAAGTACTCTTTAAAAACAGCATGCCAATAACACATTAATAAATTCACTTTTTTGTTATTTGTTTCTTCTACAAATAAACAGTTAATGCAATCTTTTAAAAAAATTTTTTTTAATGTTTTATTTATTTCTAAGAGAGAGTGAGACAATGTGAGCAGGGGAGGGTCAGAGAGAGAGGGAGACACAGATTCTGAAACAGGCTCCAGGCTCTGAGATAGCTGTCAGCACAGAGCCCAACACGGGGCTCGAACCCACGAACCATGAGATCATGACCTGAGCCGAAGTCGGATACTTAACCAACTGAGCCACCCAGGTGCCCTTAATGCAATCTTTTAAAAGCAATTTTTATTATCAAATGGCCTTGAAACTCCTTTTTTATATATCTCCGTGCAGCAGCATACAGAGACCCTGTCCTGGCAACCTTTTTCAACTTATCTTAGACTCAACAAGGAAAGGCTACCTTAAAAAAATAAGTACAGATTGTGATCCGAAAATGAAATGGTGGCATATTAACTTAGCTTTAAAAAAAAAGTTACTCATTTGTGTCTTACCTTAATATAGTGACATGCTAACATATTCCTCCTAAGTTATGTGAAGAAGAAATATCCACTTGGTATTTTTTATGTATATCTTCCATGTATATATGTGGGGCTGTGACTTGCTAAAGAGAGAAAATAATTTTTCTCCTTTCTAAACCTGTGTGCAATATTCCATATTGTCAGACATAACTTACATTCTCAGACGTTTCAAAGTCATTAAAACCCATTATCTGCTAATAGAGAAAATGACTTTCATTTCTTTGTAGTCATGACTACTTAGGGCTTTGAAGGCCCTTGGTCTGTTTTAACCTAAACTCCTAATCCAGCTGATTTCTTGAGCACTGCATCCAGCACTGAGTACAAATATTCTAGACTTCAAGCTATAGTATGTGTTCTCTGGAAGGCAACAGGAACTAAACAGCTTTACCAGAAAGGATTTCATTCTGGTTCATGATCATCATTTAGAAGAAATTAAGTGAATTGGAAAGACTGAACTTTTCTTCTCCATTGACCATCTCCTGCAATCCCTCACTCCAGTCTTCCATAAAGAAACTTATCCTCGAGGAACCTGGGTGGCTCAGGCAGTTAAGCATCCGACTTCGGCTCAGGTCATGATCTCACAGTTTGTGGGTTCGAGCCCCGCGTAAGGTTCTGTGCTGGCAGCTCAGAGCCTGAAGCCTGTTTCAGATTCTGTGTGTGTGTGTCTCCCCGCCCCCCCCCCGCCCCCGCTCATGTTCTGTCTCAAAATAAATAAATTATAAAATAAAAATTTTTTTAAATCTATCCTCAACACCAAGCCTTTACTGACCACAGACTCAATGCTTCAGTGGTGTATACCACGGTAACTATTTCTGTGAGAATTTATTTAATTATTAACTTCTTCACAGACTAAGAAAAGCCACAAAAACAAAGGTCACAGTTCACTACGTCAAGAAAGAGTTTAACATGAATTATGCTTTAAACTCATAGATGAAAGCTTGTTCTGGATGACTTTCTTTACACACAGCTTTTACCCAAAGTTGAACAATTCTAGCATCTAAATGGATACGAGATCTACCTCTGTCATCTTGTCTAGGCTGTTGGCTCAGTCCTAAAATCTACAGAGAAATAAATTGTAAAAGCGACAGATTTATAATTATGGGATGTGAATTTGCCACTTTTGCCTCTGTGGCCTAAAAAATTAACCTGCCTCGGTTCCAGATTTTTTATTTCCACACCTGCCGCATCTAAGTGAGGCTGGACTAGATGCATGATGGCCACAACTCTTAGCATCTAACACTCATTGCATTATCTTTTCTTCCACTGTACCAGCTGTATCTTTAAGTACTTTTGTGTTTAAAGGCTTGTGACTATTAATAATAAATAGCTACTATTTCACTAATCAATAGTTGATACAAGTCTTGTTACCTAACTAATCAAGTTTTCCCATGAGGACGAAATAACCATTGTTGCCGCCAATCATCAGTATACTTTTAATCAAAAGCAAAAAGTCTTGGTATTTGAAGTCGTATGAGCTGCATTAGCACTAAGGAGTTTAGAAACCTCCTTCCAACTCTGAGCTGGGAGCTGTCTCAGCAGATGACCTCTCAGGTTCTAACTCAAATGTTTCAAACATTCACAGCCGACTGGACAAAGCAACACTATGGCTACAAGGTATAATTCTGCTATAAGTGAAATATACCTGGGCCTGCCATCAATTACATAAATTACAAGGGTCACACACAGATTTTTCAACTATTTCTTCCCTTTTACTGGTTCACTGCAGTATTGCTCTATCAGAAGGAACACCCTACAATCCACACTAAAAGATAATGCGCCCTTCTACTGGGCACACGTATCAGGAATCAATCACATTTATGGAGCATGTTGAAGACCACATCAAGTTGTAAGAGCACAACGTATGTCCTCCTACAAACTATTTGGACAGACCAGATAGAGCTACATTGTAAAAAATCTAATAATAGAGGAAAACAAATTGTCAGAGGCCATTCATTAAAACAGTGATTGCTTTGGGCTAAGAAGAGTCAGAGCTTGCTTGAGCCACCAGAGAAGTTTTCATGCAAAAGGCAGAATCCGATCACCAAGGACTAAGAATTCTCACAACTCAGATAGGCTGAGAGAAGGAGCCCACTCGCCCAGATCCTGTGTCTGTTTTTTAGAGGGCAGGATCAAACATAATGGCAGGGACAGAAAACATTTTTTTTTTTCTTAATTGAACTAGCATATTCAGGAGGCCACACAAGGCGACAACCTTCGTAACTCAAATTAGATACAAAAGTCCACGGGACAGAGGAAAATGTTTGCACAGATTATTGGTTTGAAAAAAAAGATGAGCTGTTCCCTTTTACATTTATTAAGAAGGTAGCAGAAAGCGGGAATGAATAGGCACATAAAGAAAATAGTTTGTGAGTCCAACGATTGTTATCCCAGAGTCCAGCAGCAGGGCAGTTTCCTGAGAGTGTCCTAGAAGAATCATGGAAGGAAATTTATATGAAAATACTGGTGTATTTCCCAGATGTTTCCATGTCTAGACAGTTACTGAACAGAGATGAATATCTTTAGTCTTACTTCATGTACCAAAAATCTCCTCCTTTTAAAATGTCTGCCTAGATGTCCGGAGCGGGCGTGCCTTAAGAGTGATATTCAAAGTATGACTCAAACAATAGGAAGCTAAAATGAATTCATCTATTTTGTGTGTTTTGTTTCTATAAGGACAGCTGATAATCTCTTCGGTATCAAGGCTTCTCAAAAAGGAAAAATGGAAAAAAGGAAGAAAATGAAAATAGTTTAACCGCACTTGTTGCCTGAGCAGAAAGCCTATCGTTAAATGCTGTTTTTCAAATCCAGCTTTGTCTGGATTTTTCTGTGGCATTAGAACAGCAATATTTCCTGTTCCCTACTCTCATTCAGAGCGCAGTTGAATTACAAGATGGGAAGAGACCAAGCATTCAGCTAGTCAACTGCAGAAGCCATGATGGAGCGCGTTGAGTGTTCTTCAGTGAGCAAATAACCTAACCCAAAAGCTAACAGGCCCTCTGTAGCCATTTTGAAAATGTTAAGACTGTCACAACCCGGTCAGAGAAGGAACATGTTAAGTTCAGAGATACCGACCTGTGTCTGCTAGTGAGAAGTCATTGTCACCTTCTCAGGGTGGCGTAGGATGTCCATGGTCATTTATCAATGTAACCACTTTGGTTCACTGTAGCTAAAAAATAAATAAATAAATCAAGGAAAAGTTATTTCTGAGGAAGGGCAGAGTTGAATTAGTTGGTGGGAAATTTAAGCCTGAGGAAAGAACACTATCACTTTTGCATCCTTGACAATCCAGCACGCAATTCTGGTTACCTTTGCATTTAGGTTTTTTAATTTATTTCTGAAAGAGAGAGAGAGACAGCATGACCAGGAGAGGTTCAGAGAGAGAGGGAGACACAGAATCAGAAACAGGCTCCAGGCTCTGAGCTGCCAGCACAGAGCCCGACGCAGGGTTCGAACCCACAAACTGTGAGTTCATGACCTGAGCTGAAGTTAGACGCTCAACCGACTGGACCCCCCAAGCACCCCTGCGTTTAGATTTCCATTCAGGGGTTATAACGAGCTATTTCTTTGTGCATTTGGCTTGTGGAGGTGTCTCACATCTATCTAATGACCTGCCCGGAGGTGTTCACATCTTGAACACATCTACATCTTGAAAACATCTTCCATACATGTAGCCTATGACTTTATTCTTAAAAATGTGTGTTTAGAGGCACCTGGGTGGTTCAGTCGGTTAAGCATCTGAGTCTTGGTTTTGGCTCAGGTCATGATCTCACAGTTCATGGGTTCGAGCCCTGTGCTGGGCTTTGCACTGACATAATGGAGCCTGCTTGGGATTTTCTCTCTCTCTCTGTCTCTCCCTCTCTGTCTCTCTCTCTCTCTCTCTCTTTCTCTCTCTCTCTCCCTCTTTCTCTTTCAGCCCCCCCCATACATAAATAAACATTTAAAAAATATATATCTGCATTTAACATAGGCATCTTAATTAATGTTAGCACTCTACAAAATGGCTCCTTTCTGTCTCAGATGCTAAGTGGAGCCAGATTCCAAGCTCCAAATTTCAAGTCAAAACTCTTGGGTAAATCTAAGTTGAGTGAAGAGAAAAGGCAATCAATCAATGGTTTCCCATTTATTTAGTTGAGCACCATTTTTAACAAATTTCAGAGTTGATGCTTTCATAGAAGTAATCAACATGAATAAACATACACAAAGAAAAAATGTCAATATGATAATTCTAAACTTTAAAATACTGCCTTCTAGGACTGTAGCATTCTATGGGAATTTTTATGGTATGTTAGGGCATAGTATCTCCAAGCTCCCTTCTTGACCTAAGAGTCTTTGAATTTGTGACCTCTGGACTAGAGCAATGTTTCTCAAATTCAGCACTATGACCATTTTGTTGGATGATTTTTTTATTTACCAGCATTTCTGGCATTTGCCTGCTAGATACCAGTAATTACTAGCTGCCACTCCACTCAGGGTGGGGGGAAGGGGACAATCAAAAATGTCTCCAGATATTGCCAAATGTCCCCTGAAGGGCAAAAATCACCCACCAGCTGAGAAACATTGAACTAGAGAAAGGATTTTAAAATACACTTTTTAAATGATAATGTCCACCCCCTCCCCCCATACCCCAGTTATGGTTCAGTAAAGATTATAAGCACGCCATCCCAAATTGGTACCAAAATGTGCTTGGCTACCAGAAGGTATCTAATAAAGGATCAACAGAATGAAGAACAATTAAGCTTCCTTTTTCATTTATTCATATACATTCTGAATATTTGATCATATTGTCATGCTTTCTAATGTTTCTTTGGATATTTGCTATCTTTGTTAACTTTTTCATATACAGTTTTTTAAGGAACCAAAACCACATAAACCGATCAGGCATTATCAGTTTGTTCTGAATCACGCTGAGGAGTTCACTGTGAAAGGTTGATTTAGAACCTGTGAATTGTATTTTGTTTTGTGAGCAAGTACATGTATATGTATGTGTATATATACACATATGCTTCTCTTTATCTGTTTTAAGATAGGCAATTCAGTTGTTCAAATTATGTAACAGCCATTACCTCCACGTCCAGCAACAATCAAACACCTCTGAGAAATAGTGCTGCGTTGGTCTGTAGAGTTTTCAGCGGGGCCAGCCACCATCTTTTGTAGGTAACTGTTCTGACAGGCAAGGTTGACCACACTCTAAACCCCTGGAACTGAGCTAGTGTTGCGCTCTGTCAATTAATAAAAATGTCTGTGTGTGGTCAAGACAGTGATGATTCCTGTTGAAATTAATGCTGACTTGAGTAACCGGCATGGACTGCAAGTAGGGATTTTCAACAATCTGGCTTCCTATTGTTTATCCAGGAGAGAAGGGAGGAGCGAGCTGGGTGAGGGATCCTACATGACCCACTGCTTCCCTCCCCACTGTCCAAAGGGGCAGTTCTTCAGGATTTAGACTACCCACTCATGACATCCCTTCTGCCATTTCTCAGCTCAAAATCACCCCCAAAACACTTCATATGACTTCATTTTCTGATTATATGATATTAAAACATTCTCAAGTAGCAATGTTATATAAAAACGCAACCACAGGGGCGCCTGGGTGACTCAGTGTGAAGCATCCAACTCTTGGTTTCGGCTCAGGCTGTGAACTCTCAGTTGTGAGATGGAGGCCTGCTTTGGGGTCTGTGCTGACGGTGCGGAGCCTGCTTGAGATTCTCTCTCCCTCTCTGTTTGCCCTTCCCCACGCTCGCTCTTTCTCTTTCTCTTTCAAAATCAATAAAAAAATATTTAACAAGAAAATACAACCACAGTTCTTTATTTTGATCCCTAGCATATTAAAATTTTATGAGAGCACAGAAGATGTGTATAAAAGTGGGGTAATGACATCACTCCAGAAATTCTTTAAACAATTAAGTAAATGAAAATGTTTTATTACAGATAGATATTTTATCCCCAGCACGTGGATGAAATTAAACAGTCGGTATTTGCCAAATGGCAAACTCACTGGCTTGTCGTTATTGATTTTTCCCCCTGGTTCTGCCACAAAGGCTCCAAGACTTCTTTTTCACCTTTGCCAGGAGAATTCCCTGTACTTCTGTTGTGATTTGGATTCTGTTTTCTTAATCCTGTGACTTTCTCTCTCTAGGATTACTTTTCAGTTTAGGGGAGGACATTTACAGAGTTCCCTGAGAAATGGTACTTGGCAGGTCAATTTTTTGAGAACTTGCACGTCTGAAAATGTCTTTATTATACTCATTCTTGATTTATGGTTGGCTAGGTATAAAATTCGAATTCCCTCAGCATTTTAGAGGTTTTGTTTCATTGTCTTCTAGCTCACCACACCGCTGTTGAGAAATCCAGTGCCATTCTGGTAGTTCATTCTTTTTACGTGATCTGTTTTTTTACCGGTGGAAACTTTTAGATGTGTCAGACTATGTCTTCGCTTATTCTTAAAGTGACCTCCCATTTTTACTCACCATTAGTCATACACAAACTAACAACAACTTCTGATTCCGATTTGCAAAGTGTATAATAGAACATAATGAAGGCTGCTTTGAAACAGTAAGTTGTAAATTTTTTGTGCCATAACGGAAGTCGTTTTTTGTTTTCAGCTGGATAAAAAAGTATTATCAAAATTTGTGGCCTATCTCCATCAACTAAAAGAAATTCTAGGGAGCTTCTAAGTCCAAATCTAATATCTTCTCTTAGCTCGTGTCCCCTTGGACCATCCCTTAGCTTTAGATTTACCCCTCAAGCAGTCCCAGAATTTTCTCCTCTTTCATTCCTCTAGTATGTGACTCCTCCCCTTGCCTGCTACGTTTTCTTGCTCTTCTCTTCTTGACCCCGGTTCCTAAATGTGGATATGTCTTTGCTTTCTTTGCTGGATGTTTTCCTATATTCTGTGATACTCATATTCTAAGAGGCCCCGTTTAGTTTTAGGACATTAAATGTCACCATTAGGAGAGTTATTTTCAAAATACATATTTGGACATGTGTTTTATACATAGTCTCATATTTCCACCAGCATCACCTTTAGTGCAGTATATGAAAGAGAAAGCAGAACCAAAGTCTTAAAGGAGGTGTTGACATACTTCCTCTGCAATGGGCCAGAGGGTAAATATTTTAGACTTTGCAGGATACACACTCTCTGTAGTAAGTGCTCACTTCTGCTACTGTCGTGTGATTGCAGCCATAGACAATATCTAACCAGACGAGGGTGGCTGTGATCCAAGCACACCTTATTTACAAAACAAGCGGCGAGCCTTATTTCACCCATTGGCTGCAGTTTGCCAATGCCTGGTCTAGAGACTTTATGTGTGTCAGAATATTTCATGGTTGTTTATTACAATAATATGACAAGGTCGTTTGACCTTAGGAGGATCATTCAGTGTCTTCGGGCCTCAGTAACACACAACTACACTAGAAATTATTTCCTTTGACTAGTATTTTCTTCCTCTCACCCACAACATTATGGGCCTACAGAGCTCCTATTCATTCTTTTACACCCAGCTCAAATGTCACCTCTTCTGTGAAGCCTTTCTCCATTTTGGCATACAAGATGATGTGTTAAGCACCAAGTACTTGATACCTATTCTAAATCACAATGAGCCACCCCTTCTTTTATTCTCAGGGAATACATTTTTATGAGTCAATTAAAACACTCCTGTCATTGCACTTTATGTGTATCTCTTCATCCCTTGAATTTAAGCTCAGCCTTTGAAGTCTCAGTGTCTGCTGAAGTACCTGCCATATAATTTATGCTCCATAGCTGCTTGTTAAACATTTGTGCAACACAATGGCCGACCTGTTCCATAAGTTCTTTCAGCTAAAAAATATAATTATACGTGTTTTAAATCAAAGCCATTCTCTTTTCTTCCCAAATCTTCTGCTTTTATTGTTAATGACACCTTCGATCTTAGTTACCGAGGGCTCAAAATTAGATCTTTCTGCATTTTGGTTAGGATACAAGAATTTGAATGAGCTGTGACCTAAAGTCCAGCCCTGCCGCTGACTCAGTGCGGGATCTTGGGCACATTTTAAATTTCTCCAGGCCTCAGTTTCCTCATATGCAAGAGGGGGACTCAAATAATGTGCAGTCCAAGGTTACTGCGGACAATCGATGCACCTTGTGTTTTGAATATGTAGCTACTTCTCGAAAATGGTGCCTGCAACTTTTGTTGCACTCATTCCAACATTTCCAGTAGCATGGTTTCAACAATTTTTTTTTTTTAACACAACGCGCTTTCCCTTTAACTGTGATTGGGTTGTGACTCGAGATACCTAATGCCTTTATTCTAACACATGGCATGCCTGGAAAATGCAATAAGAGCAAATTCCTTTTGGAGACATATGGTCTCTATCTAATATTCAAGTAACATATGTTACATTAAGCTGTACAGCCTAAGATTAGTTTACAATTATGGGATAATATTTGATTGGATATAATGCTCTTTTAAAACTTTGTGTTCTGTCCATAAAAGGAAAATATTTATTCTGTTTATATTTTCAAGCGTGTTGAAAAAACCCAGTATCTTCTGGCCTACTGTGTTGTAGATGCATCTAAACATTTTGTGTAGCCTTGACGTTCAGTAACTCAGTGAATGACATTATTTGATTAAGCATTTTTTTAAGTGAGGATTATTTTCATTTATAATTAGAAATACACAGATAGCTGTTAAGTTAGTGTCTGTGCCTTCTCGATCATCCTACAAAACACAAATTCATATTCATATTCCAAGCTGTGCTTCTAAAATTTATTTGGGTCCTAGATCTACATTTTCCTGGGAAATCTCTTCAATTCTGTTCTGGAATAATATTTTCATTGCCAGCATTATTTAACTTTTTTATAAACCAGGTTTATTTAAAAAAATAGATTATCATCTCTATGTATGAAATAAGATTATTTGATTAGTGTTTATATTCTCACATAACCTAGTAGAGTTCTACCCATTATACACACATTTTATTCTTTTTCATTATTTAGAATTAATGTACATTAAATTATAATTAACAAAGCTGAACAAATCTACATGAACCTGTTCCACAAATTAACTGAACACATGTTTCTTGATTTCAAGTTATAAACATGCTGGGTTTTTTTGAGGAAAAAAATCAATGAATGAAATATACAAGTTATTATATATATGTGTGTATATACATGTATGTGTTTATATGTATATATGTATGATATGTATGCTTACAATATACATATACTTAAAACATATGATAGCATATGCTGCCTTACAAACTCCGTATTTCTATCTCTGATATCTGTATAGTAATTGAGGCTGCAGTATAAATACCATGCCTCACAACTCACCTTTGCAAAGGTATTACCTCTGATTGAAACATTATGGCTACAATTTTTTTTCAACTCTTTAAGACCTAAGCTACAAGACCGTGTAAAACAATTTCAAATGGAAATACACAAACAAATAGTAAGTTTCACGGGAAATTTATCAGAGTTAACACGGTAATAAACGTGGTAAAAAAAAAAAAAAAAAAAAGATCTCAAACATAGCAACCAGCCAAACAATGAAATCTGTATGAACCAACCTTTGTCCACTAGCTCCACCCTGTGGCATCATGAGGATTTGCAGTTTATACTCAAAGGGAAGAGAAATCTTCCCAAATATCTAAAAATACTGATTCATGATGAAATGAATGTCTCAAGGCAAAAAAAAAAAAAAAAAAGCAATAATAACTTAAAGTGGTACTAAACACTCACCTTTTTATGAATAGTAGAAGCTCATCCCTTTATCTCATTCTGAATTTAAGAGGTTATAAGAATATAGTGTTATTTCCCTGGATAAACAGATATTATGGCCAACTAACTTTGGATTTCCAACTCAAAGTCTTGCCGGATGCTTTGCAATATTATTTTACAGTTTATAATGCTGGATTACAGTTCATGATGTGTGTTTTTAATTATTTTCTCTAACATCCATTTTGTGCAACAGTCTTATATCTCCACGCAAATCACACCAGTTCAAATAGAGGAAGATAGAAAAACATATGGTCATCCATTTATAAATCAAGAAAAGCCTTTAAACATTAAACAAATTACCTCTTCAACTTAACTTTCTGACTTCCTCCTACACTTTTGGCTTACTTTGACCATGACATTGAAGCAGTGTCTGTGGGTAGGGACAAAATCATTCCTATGGGAAGAGGTGAATCTCAAAGATGTGCAACTAATACATTCATATGTGTGCAATTCCTAAGTACCTCTTATACCCGAATGGTAATTTCTCAATAACAAAATCATCACGCCTGTTATTTATTTAGAACTTACTCCATGTCAGTCCTACATCAACTTTATGTGCACTAGCATTTTTTAGTTTTAAAACAACCCCATAAGATATCATTATTATTAGGGTTATTATTATACACTGGGAAACCAAGAAGTGGAGGAATTAAAGTAGTCCACCCAAGATCACACACCTAGAAATTTTTTTAAATTATTATTTATTTTGAGAGAGACAGAAACACTATGAGCAAGGGAGGGGCAGAGAGAGAGAGGGAGAGAGAGAGAATCCCAAATAGACTCTGCACAGGCCACACAGAGCCTGATGTGGGGTTTGAACGCATGAAACCGTAAGATTATGACCTGAACCGAAACCAAGAGTCTGACGCTAAACCGACTGAGCCACCCAGACGTCCCTAGAAATGATTTTAAATCATGTCAGTCTAGCTTTGGAGAACGCCTGAGGATAGATTTTCCTACAAAAGCATATTTAAGGTTTATATTGAGAGATATAGTATGCTTTGCTCAAAATTACTAAAAATATATAATGTATAGATTCAATTTCAATATAATTCAAATTGAAGGACAAGATTCTAAATACCTACTTCACGCCGTGTTCTAGGTCAAACTCTGGATATGTGAAGATGAGCTTCTCACACTCCAGAGCCCAGTTTTCTAACTAGCTGATGGCACTAACTACAGAATCTAGCCTAAACAATTGCACGGAAACAGTTTTTGATTATGGCTTGTACCATTCACTTGATAATAATAGCAATCCTGCGGTGCCTGGGTAGCTCAGTCACTTGAGCGTCTGACTTGATTTCTGCTCATGTCATGATCCGGAGTCACGGGAACGGGACCCCTGTGTCAGGTGCCATGCTTAGTGTGGAAGCTGCTTAAGATTCTCTCTCTCTCTCTCTCTCTGCCCCTCTCCCCTGATTGAGTGCTCTCTCTAATAATAATAATAATAATAGCAATCTTGCATTAAGCACCTACTATAGGTCAGTTGGCTTTCCTCTATTATCTTATTTAATCATCCCAACAATACTGTCAAATTGGCATCATCATTTCCCCTTTACAGGTGAAGCAAGTGGGACAGTCAGAGGCTAATTACCAAATCCCAGATCCCAAATTGGGTGCTGGGGAAGCAGGCTTTCATATCCATTTCTTTGGTTCTCACTTAGCTTCAGTTCTGAGACTTACACTTTTTCCATTATACAGAACAACCCATGTATAAAATTAATTTTCCTTCATGTGTTGATCTCATCTCCCCAGGTATATAGCAAACAGTAGGTCATTCCAATGAAATGCATCATCACTGGGCGGGCTGGGTTTTGTAGCCATCATGGCTAACTTTTCTAAAATACATTTGGGGGGACACCCTTTCCATTACTCAAATCTCAACGTAGAGATGTTACTTTTTCTGTAAACGAGTCGTTATCTGGTTGATGATTTTTGTGAGCAGTCAGTAATAATTTCTCCGGAATTACATAATTTCTTCCGAGTTTTCCATCAGAAATCTCTCTCCAATGTCCTACATCATCAAATGACGAACAAAAGTAATATTCCCAGAATTCACTTGAGCTGTAAATCATATAATTAGTAGCTCATTAAATTGGGCGAGAGCACATGCACTCACACACACTCCTGTGCAGGCTTACCAGCCTTCCGGGGGGCTTTTTTTTTTTTAAGAAATCTTTGCATATCTTTCTTTGAAAAGAGTTCTGGATGTTTCTTGCAAAGGCTTTCGTCTTTCTACCTCGAAGTAAAGTAACTGTTGACTCACACACAGGCTTCCAGGAGGTCAGGAGCTTAATTACCATCCATTATTCTCTTTCAATATCTTCCCTCCTGCCCAAATTAGCTCCACAACTTCCAGACATTCCTACTTTCATACGATTTTTCATTTCTCTGATGTCATCATTTTATCACCAAGTTTTTGATCTTTACAGTTCATCTACGTTTTATATTTTTAGAGAAGCACTTCATTGTAGAAGTGCCTGAATTTTTTCCAGCTTAAAATTTAACTCTTGCTTTACCTTACTATTTTATCTCACAAAGTATTTGGTTTCTTTTTGAAATGTTAGTCCTTGAAACTAATTTGAAAATATCTGTTCTCTCCCATCCATCTGTGTATGTTGCACAAATGTGAATACAGTGCCAGCTTTTACCTCTCTTTTAGGGCAATGATAAATCTATTTTTAGAAGATGCTGTATGAATATCAAAGAGATGTCATTAAGCACCCTTCCCACACATTTACACTGACTCCTGTCTGGAAAGATGCATCTTAAACCAGTTTTAAAGCCATCTAACAATAGAAATAGGCATTCCTTTTAATTCAATGATTCTCCAGGCCCGTATCCCCAACCCATCCCAGGCTTCATTTACTAGGAATGTTATCTTATCTGAGAATTACACTTAAGTGAGGTTGAGATGATCTTTGATAAACAAACTTCGTTGGCTAATACTTAATACATTATATGGTATTCAAGCATTAACTCACTGTTCCTCCACTGTGTGTTTGGAAAGTATTTGCCCTGACACATTAAGCAGCATTGAGTTTCTATTTAAGGAGGATTCAGCATCCCCTCCTTCTGAATTCTAGAGGTAATAGGTGGTTAATATTTCGAGACAATGAGTTCCCATAGAGGGCCATAAAAGTGTTAAGAATAGGGAGCTATTAGAAATACACATATGTATGTCAATCGCAAAAGAACAGATGATAATAAAACTTATTAAAAGGTATATATTTCAGGGGGTGTCTGGATGGCTCAGTCTGTTAAGCGTCTGACTTCAGCTCAGGTCATGAGCCCACGGTTGGTGGGTTCGAGCCCCGCGTCGGGCTCTGTGCTGACAGCCAGCCCAGAACCTGGAGCCTGTTTAAGATTCTGTGTCTCCCTCTCTCTCTGACCCTCCCCTGCTCATGCTGTCTCTCTCTCTCTCTCTCTCTCTCTCTCAGAAATAAATAAAACGTTAAAAAAATTTTTTTAAAGGTATATATTTCAAATAAGAGACTGCAGTAATTGACTAAATATTGAGGACACCAGAAAAGTAAGGTTTGTTGGAACCCCCTCTCCCATATTCCTAAGTAATTGTTATAATGTTTTATAAGGAAACCTTGCTAAGCTACAGAAAGTGGATTATACTGCATTTCAAATTTTAATATTGAATTGCTAAAGCATTTGAGCCTTAAAGATAATCTATCGCAAAGGTAATCAGGGCCCTTTTCATGAAGATAATTTTTTTAATCAGAATTCACCAAAATCTGTAGTGATACAGATATTGATCTAGAGTCTGTATACTTTTCTCTCATTACCTACTGGCCATGTTGTGTGTCTCACACACAACCCAGGTGTGGTCCCATCTCCAGGCTTCAGGCCACACTACTGCTGCTTCTGGCTTCTCTCATGTTCTCTCTGCACAAAGAGTAGAGCAGAGGCTCACCAAGGTGCTTCCCAGAACGGGCTGAGACACCCGAACATCAGGGAACAAATAACCGTCCACCAGCCTTCCTCCTTTCAGGGAGCGCGGATCTTTCTTAGCACTTCAGCATGTCGCCTGCATCACAAGTCAACACGCATTCGAGGAAACTGACGAAACGACAGTCTGCAATAAAACGTCTTCTAACTCTTCCGACTTCCCCTAACGGGCCTGGTGACAGCCAGGCAGGGACCCTGACACGCAGCCGATGTCTACAGCCCGCTTTAATCTGGCCCCCCACCCCCTTTTTAATATCAAACGTACTTTCCCTTTCACCTGCCCTGTGTTCCCTAACAGGCACACGGAGGCTCACTCCTAACCCGTAAGAGCCCACTGAACACACCTGTTCTCTTCTATCCACCTACGGAAGGCCTTTTGAAATGACTCAGAACAGCATCTCAACCAGGAATGAATAGTCCACCATGCCAGAACGTATTATTTCTTTGACATCATAGAGATTTATTTCCTTCTCAACTTTATTTCGTTCGTCAGTCTCTAACAGTACGGTGAAACCAAATCTACACTCTGGATCAGTCTGATTTTCTCACGTTGTAAATTTTATCAATGTCAAAGATGTATTCTTACCCTCCCCTAATTTTTGTAAATTGGAATTAATTTGGACAAAAAAGAAAATAGTTAAAATGATTGAAGAATTAAATAAAACCAACACATTACTATCTAGAGATAACAGTTAAGTTTTAGAACTATGATTTCATGAATTTCTCTCTATATTTATTTATACCCACTATGGGCACCTGCTGATGTATTTGTTAACTATTAAATTAACAAATTTAATAAAAATCTATAAAGCTATCTATATTTAGTATAGTTCAAATTAAAGTATCTATTTAATAAACTTTATAAAAATTAAAATTAATAAAGTTTTACAACTGTTGAAATGAATAATTATGCATGACAAAATAAGTTAAAGCAAAAAAGTAAAAACAGGATTATATAAAACTAAATTTGATAACATATCAGTTACCTATACATTGAACATAAATCCATATATGTCTACATATTTTGGTTGTATATATGAATATGTATTACATATATATAGTATACAAGTTTTAGAAGTTTTTTACATAGCATATCATGAGTATTTTCCTGATTCATCAATTAGGGAAAAAATTGCTCTTAATGGTTGCAATAATACTCTTAGAATACTATGAGTAACTTGTCCATTCCTTTGAAAATACATGTAGACTTCCAAATGTCTCATGCTTGGATCAAGACCATATCTGATGGTGACCTTGGATTCTGAGATGTGGAATTGTCGGGCTGAAAATTAAAAACATTAAAATGCTTTTGGAACATACTTCAAATACGTTTCCAAACAAAGTTTTACCAAATTATCAACCACAGCAACTCCAATCCTTTTGATCATAAATTTGTCATATTTTCATTGTTTCTTATTTTGTAGTTAATAGTTATAGTTAATAGTTTCCCATTTTGATTTTATATTGATTTGTCATTGGTATAAAATTCATTAATCAATCTTGGTTTTCATTATAGCTTTGTGTTTGTTTCTTTACAAAAATACCATGTACTACAGTAATTAATACTGTATCTTGCATTTATGGAGTAAATTGTTTTCTTAGCTTTCATCATTTCAATCTGTTGACTTCAGTCTGTTAAATGTAACATATTGATATTTTTCTCTGTGACTACAATTCTTTTCCATATGTTGATAATTTAGTGTTTTACTTTATGTTTTTGTCTATGATGTAAGATGAGAACAAAAAATCAAGTTTCTATGAATAATTAGATACTCTTCCAAATACAAGTCATCAAACTATCCATTCCGTTAGATTTGGTATGTTTTCCCAATCACCCACATGCATACACAACACACACAGAAAGAGAGCGTGAGCAAGAGACTCGAGCTTCTATTCTTCCATCTGTTGAAGGTAGCAACAAACCACTGTTGAAATTTCAATACATTTTATATCCAATATGGCTGAACTACTCACATTCTTTTTTTTTTTTTTTTAATGTTTTATTTATTTCTAGGAGAGAGAGAGAGAGACAGCGTGAGCAGGGGAGGGTCAGAGAGAGAGTCACAGACTGAAACAGGCTCCAGGCTCTGAGCTGGCAGTCAGCACAGAGCCCGACGCGGGGCTCGAACCCACGAACCGCGAGATCATGACCCAAGCGAAAGTCGGACGCTTAACCGGCTAAGCCACCCAGGCGCCCCTGAACTACTCACATTCTTACTCTTCTATATTCTCCTCATTTATTCTTGTTTTTTCTAGATGATATTTCATAATTTTTTATTAAGCCCTCACCCTCAGTATCCTTACAAAACTTATTTCCTTTATCCTATGGCTAATAATCATATTAAAACTTTAATTTGGGGAGAATTAACATCTTAAACATAATTCATGTACTCATTCAAGATCATGGCATATTTCTATATTCCTTAAAATTTGCTTTTAGATTTCTTAGAAAATTTTCTGATTTTCTTCATGTATGTTTAATACAATCCTCTTTAGGGAGATTCTTAGTAAAAATAGTTTCTGTTTGTTCTAGTTGTTATTTGCTATCATCATCTTTCATCTCGACACTGTAAAACTTATTATGCATGATACGTAAAGATGTTTTAGTTGTATGCTCGTATCCATGCACTTTAATGAATTAAACTTAAAAATTAAATATTAGAGTTAAATTAAAGTTAAATATTTAATATAAACGTTTAATATAAAACTTTAACTATTAAAATTAATATTTAACTTTAGGTTCTTATCTGATTAACCTCTTATAGCTATTAAGCATACAATCATGCAATTTCAACTAATGTCAAAGTTGTCTACATTTTAATAGTTATTTCCCCTTTTTCTATTTCGATTCCTATCTATTACACTGACCAAAATGCCCAGAGTAATGTTGATTTGCTGTGTGGTACGTTTGCAAATATTAATGTTTTACAGAATTCATAGAAATGCTGATTGTATCTCACTGTTACATTTGCCTTGCTGTTTTGGTTTTGGTTTTGGTTTTGGTTTTGGTTTTGTTTTGAGATAGATGTAAAGTTGAAGCAGTTTCTTCTTTGTCCTATTTTCTGGTATGTATCTATCTTAAGATCAGTAACAGGAATTTTGTGCCATCTTGCATCCTACAGTACAGCCTATTTGGTCTTCTAATTTATGAACATATTGAGCTTGCTGATATTTCATTTAGGTTACTTTTTAATTTTTTTTAATGTTTATTTATTTTTGAGAGAAAGAGCGTGCACAAGAGGGGGAGGGGCAGAGAGAGAGGGAGACACAGAATCTGAAGCAGGCTCCAAGCTTCAGGCTGTCAGCACAGAGCCCAATGCCAGGCATAAACTCACATACTACAAGATCATGACCTGATTCAAAGTCAGACTTTCAACTGACTGAGCCACCCAGGCGCTCCAATTTAGGTTATTTTTTAATCTTTTACAGAGAGGCAATATAATGGAGTGGTTTACACCTGCAGCTTTGTACTCAAAAGATGTAGATCCAGTTCTGCCACTTACTAGCTAGATGACCATGAGGTAAGCTATTTAAACCATATGACCCTTCTTTGTCTCTTCATCTGCAAAATGAGAAAATTTATCTAGTACATTAGATTTGTTAATTCAGTGCCTGAATAATCCAAAAGTGAATTAAATATTGTCAGTGATTGAAGTGTAACATTTGGTGAAAAGAAAGATTTATCCATATCTTTGTTTTAAAAGAAAAATCTTCATGTGAACTCCTTTCTTCTAGTGTATACTTATAAATAATTCAGATAATTTTATTTGAGTTCTTAAAATTTTTCATTATTTACTCTCAAGAATAATCTTTTCTTTAAAATTATTGGGATTCCATAACTTGGCTATGATCTGCTTCTTAATGTTTGGGAAATATATTTCTAGAGTTGGAAACTGGGAACTTACTACAGGTATAAATATTTGAAAACTTTCTTTAGTTTGCATTGATTTTTTTAAAATGCCATTTCAACAAAATCTTCATTTTTTAGCCAATAAGAATATGTGCATTAACATATTTTTAGCTAGGGAATTATCTCAACTTGCCATTAAACTCCATTTGTCTGCAATGTATTTTCCAATAGACTTTCTTTGGGGAGTCTTTCTTTATAAAAAGAAAGCTACTCTTTCATTCACTAACATTTTATTATGATTTTGTCTTTTCTAACTTACTTCTTATTGTTGTATCCATTATCAACTTGATTCTAATTTTCTTGCTTTTCTTTCAGTGCTTTTTATCTGACTTCAGAGCGAATTTTCAAGACATTTTTTTTCATGTTTAAAGTAAGACATTTAATAATATAAGTTTTCCTGAGTGCAGCTTTTCTAATTTCCATGCTTTTCTATAAGTAGCCATTTTTTTTTACCATTTTATTAGTCCACAATTTTTTTTATTTCCTTTTTTTACCCAAAAGATGTTTAAGCATTGTTTTTTTTTGTTTGTTTCTTTTGAATTTTCAAATAGTTAAGTATAAATTTTTCTTATATATTTTTATGAATTATCCATTCATAATTGTGGCCAGAAAATAAAACTATATATTTTTGTGTTATTGATTTATTTTTAGCTTTGGATCCTAATGTGTGATCCGTACGTAAAAATGTCTTAAGGTGTCTTGAAATGACTGTATGAAATGAACACAAAGTTTACTAATTTACACCAAGCACATCTTTGGTGTTTTTATATATGACCTTTTGAAGACCAAGTAGAAATCAGTGTTTCCTTTGAATTTTTTATCTTGGCTGTTTCTACTGATTTTCCCAGCTTTGTTGAGGTATAATGGACATTTAACATTGTGCAGCTTTAAGGTGTACAATGTGTTGATTTGATCCATTTATATTTTGCAAATGATTGGTACTTCCGTTGGCTATTACATCATACCACATAATATTATTGTGGTGTGTGTGTGTGTGTGTGATGAGAGCATTTAAGATTTACTCTCTTAACAACATTCAACTGTATATTGCAGTAACGCTAGCTATAATCATCATGCTGTAATTAGATTCGCACACTTATTCATCTTATAACTTTGTACTCTTTGACTAATATCTCTCCACTTCTCCCATCCCTGTTCCCTGGCAACTACCAATCTACTCTCTGTTTCTATAAGTTAGACTTCTTTTAGATCCCACGTAGAAGTGATATAAACAGTACTTATCATTCGCTGTCTGACTTATTTCACCTAGCATAATGCCCTCGGGTTTCATCCAACTTGGTAAGGTGTCCTTCTTTCTCCTGGGTAAATAATATTGCTAATGATATATGTCACATCTTTCTCTATTTGTCGGTTGACAGACACTTAGCTTAAATCCATATCTGAGCCGTTGTGAGTGATGTTGTAATGAATATGGGAGGGCAGATATCTTTTCCAGACCTTGTTTTTATTTCCTTTGGATGTACACTCAGAAGTGGAATAGCTGGAATTATCTCTTTTTAACTTTTTTGAGAAATACCCATAGTATTTCCCACTGTGGCTCTGACACTTGACATTCCCACCAGAAGTGTACACGAGTTTCTTTTTCTCTCCACATCCTCACCAGCAATTGTTGCCACTTAACTTTTCTAGAATCATCATTCTAAGAAGTGTGAGGAGGCACATGTTTGCATTTTGATACTCATTTCCCTGATGATTATGGATGTCAAATACCTTTACATGTACTTGTTGTCCATTTGGAAACTCTGTTCAGTTCCTCTGCCCATTTTCTAATCAGGTTATTTGAGTTGTATGAGTTCTTCATATATTTGGGGATATTCACCCCTCACCCTATGCAAGACATGCAAATATTTTCTCTCATTCTGTAGGCCACCTTTTCATTTTTTCCCCTTTTCCTATGATCAAGATTTTTAATTTGCACTTGATTTCTCTTTAATTTCTTAAGCTTTCTGTGTCATATCCAGGAAATCACTGCCAAGAGCAATATTAAAGAATTTCCCCCTATGTTTTCTTTTAAGAATTTTACAGTTTCAGTTTCTATGTTTAAGTCTTGAATCCACTTCAAGTCCATTCACGTCAGTGGTGTAAAATAGAGGTCCAGTTCCGTTCCTCTCCATGTGGTTTTCCAGTTTTTCCAACATCAAGTTGAAAAAACTATCTTTTACCCACTTAGTATTTTTTATTCCCTTGTCAGTTATTAACTGACTGCATATGCAATGGTCTAAGCCAAAAATGATAAGAGATAAATTTGGTGACTAAATAATGATAAGGAGTCAATTCATCAAAATATATAACAATAAAAAATATATATGGATCCAATATTGGAGCACCTAAATATATTAAGCAAATACTAGCAAATCGAAAGGGAGAAATAAGTCATAATACATTAATAGTAGAGGATGTCAGTACCTTTGTTTCAACAATGGATTAATAGAAAATCAAAAAGAAATTGTTGGACTTGAATCAGGCTTTAGATCAAGTGAAACTAACAGACATTTACAGAATGGTATTGTTTAAACATCTATACTACCCCAAATAATCTACAGATTCAATGCAATCACTATCAAGTTCCAGGGGTATTTCTCACACACACACACACACACACACACACACACACACACACACCACACTAGTCCTAAAAGTAGTATGGGGACTAATACTAATATTTTTCAAAGTCCCCAAAAAGCCAGAGCAATCTTGAGAAAGACCAAAGTTAAAACCATCACAATTCCTGATTTCAACTATACTACAAAATTATAGTGGTCAAAACAATGTTTCTATTAATTTTAGTTATTTGCTTATAATTTAATTATTGATTGTATATTTTGACATGAAACTTGTAGCACATTTTTATTTTTACTTACACTTTTGGTTAACGTAAAATGAATCTCATTTTCCAATTTACTAAACCACTTACATTTATAAGTATATTTTAATATCCATTTTTCATTCTTACATAAAAAGCATGAATGTCTTCTTTACTTTTATTTTACCAGTGATTTTGATGATATCTCTCTTCTTTTTAATTTCATTTTAAAATCCTTTTAAAAAATTTCTCAGGCACCTGAGTGGCTGGGTCAGTTGAGCATCTAACTCTTGATATTGGCTCAGGTCATGATCTCAGAGTCATGGGCTCAAACCCCATGTTGGGCTCCATGCTGCACATGGAGCCTGCTTAAAATTATTTCTTCCTCTGCCCCTCTCTCTAACTCATGCACTCTCTCTCTCTATCTCTCAAAAAAAAATTAAAAGTAAAAAAAAAATTTTCTCCATGTATTAAATTCAAAATTGAAATCTGCCCTAATCTTCCTCACACAAGAGAAGAATTGTGACACATTTTAATGTTTTAACTTAAAAATTTTTTAATTAAAATCTACCCTTTTAAATTCATAATACATAAAAACTGAGGTTTTTTAAAATATATATTTTTGAGAAAGAGAACATGTGAGCAGGAGAGGGGCAGAGTGAGGGGGACAGAGCATCTGAATCAGGCTTTCCACTGACAGCAGCAAGCCCAGTCCAGGGATGGAACTCAAAAATCATGAGACCATGACCTGAGCTGAAGTTGGATGCGCAACCAGTTGAGGCACCCTGGTAGCCCAAACTGAGATTTTTATATTCAAGTTATCTTTCCTGAATTACTCTCTTTCACTTGGAACTAAATATTTCTTTGGAGTGAGATGCCTGGGAGGCTCAGTTGGTTAAGCATCTGACTTCGGCTCAGGTCATGATCTCCCAGTTTGTGAGTTCCAGCCCCACGTCGGGCTCTGTGCTGACAGCTCAGAGCTTGGAGCCTCGTTTAGATTCTGTGTCTCCCTCTCTCTCTGCCCTTCCTCCATTCATGTTCTGTCTCTGTCTCTCAAAAATGAATAGAAGTTAAGAAATATTTTAAAAAATATTTCTTTGGAACTAAAATGAGTCTCTTGTAGGCATGATACAGGTGATTCTTTCTTCCCTCCTTCCTTTCTTCTCTTCTTTTCTTTCTTCTCTTTTCTTTCTTTTTCTTACCCATCTAGCCACTCTGTGCTTGGTGAGTTTAATCTATTCACATTAAGGGAGATTATTGATATTTGAGGATTTACTACTGCTGTTTTTTCTTTTGTCTTTTGGTTATTTTGTCTCACCACTGTTTCTATTTTTTTCTTTTTCTGTCTACTTTTGTAAGTTGGTGATTTTCCATGATGATTTGCTCAGTCTTCCCCTCCCCCACTTTTTTTTTTAATGTTTGTATCTCTACTCTGGATTTTTGCTTTATGGTTACCACGAGGTTGACCTAAAACATCTCATAGGTAAAATAGTCCTTTTTCTGCTTATAACAATGTGTCCTCATTTGCCTATAGAATCTATCCTGTTACTCTTCCCTTTTGATATATTTGATGTCACAAATTATCCCTTTTGAGGCCATGACTTCACTCCTAACGTGTAGTAGCTGTAGTTATTTTTAATGCTCTTCTCCTTTAACCTTTATGCTGTAGTTAAGACTTTAATATACAATTCTAAGAAAAATCGCAGTGTTCTAATTGTAACTGGCACTTTATCCCCTTAATTGAGGTTTGTGTACTTTTTATCTTTTCGTTTTAGTTTGAGGAGCTCCTTTCAATGCTTCTCATAAGGCAGGTCTACTGGTGGTGAATTCTCACAGCTTTTGTGCATTTGGGCAAGCCTTTATTTCTCATTCATATCTCAATAACTTTGCCAGTTGAAAATGAATTCTTAGCTGGCACTTTTTAATCTCTCAACACTTTGACTATGTCGTTCCACTTTCTTCTGGCCTATAGAAGTCTGTAGAGTTTCTGCAGAGAAATCTGCTGATCACCTACTGAGGTTCTTTTGTAGGTTACTGCATTGTTTTTCCCAGCTGCCTTTAAAATTCTTTCCTTTGCTGTTGACTGTTGAGAGTTTAAATATAATGTGTCTTGGAGAAGGTCTTTCTATGTTGATATAATAAGGTATTCTATCAGCTGCTTGGAATGGTTTCCAGTATCTTCTACAGATTTGGGGAGTTTTGGGTTTTCATTTCTTTTTTTTTTTTAATGTTTTTATTTACTTCTAGGAGAGAGAGAGACAGCATAATCAGGGGAGGGTCAGAGAGAGAGGGAGTGACAGACTCTGAAACAGGCTCCAGGCTCTGAGCTGGCAGTCAGCACAGAGCCCGACACGGGGCTTGAACCCACGAACCGTGAGATCATGACCTGAGCAAAAGTCGGACGCTTAACCGACTAAGCCACCAGGGCTTCCCGAGTTTTCACTTCTTTAAATACACTCTCTGCTCCCTCCCCGCTTCTTTTTCCTTCTGGGATACCCATTATTCTTACGTTGGTTTTTCTATTAGCAACAGTTCTTGGAAGGTTTCTTTGCTCCTTAAGAAATCTTAGTTTTCTCTTCTCTTCCATCTGAATCATTTCCATGTCTTTGTCTCCGAGCTCCGTATTATTTGCTTTTATTTCCAGTGCATTCTAATGCAGTCTTCATCTAATTTATTGAGTTCTTCAGCTCCAGGATTTGTTTGGTTTTTTTTTCAAACTTCAGTCTCTTTGATAAAGTAGTCCTTCTGTTCATTAATTTTATTTTTGAGATCATTTAATTGCCTCTCCAAGGTTTCTTGTAGCTCACTGAATTTCTTCATAACAGCTATTGTAAATTCTTTATCACTCAGATCACAACATCCCGTGTCTTTGAATTCAGTTGCTGGAAAATTATCATCTTATTTTTTGCGATGCCATATTACCCTTGATTCTTCATGGTGTTGATAAGAAGTCCCTCTGCTCCCACATTTGAAGTAGCCAACATCTTTCTTACTAAGTTAAGGTTTGGTAGTAGTTCAATAGGTTGGTAGTTGTAACCCACCTTTTGTTTTCCAGAAGGTGGCACTAGAGCACAAGTTTTTGGTTTCTTTTCTCTGGACTGACTCCCAGAAGGTTGGGAGCACACACATTAAGACAAAACAAAACTCTTGGTTTCATTAATCTGTTCAACTTTTTTTTTTTTTTGATTCTGTATTGTTTATTTCTGCCCTTATTTTTATTATTTCTCTTCTCCTACTGGGTTTGGGGTGCTCTGTTGCTCTCCTTCTAGTTCCTTTAGGTGAGCTGTTAGATTTTTGTACTTGAGCTTTTTATAATTTCTTGAAATAGGCCTGGAGTGCAATGTACTTTCCTCTTAGGACTGCCTTTGCTGCATCCCATGGAGTTTGAATTGTTGTGTTTTCATTTTCATTTGTTTCCATATATTTTAAAATTTCTTCTCTAATTGCCTGACTGACCCGTTTATTCTTTTGTAGGGTGTTCTTTAACCTCCATGTTTTTGGAGGTTTTCCAGACTTTTTCCTGTGGTTGATTTCAAGTTTTATAGCATTGTGATCTGAAAGAAAAAAAAAGGCAAAGCAAAACAAAAATATGAGCAATGGTAGAGTCAGGGGCAGGATGTGTATTTAGTCCTTGGGAATTTGCGTGTGCCCACGGCCTGGTAGAGGAGTCCTCAAGTGCAAGAAAGGGGGTCTCAGAAATTCTCTGGCAGCCCACTTGCCTCTTGGGGTCAACAGTAAAACTCTTCATTTCTCCTTGCTTATTTCCTTTTCCTTTCACTCCACTCAGTGTGGTGTCTCTTCAGGGAGTCCCTTCAGCTGCAGCGAAGCTAGGCTGATCCGAGCTCAGTGCATTTTACCCTCCACCCTCCTTCTCCCAGGGAGGCCAGACCTGTTGCTACTTTCAGTGCTGCCACCAACTCAGCCATCACTTTCCTCATTCCATTGCTTCCACAGCGTCCAATCCACCCACTTTTAGATAGATAGATATCTAGGATGTCCAGGTAGGCTGTGCAGAAGTGCTGTGTTGTTGTTATAAATATCCAATTAGTTGTAAATCAAAGGAGAAGGGAAAGAAAGAACTCCTCCTCCCCCACGCTGCTGTCATGCTGCTGTCACTCCTTCCTATACCTCATCTTCTTGATTCATTTATCTATCCATCCGTGGATACTTAGGTGGTGTCCATATCTTGGCTATTGTAAATAATGCTTCAATGAACAGAGGGGGTGCAGGTACCTTTCTGAGTTCGTGTTTTCATTTTCTTAGGATGGATACCCAGAAGTGGAACTGTACATCATATTTAGCTCTATTGTTAATTTTTGAGGAACCTCCCTACTGGTTTCCATTGTGGTTTCACCAATTTACATTCCCATCAACAATGCGCAAGGATTTCCTTTCTCCATATCCTCACCCTCACTTGTTATCTCTTGTCGTTCTGATAGTAACCAGGTCTAACAGGTGTGAGGTGGTATCTCATTGTGGTTTTGATTTGCGTTTCCCTAATGATCAGTGATGCCGAGCACCTTTACATGTGTCTGTTGGCCTGCTGTATAGCTGGCAGAGGAATTTGAAACCTAACAACCTATAGAGACCAATAGAGAAAGAGTAGAATGCAAAACAAAAGGGATGAATTGACAGAATCCAAAGGGTTTTTAGGGCAATGAAAGTATTCTGTGCGATAGTGAAATGGTAGCCATACATCATTGTATGTTTGTCCAAACCCACAGAATATACAACACCGAGAGTGACCCTAATGTAAACGATGGACACTGGGTAATAATGATGTGTCAGTGTGAGTTCATCAATTATAACAAACATACCCCTCTAGTAGCAGAGGCTGTGTGGTAGGGGGGAGAGAGGGATTGGAGCTATATGGGAAATCTTTGGACCTTCTACTCAAATTTGCTGTCAACCCAAAATGGCTCTCAAAATGTAGCTGGGTTTAAAACAAAAGGGAACAAACAAATGAAAAAAGAAAACTTGTTAGTACCAGAAATCTACTTCCAAAGAGCTCAGGAATAGAGGCCCAAATATCTTCCAAGGTAGAGTGAAAGGATGTGCCAGGAAGGGCAGTGGATAAAAATGCATAGGAGACCATAGGGGAGGAGAAGGAGGAAAAATAGTCGAGGAGAGGGAGGGAGGCAAGCCATGAGAGACTCTTGAATACTGAGAACAATCTGAGGGCTGATGGGGATGGGGGAGAGGGGAAGGGAGGTGATGGGCATGGAGGAGGGCACTAGGGATGAGCATTGGGTGTTATATGGAAACCAACCTGACAATAAACTATGAAAAAAAGAAAATAATATTCTAAAAATATACCCCAAAAATGCATAGGAGAAGCGATATGTCCAAGAGCCTTCCACACGGGCAGCCACATACCGTCTTCTGCCGGCAGCAGGAGCCAAAGTATCCTATGTCAACACTGAGCCAGAATCCTGCAGATGGGGCAGATGAAGACAGTAGAAGACAGACAAGGGACTGGAAACAGTCGGGTGAGGGGCGACCTAGGTGCCAAATGGCCCAAAGAGCTTCCCTTCAGCCCCTTTCTTTGTGGCGCAGGGGGACACAGGTTCAAACAAGGACATCAGTTCCCAAGAACAAGACGCGGACTACGAAATTACCTGTTGCTTACACAAAACTGCAGGAATGCCATAGCCCTGCTTAGGGGGAAATTTTCTTTATAGGTACTTAGAATGACAATTTAAAACTTTAAGGCACTATCCATTCTAAGAAAAATTTGTAAAGACATACAAAAGTGATATACATTCAAGTTATATTCAAAACACTCTGTGTCATCTCTGAACAAAACTTACCTAATCGTAAGTTGTGAACAGTAATTACCAATTTAACCAGAATGTGTCATAATGTGAGGCACCTGGGTGGTTCAATCGGTTAAGCCTCCGACTCTTGATTTTGGCTCAGGTTCTGATCTCACAGTCGTGAGATCAAGTCTTATATCAGGCTCCATGCTAGTAGGCCTGGAGCCTGCTGGGGATTCTCTCCCCGCCCCTTCCCTACTCCATATGTCTCATTTAAAATAAACAAACTTTAAAAAAAGTCATCAATTAAATAGGGAGATTGGAGGTAGAAGTGTGTATGTGTATTTGTAGGTGAACATATTACAGGTGTGTTTGGGGTAGTAGTTGGAAGGATAAAGGCTATCAGGGAACTTAAACTCCAGAAGTGAATAATTAAGAAATAGCAACTTAAGCCTGTTATATAAAACATCAAAATCAAACAGCTAAAAAGCTGAAAGTGAGGAGGGGGACTGGTATGTATAGATAGGTGGCACCAGCCCTGCTTTTTGTTTTAAGTTTGATTTTTATACCTACCTGTACTACTCTGATTAAAAAATCTTTAAAAACAGCTAAATTAGGTGGAAAACAATGAATTAACAATGCGTCGTAATAAGAGTTTGTCACCTGCATTTGATTTAGCCTATCGTCAGGTTCTGGTGTCTTCCTTAAGGACCGTGATGATACTTTCCCCAAGTTCATATCTAGAGAGTCCAGCATACCGCCTAACATCTAGGAGACATTCGAAAAATGATTTGAATTGAATATGTAAGTGTGACTGATACTAACTGAGCCTTCTTTTTAACAAAACTAAAAAGGTATGCATTACAGAACACTGAAGTAGTACTCAAACTAGCGTGAATGGAAATGGGTATACCGGCAAGGGAGTTCATTCCGAAACTAGATCTTGTTTGAAATCCATCTTGTCACCAACCATCTGTGTGATGTAGAAGATTCCTAAATTTCTAACATTTTCATTTTCTCATGCCTAAAAGGAGTTTTTAATGGTTCACTCATAGGGTTGCCGTGAAGATGAACAGAAATAACATGTATCACAGTCTATGACTCCTATGTGGTATACATTTAGTAAAAAGCAGTTTCCTTTTACAGAACATTAATAAATGGTATAATGGCTTCAGTGAAAAAATACGCATGGGCTTATATATAATCATGAATTCATTTACGGAAACATACTAAAGTTGGAAATAAATTGACCGATGTAATAGAGCAAATACACTGCAAGGCAAGCCTAACACAGTTAAGGGACTAGGTGCCAATCCACAGAAACAGACACTCAATACTTCCACTAATTCTGCAAAAACTCTGGTTCTAAATCCAACAGGATCTTAGACGTTAGCTGGAGAACTTAAGACTGGGGCCATCTCCTTCTCTGTAACTACCAAAGCCAGAACTTTTGTCTGATGTCCTAGAACTATCAAAATCACCTCATCAGTGACAGAAATAAAGAAAATATAGTGACATAAATAAAGGGAATTAAGAGGTACCAACTTTCAGTGATAAATTACAAGTAAGTCACAGAGGTGGAAAACTACAACGCAAGGAATACGGTCACTAACAGTAATATAAGCCGACCGATGGTGACCACATCATGGAGAGTGCTGAGTAATGTATAGAATTGTTGAATCAGTATGTTGTACATGTGAAACTAGTATAACATGCTAATTATACTTCAATAAAAATAAATAAAATAAAATAAGGAAAGAAGAAACAAAAGAACCAGAATTAGAGCTCAGGTTTTGTTTTTTAAAGCCAAGATTTGTTCTTACAAAGTTGAGTGGCCCTGCCTCGCCATTTTGACTGTGTGCATCTCCCTAGTTGGCTCTTCCAAGCTCACAGCTATTTCAGGACTCAAAGAGAGTCCTATGCATGAAGGAAACACATAGTTCCATTGGAATAAAAAAAAAAAATCAACATTCCTTAAAGATGTCTCCTATCAATTACAACCCAAGTGTTGATTACAAAGAGAAACAATTTCCCATTCAAAGCTGCTTAAATCCGGTTTAGCTTAATGCATTCATCTCCTCTAGGTTAGCTCCCCAAAGGTCTTAGCATAGCGTGCTGGCATCCCCTCCACCACCCCCCAGCCCCCACACTCTGAAAGGAACGTATATGACACTGGACAATACACAAAGGAATGAGTGGGGAGACAGAAACAAATGGCTGTTGTGATGCTGGAGTCAAGAGATTCTTGATCCAGGCTAAGGGTCTAGGAAAAAGGCGGCCAACAGGAGCTGCCAACAAGAGAGCATTGTCCCCTCAGAAAACTGTACTTTGTTTAGGAGGGGGAAGATGTCCAAAGCATTGTAGAAATTGCTCTAATTTCCCATAACACAAATGTTGTAAAACCAAGAATAGCTGAATGAAATGGCAGTTGATACAGCAGACAAGTCGAGACTGATCAAGTCTAGTCATGGTCAACAGTTAATTAAATTCAACACACAGTTTTTATCATCTTTGCGCTTTGACTTCTTGACATTTACAATCTCCACACTCTTTTTACGGAGTTACTATTTGGCTAGACTCTCTGAATCACAGTCTCCCACGTAGCTGAAGACAACAGTGGAGTGGAGCAATCGGATCATTTTCAGTTGACAGTCGAGGACAGCATCGGAAAGACCTCTCTGCAGTGTGATCATAATAAGCATTCTTCCCAATCAGTGAGTAGCTGTGATAAAGACCTGTGGCCAGTTTCTAGAGGAGTGCTTATGTTCATATGCATGTGGGTGAGTCAGGGGCTTGTGGAAGAACGAAGTGGGTGAAGGATACAGAAAGAGAGGGAAGGAGTTAGCACTTTCCTGTTGCAATTCCTGACCTAGATAAAGTTCCTTTCAGGGGCCTGAATGAGGACACATAACTACCCGTTCTGAATGCTGTACAAAAGAGCTTCTGTTCTATTTCAAAGGTGAGAAAATCTTTGTAGAGGACTAAATATAGGAACACACATGCAGCAGAATGATCATCTATATTTATCCACATCCAGCTTTAAAAAAAAGACCTTTCACAAGCCAGGATGAACATTTTCTGTATAGGACCTTTATATGCCTAAAAATAATTTCACTATCATATACACATTTTATTCCTCTTTGAAGTAAGTATGAGAATAATTCATTTCTTTCCAACTTTATATTGCTGCTCCTATGGGTAGGATGAGCCGAAAGAATCTCCAAGATAAAGTAAATCTCTGGGAAACAGAAAGGAAATATTATTCACTACCTCTATAATTTTTTACACTATATCCAAAAGAAGGTATGATTTGATTTGAGAGTTTCATGACACGGCAGTACCTTCTTCTATGGCTAGCAAAAGTTAATGTTTTCAGTGGGTTCAAGTTGATCACCTGGACATTAAAGTTTCAATCCCTACCTGGAACGTTGTGGGAGGAGAATTTGCCAAGATTTCCATCAGAGAGGCAGTGGATTCAAGTCCTCTGCTAGCCCCCACAGGCCCTGTCCATTGACTTCCTTATGAGTGCATGCACTGCCACACAAGGTCAGAACTACACTGAGTTAAAAAGGTCTCTCCTGGGGGCACCTGGGTGGCTCAGTCAGTTAAGCAACCGACTCTGACTTAGGCCATGATCTCACAGTTCGGGTTTGTGGGTTCGAGCCCTGCATCAGGCTCTGTGCTGACAGCTCAGAGCTTGGAGCCTGCTTCAGATTTTGTGTCTCCCTCTCTCTCTGACCCTCGCCCACTTGTCCTCTGTCTCTCAAAAAGAAATAAAAACATTAAAAAAAATAAGTCTCTCCCATCCTCAGAAGCAAGGCTAAAACACAGCAAACATACAAAGCTGGCCACCTAACTGCAAATCATTTCATTTGTGAATTTATGCCTGTTTTCAAGGTCATATTATTTCATATTGTTTCCCCAGTGCCAGTGCTTCTAATTCATCAAAGAAGTAATTACTGAGCACTGTCGTGGTGAGGTGGACTGTTAGGTTATGGAGGGTCTTCCAAGAACAAAACATAAGAAAATACTTGCCCACGTAACTTCTAGAAGAGGGAGTGGCAGCCAGCATCCCATCAACAAACAAAGATTTTAGGTGGCTGTGAGTGATAACAAATTAAGTTATAGTAAAGGGGGGAGAGTTTGTAGAGGGGGCAACTGATATTTTAAGTAAGGTGGTCAAAGAGGTCTCAGAAAAGGTGATCTCACAGGAAGGTCTCCAGAAGTGAGGGCGGGAGCCATTAGCACAGGTGGTGGAAGAACTTCCGGTGGCTGTGCAGAGCCCTGAAGTGAGGCGGGGGGCTGGGGGGTGCTGGAACCAGGGGATCCAGAGGAGGGGCCAGCCCCAGAGCAGCGACTCCTGCCCTGAGGGAGGTGAGGAGCCACTGAAGGGGTCCGGCAGAGAATGCGTAGTCTGCTGCATCTGAATAGAAGCCCTGTGGCAGGTAGGATGTCTTGGCAGGCATCCGAGGAGAGCGGAGAGCGGGGGACCACTGTGGAAGCCGCAGAGCTGAGAAGTGGTCGGATGGGGGAGGGTGCTATCTTGAAGGAAGAGCCTGAGAGATTTGCCGGTGGGTTGGAGTGGGACACGAGGCACCTAGGAAGTTGTGACCTGAGCAAGTAGAAGTCACAGAAATAGCAAAGACTGTGCAGGAATCGGCGCCTGCCTCTTAGATCCGCAAGATGGATGCCGAGAAGGCAGGTAGGTACCCAGGTGTGGGGGTCAAGGGCCAGACCTTGAGCCGAAAGTATACACTGGGGAGTCACTAGCTTATAGAAAAGATTAGTGCCCATAAAATAAAAATAAAATGAAGTCACCTAGGGAAATAAGTACAGACCAAGAAGAGAAACTGGAGGCCCGAGCCTTACGATATCCACCTCTCTGATGCTAGGAGGTGCCGAGGAGCCGACAAAGAAGCCGGAGAGCCACCAGAGTGGTAGAAGAAACCAGAAAGAATGCTGGATGACGACTGGACAAATGCTGAAAGGAAGAGCAAGGAATTCTCTTCACCAAATGCTGTGGGCGGAGTAAAATGTAGATGAAATAATGACTGAGCATTCGCCATTGAATTGAGTAACATAAGTCATTAAGTTAAACTACAAGTCTGCGCACTGGGTGTTATACGGAAGGGATGCATCCCTCGAATCTACTCCTGAAACTACTGCTGCACTCTCTGCTATCTAACTTGGATGTAAACCAAAAGCTACATAAATTCATCCATTGAGAATGCTGTAATTAATTTCCTGCACGTTGACCACCATAATTGCATGCGTTGGCATCTGTGACATAAAACGTAGAAGGAGAAAAGGAAAGAAAAGCAAGTGAGGACAGAGCTGCCCTGTTCGCTCTGGTTTTGTGTGGCAGCTTTCTAATTCCGTGGCTTTCAGTTCTGGGTTAGAACAGTTACCCATAGAGTGTGTATTCTGCCACCTGGGGGGAAAACTAAAGAATGGGATTTCAAATATATACGAGTTCACAGACGTTCCTTTAAAGGTACAGAAACTACCATTATGTAGTTCTATTTTATTCTGAAAGGAGTCCTACAAAGGTTTTCTGCTGACTCCACTAAACTGAAAAAACAGTTCTGAGCCAGCATGTCGTTTCCCTACCATCTCCTGCACAGTCTCCCTTTACATTCCACCCGTGAGCATCACCGATAAAACAAGTGCAATGGGACAGATAGAAACCCATTATTCCCTAATGCGCTTAATCAAGATCAACAGTTGTGTGAGCTCAGATTTGGCAGAAATCGATGCAGGTGGAGAATTCCGTTGCTGTGCTCCCTTAACTGGGGAGCGGGGCTTTTCATCTGGGCCTACCCTGAATCATGGTTCCCCGAAGGTTTAATGAGGGAGCCCCATGCCAAATAACAGACCGTGGGTTTTCCCATTTTCTTTAATCTTAAACAAACAATAGATGGTTGGAAATAGAATGACTGCAGCTAATTTAATGTTCTTTTAATGTCAGGCATGCTTAGCACAGGGACTCACACCGTGGAGGGGAAATGTCTTCAGAGGAATTTCATCTGGAAAAGGAATGTGCACATGGGCCTTTTGGCTTGCCTTAAAATTGACGCACTTCTCTGTCTTGCAAATGCTTTTTATCTTGAGCTCATCGATATAAAGCCACTGAGTCAGAGTTAAGTCTAAGGGGTTCAACCCCCTTTTTTGGAGGCCAGATCAGAGATGATGAGCACTTACTCTGAACTAGGACATGGGAAGTTCTGGGAAGTATATGTGTATTCCTTATAGAAATCTCTTCTAATGAGCCTGGATGCAGAGACTCCTGTTAGGTTTAACTGAAATTAAAACCTACAAAGACTAAAAGCCATCTAATCTTTTGATGACTGTTGCCACTTTAAGGATTATGGCTTTAAGTGAAGAAATAAGAGCTTCATTTACACTAAATATCTTAGGATGCCTAGCCTGATGTGTGTGCATTTGTGTATGTGTGTGTGTATGCAAATGTGCTCAGAATTGAATTGGATAAAGGAGAGTTAGGGCACCTTTTATTTCACTTTAAACCAATAAAGCTCTAATACAGTGTCCCTGGTAGCTTGGGAAAAAAGATTCTTCACTCATCAGGGTAGAATATCCAGATGCCTCAAGAATATGAATTCTTTTGTTGAGCAAATCCGTGCATACAAGCCACACATGTATTTCAAGATATCTGCTGCAGAGCTGAAGGTCACAATTCTTTTCCTGAAATTGCATGCTGTCAATGATTCTTTAGATCGTGCAGTGATGTAACTCTAATCTCTGCTTCTATCCTCACACAGTCTTCCTGTGCGTCCCCCTGTCTTCTTATGAGGAGACTTGCCGTTGGATGTAGAGCCCACATGGATAATCCAAGATGATCTCACCTTGAGGTCTGTAATTATATCTGCAAAGATTCTTTTTCCATATAAGGCCACATTCACAGGTTGTGACTGTTAACATTTGGACCCATCTGTTTGGGGGCCACCACTGAACCTAGTACAGATGGCTAGGACTTCTATAAGAACTAGCCAAGGACAATTTAACCCAGTTGTAGACTGATTCATATAGTACCAGTCTGATGTGCAACAAAGTTCAACTCCTTTATTTCCAAACTTACCTTTTTCATGAGACCCAACAGGTACTAGAGGAAGCAAAAGGAAATCTACACATGGAAGTTCATCTTATTCGAGCTTCTAAAATGTCTACTCTGCTAAGTGGAGACAAATCAAGGAGGGTACCTTAAACCTTGTCCTTTGTGCAAGCTTTCTTCTCTTTCTCACACTCAGTGACAGAGGAAGGGGTAAACTTTCCACTTCCAGTTTGTTCTGGAAGGAACTTTCTGTCTGTTATATCCTCTCACCCACAAGATGATATCCACTCTAATCTAAGAATAAAATACTTGGGAATAAATTTAACAAAAGTGAAAAAGGTATACTAAAAATTCTAAACTATTACTGGAATTAAAGAAGATACAAATAAATGGAATATTTATGGGTTAGGATACTTAATATTCTTACAATGGAAATATTCCTTCAAGTCTATCTATGAATCAATGCATTTCATCCCTAAATTCCACATATTTAATTTTGTTGCAAATTTTGACAAGATGTCACTAAACTTCAGAACAGCCAAAATCTTGAAAAAGAAGAACAAAATTGGAGGACACACTATTCCTGGTTCTGAAACTTACTGTAAAGCTACAGTATTAAAGACAGTGTGGTACTGGTATAATGACAGGCAGAACAATAAAACAGAATTCAAAGTCCAGCAATAATCCCTTCCATTCATGATTAATTGCTTTTCAACAGAATGCCAAGACAATTAAGTGAGGCAAAATTGGTCTTTCCGATAAATGGTGCTGGGACAACTAAATCTCTGATGGGAAATAATGATGCTGGATTTTTTTTGTCACAACATACACAAGAATTAACTCAAAATAGATAACAAATCTAAATGAAAAAGTTCAATTATAAAATTCTTATAAGAAACCAAAAAAAATCTTTGTAATGTCACATTAGGAAATAAAATGATACACCATTTTTAAAGCAAGCAAAGACATAAAGAATATTGTCTTTTTTCACAGATGATATGATTGCTTATGTGTGTGTATAAAAATCTCAACCAAGAAAAAAAAGTCAACCAAGAAAACCTCCTGGAACTAAGAAATGCCTATAGCAAGGTGGCAAGATACAAGGTTAATATGCAAAAGTCAATTGTTTTCATATACACCAGCAATGAACAGATGGAACGTGAAATTTAAAACAGTACTGTTTACTTTAACCCTCAAAAGTTAAATATTTAAGTATAAATCTAACAAAACATGTGCAAGATCAATATGAGGGAAACTAAATGTTCTGATGAAAGAAATCAAAGATCTAAATAAATAGAGAAATATTTCACCTACATAGATAAGAAGAGACAGTGTTGTTAACATATCAGTTTTTACCAATTTGGTCTATAGATTCAAAGACCATCAACATCACAGCAAGTTATTTGCGGATATTGACAAGCTAATTTTAAGGTTTATATGAATAGGAAAAAGACTGAAAACATCCAACACAACAATGATAGAGAAGAACAAAGTCAAAGAATTGACTTCACTTCAATACTTACCTTTAAGATACAGCACTCAACACCCCAAAAAAGAAATAATCCAGTAAAGAAATGGGCAGAAGACATGAATAGACACTTTTCCAAAGAAGACATACAGATGGCCAACAAACACGTGAAAAGATGCTCAACATCACTTATCATCAGGGAAATGCAAATTAAAACCACATTGCGATACCATCTCACACCAGCCAGAGTGGCTAAAATGAACAACTCAGGAAAAAAAACAGATGCTGTGAGGATGTGGAGAAATGGGAACCCTTTTGCACTGTCTGTGGTAATGTAAACTGGTGCAGCCCCTCTGGAAAACAGTGTGGAGGTGCCTCAAAAAAATGAACATTAGAACTCCTCTATGACCCAGCAATAGCACTGCTAGGAATTTACCCAAGGGATACAAGAGTGCTGATGCATAGGGGCACATGTACCCCAATGTTCATAGCAGCACTTTTAGCAATAGCCAAATTATGGAAAGAACCTAAATGTCCATCAACTGATGAATGGATAAAGAAGATGTGGTTTATATATACAATGGAATACTATTTGGCAATGAGAAAAAAATGAAATCCTGCCATTTGCAACAATGTGGATGGAACTGGAGGGTATTATGCTAAGTGAAATAAGTCAGTCAGAGAAAGACAGATACCATATATTTTCACTCATGTGTGGAACTTGAGAAACTTAACAGAAGACCATGGGGGAGGAGGAGGGGGAAAATAGTTTCAAACAGAGAGGGAGGCAAACCACAAGAGACTCTTAAATACAGAGAAAAAACTGAGGGTCAATGGGAAGGACAAGGGAGAAGGGGAAATGGGAAATGGGCACGGAGGAGGGCACTTACTGGGATGAGCACTGGGTATTGTATGTAAGCCATGAATCATGGGAATCTACCCCCAAAACCAAAAGCATGCTGTATACACTGTATGTTAGCTAAACTAAATTTATACTTAAAAAAAAAAAAGGATACAGGAATCAAGATGGTATGGTATCAGAGAAAGAATAGGAAAATAGATCAATAGAACAAAAGAGAGAGCCCAGAAATTGACCCACATAAATATAATAAACTAATCCTTGATAAAGGATCAAAGGCAGCTCAGCAGAAAAAAATAATCATTTCAACAACTGGTGCTGAAGCAACTGGACCCTCCCCCCAAAAAAAATTATGAAGAAAGAGGGGCGCCTGGGTGGCTTAGTCGGTTAAGCGTCCGACTTTCGCTTAGGTCATGATCTTGCGGTTCGTGGGTTCGAGCCCCGCGTCGGGCTCTGTGCTGACTGCCAGCTCAGAGCCTGGAGCCTGTTTCAGAGTCTGTGACTCCTCTCTGACCCTCCCCTGCTCACGCTGTCTCTCTCTCTCTCTCTCCTAGAAATAAATAAAACATAAAAAAAATTATGAAGAAAGAAAAAGAAAACAAAGAAAAGAAAAAGAAAATAAATCTAGCTACAGACTCTACTCCTTTCATAGAACTTAACACAAGATGGATCCCAAGCCTAAATGTAAAATGAAAATTATAAAACTCCTAGAAGATGACATAGGAGAGAATCTAGGTGACCGTGGGTGTGGTGATGACCTTTAGCTAGAACACCAAAAACAAAATTCATGGAAGAAAAATTAATAAATTGGTCTTCAATCCAATTTAAAAAAACTGTTCTCTGCAAGACAGCGTTAAGAGAATAAAAAAACAAGCCATGGACTCGCAAAATTTTGTAGAACATATATCAGATAAAGATATACAAAGAACTCTTAAAACTCAACAACAAGGAAACAAACAACAAAGAGCATATAGAGATAAATAAGCACATGAAAATACATGCAACACCACATGACCTTAGGGGGTTGTAAATTAAAACAATGTTGATACACCATCACCCACCTGTTAGAAAGGCTAAAATCCAAAACAGGGTCAACCAAATGCTTGGGAGAATGTGAAGCAACAGGAGCCCTCATCCATTCCTGGTGGGAATGCAAAATGCTGCCAACACTTTGGAAGGTGGCGTGGCAGTTTTTTTTAAAACACTAAACTATTCCGATCTTAAAATCCAGCTTTCATGCCCTTTGTTATTCACTCAAAGGAATTGAAAGCATACACAAGAAAATCTGCACATGAATGTTTGAGGCAGTTTTATTCATAATTGCCAAAACTTGGAAGCAACCAAGATGTCCTTCAGTGGTCCATCTACACAATGCAATATTATTCCACGATTAAAAGACAGGAGCTATCAGGCTATGAAAAGATATGGAGAAATATTAAATCCACACTGGTAAGTAGACAAAGAAAACACTCCGGAAAGACTACATAATAAATGTCATGCATATGCACAACTATATGACATTCTAGAAAAAGCAAGATTGTGGAAATAGTAAAAATATCACAGGTTATCAGGGACTCAGGGAGAGATAGGGAAAGGCAAATAGTTATAGCACAGGTAATTGGTAGTGAAACTATTATGTACGATACTCAAGTGGATACACGTCATTATAAGCCTGTAAAAACACATAGAGTGTAGGACACAAACCTTGAACCTTAATGTAGTTAGGAAATTGATAACAATGTATCTGTATTAGTTCATGGATCATATCAAATACGCCACAATAATGCAGTATGTTATTAATTGGGGAAACAATGCGCGTGAGGGGAGGAAAAAAAAAGTTTTCTTTTGAGTACTTTCAATCAGCTTTTCTGTAAATCTAAAATCTCTCTTAAGAAATAAACTATTAATTTTTTTAAGGGCACAGAGATGGATGGACATTTCTCAAAGAAGCAAAATAACCTAAGAGATAGTCAACACCACTAGACATTAGGGAAATCAAAATCAAAATCACAGTGAGATGCCACTTCCCACCCAGCAGTATTTATTTTTTATTTTTATTTTTTGAGATAGTGTGTGTGTGTGCACACACAAACAGGGGAGGGACAGAGGCAGAAGGTGGGAGAGAATCTTAAGCAGATTCCACACTCAACACAGAGCCCGATGAAGGACTCCATCTCATGACTTGGAGAACATGACCTGAGCCAAAATCAAGACAGATGCTTAACTGACTGAACCACCCAGGCACCCTCAGCAGGATGATTTTAATAAATAAGACAGGCAATGGTAAGCAATGGTGAGGTGTGGAACTCTGTATGTTGCCAGTGGAAATAGAAGATGGTATACCTTGAAAAAAAAAAAAGTTTGGTTATTCTTCAAAATGATAAACATGGAAAACAGTTTGGTAACTCTTCAAAATAATTAGCATAGGAGTTCGAGCCCCTGCGTCAGGAGCCTGGAGCCTGTTTTGGGTTCTGTCTCTCCCTCTCTCTCTGCTCCTACCCCGCTTGCTCACTGTCTCTCTCTATCTCTCTCAAAACTAAATAAACATTAAAAAAATTTAAAATAAATTTAAAACAATCAGCATAGAATGACTATGTGACCCAGTAATTTCTTGGTATATTATCAAGAAGAATGAAAATATAGCCCCCCAAATTCATACATGAAAATTCATAGCTATATTATTTATAATAGCCAAAAAGTGGAAATAACTGAAATTTCCCTTAAGTTATGAACAGATAAGCAAAATATGGCATATCCATACAATGAAATTTTATATAGCAATTAAAGGAGAAAGTCATGCTAATATATGCTACAACATGAGAATATCACAGTAAGAGAAAAAAGTCAAACACAAGACCGCCTAGCATATGAGCCCACTTATATGAAAGGTTTAGAATAGGCAAATATATACAGAGTAGAAAGTAAATTATTAATTTCATAGGGTTGGATGGGGGGAAAAGGGAGCAAGTAACGGTTAATGGGTCCAAGGGTACAGGGTTGCTTTCGAGGTGATGAAATCTTCCACCCTTAGACCACGGTGATAGTTACAGCACTCTATGAATATACTAACACTCATTGAATCCACTCAAAAAAGTAAGCTGTTTACATGTATACAATGCATTGTATGTTGTGCTTTGCACTCTTTATGTTTTCCCCTTTGAGCCTTTCAATAAAGTTGCCAATTAATTATCTCAGTTTTTACAGACAAGGGCATGTGACGCCAATTGGTTATGCCAGTTGGTGACAAAGCTCAACATTTTCTCCCAAAACCCTTCCTCCTGTTCTGTGTTCTCGCTACCTCCCCTTGCTAATCTTCCACAGAACGAGAGTGGACTGTGGTACAGTTTTAGAGAGTCAGTCCGATATGTCCAATTACTTTATTTACCGTTTCTTGAATGTACCATGTGACTGTTTGACCAGGTAGAAATGAATTTTATTCCAGCATATTCAAAAGGCTCTTACTGCATTTGGAGGGGATGCATCAACAACTCGCTTTGCCTTTATTTGCAAGTGTTGGAGAAGCTATTCCCATTGGACAATAATCTCAACCTTCTAAAAAAAGAAAACTCTGAAGAACCCATAAGTTGGAAATACTTCCCTTTCTGAAGGCATTGTTTTAATTTTCCTTTTACTGTCTTGGCTACATGCATGGACTGCTCAGGGATATCTTGGTTGAAATAACTCATTACCAGCTAGACAATCTTAGGTATTAAAGTCTCCAAAGTGCAGTTTACTAATGAGTAAATTGTGAAGGATGAAGGTGGTTCCTCGTTAGGTTATTGTGAACATTACATGAGATAGAACATGCAAGAGATTATCAGAGGACAGTGATTCCCATATCATTTCATTAATAAAGTTCAGTCCTACTATTATTACTTTTTGTAATAATGTACTTTTTGGAGGTTAGCTCACAGACAATGAGTCCTTTAAACTAGAGTACTGGGGGCAGAAGTGGAAAGTAGGGAACAGGTAAAGGAAATATTTTGAATGTCCTTCAAAGAACTGGATAGCATTTTAGAGAGATGGACAAGATGAAGGGAAGAGTCAAAGTTCACCTCAAGATTTTTGAACCAGAATAAGCAAAACATTAATGCTGCCATTAAATAAAAATTAAGCTCAGAAAGTTTTACAGTGAATTTAGTTGAACAAGAATGGAAAAAGGAAATAAACTCAGGAAGGATCTATAATCAAATGGTCTTTGCTTCCAAGTAGAAATAGACTCAATGACTATTTTGTTAAATGAATGAGTAAATCCACTGTCATCACTAAATGTCTTTGCAACTCATTAGCTCATTTGCAGGTTTTCCCCTAATTTCTACACACAGGCTTTGTCCAAAATAACCTGAGAAAGGAGTTCTCTTAAACCAAAGCATATAATTCTTCTAAACCTGGATGAGTGAGAAAGGCAGGCAATTTGTGCTTTCTGACACTTGTAGAAAGTTTGAATAAGGACTAGATATGACATAATATAAAGATATTATTGTTAATTTTTTAATGTAAGAAAATACCTATAATTTTTAGAGGCATCTAAGTGCCTCAGTGGGTTAGTGTCCAACTCTTGATTTTGGATCATGTCACGATCTCACTGTTCATGAGATCAAGCCCCATGTCAGGCTCCGCACTTAACAGCACAGAGCCTGCTTGGGATTCTCTCACTCCCTCTTTCTCTGACCCTCTTTCTTTCCCTTTCCCTTTCTCTTTTTCTCTCTCTTCTTAAAATAAATAAATACACTTTAAAAAATACAATATCTATAATTTTTAGTGGTGCATACTGAAGTATTGTATTCACTCTCTGAAATAATTTGGCAAAAGAGAAAGGGGGAAAGGAATATAAGAAGACAATCTTGATTGTTGAATCTGGGAGATGGGATTATATTGGTCCTTTTGACTTTTTTTAATTATAAAAAGAAAAAGAGCATAAAGACCAAAAGTCTAGATACTTTGAGTGGTGGGACAAAACAATTGAAAGACTTTGAGACTGCCCACTTCTGATTACTTGCTAAGTAAATAACAAATATCACGTGGTTTGAACAACTTAGTCTGATTTGCTGTTGCCTGCTATTGAACACATAAGTTACCCACCTCTTTCCAGTACATTTCATGCTATTGTGAACAGAATACAGAATTCACAGTTAACACATTACCATCATAAGGTATAACATTTTTTTCATAGTTTAAAAAAATTTTTTTACATTTATTTATTTTTGAGAGACAGAGAGAAACAGAGCACAAATGGGGGAGGGGCAAAGAGAGAGGGAGACATAGAATCCGGAAGCAGCTCCAGGCCCTGAGCTGTCAGCACAGAGCCCGACGTGGGGCTTGAACCCACAAACCATGAGATCATGACCTAAGCCGAAGTCGGACGCTCAGCCCACTGAACCACCGAGGCGCCCCTTTAATAGTTTTAAGAGCTGACCATTCTATGAATCCTTCACGTTAACAGAGCATGTTTTGTTTTAAAATGTACAGCTCTTTAAAATGGTTAGTTGATTATTCTATACATCTAGCTCATTAGAAAGAGTAAGTAAGACTTTTACATGTCTCCAATAATGTAAGATTTGGAAAAAGAGGCAAACACAAAAATCTGTAGGGAGAGAAGTGATCAGCTTAGGGAAGTAGAATAAATACATATGCACATGCACATATATTTTATTTGGTGTGGGTTTTGCTAAGAGACAGTAGCTCACATGTGACAAACCATAATCTATCTACATAGGTAGTGAGGCAATCAGAACAAAAAGAAATGTTGGTGTCTGTTAATTCAAGTAAAGGCATATCCTGTTTTTATTAGCTATTTATAAAATATTGAATGCTACATAGAAAACATTGCTAAATAGAATTTTCTACTAAAATTATATTTCAGCATAGCTAAGAACACACTTCATTTTGTATTATCTTTAGGTAAACATATATTCACATCCATAAATAAACCTGGTTTTTTTTTTTTTCAATATTTTTGGAAAGTGCACGTTTGGTCATGATTTTCTATGGATAAAAATCACTAAATATTTAATGATACTTGGTGGCAAAAAAACAGCTACCTTTCTCAGCAGGTTAAGTTTCTAAGAGACTGCATCTGACTTTTAGCTTAAGTGTTATGTGGTGCAGTGAAATGGCCTATGGCCCATCTTTAATTTCCCTAGGCTTAACCAACCAGCACCAGTTCATAAAAAGTAAAGAGCCTTCACGTGGAATTCCATCTTCACAGAGCTCCTCTTTTGCCCCCGTTTACAAAATTTCTGTGATCACGTCAGGATTTTTGTCTGTATAACAAACTAAGGTAAATCCGAAATAAATGCACTTGGCTTTGAGGCTGTTTTACAACTTAAATAAATAAATACACTCGAGGAAAGTGTACTCGAATCCTTTTGACAAAATGGACCTCCAAACCAAGCAAGCGGCCTCTTGGCTTTGGTGAGTGAAGAATACTAAAATCAAGTCAAATCTAAACCTGAGCTAGGAAATCTGGTTCCACAAAAGGAGTATTTACAAGGCGGTATCTCTATTTCCCCCCGGGGTGCTCTCATCCTACCATTATATGGGCATAAAAATAATTAATTTGAATGCCTTGAAATATTTGCTTTATTGTGAATCATAAAACCAGATAAGGGAAAGGGTGAAACCACACTGACATGACCCTAAATACCTAGGATGTTTTTAGTAAGGTGGAGAACAAAGGATTTATTTCTCTAGCTGAAGAATGATTAGATTAATTTCCCCGGTTCCCCATTAGCAGCTCTGTATCTTTCTCCGTGCTCTCTCACGTCTTGCTCAACCATCTGAGCTCCTCTATCAGTAGACTTGTAATGTATTCCTCGCCCAGGCTTCAAAGCGATCTTCACGTTCGTAGATAAAAGGGTTGGTGCGCTGTCCGCGAAAGGACCGCCACGGTAACCCCGAAATGATGACATGGGTACATGATAAATACCCTGCCACACAAAAAGCTGTTTTTCAGAGGAGACCACCGCGCCATAAGCAAACCTTTGTTGCTCTATCTGTGACCCTAAGGATCTGTCCTCCCATTGAAAGGCCCCCGAGTCGACAGACTGACTACTCCAAGTTGCTGACACCACGGGACAGAACAAAGAACTGTCTAAGTCTCGATCCCCTTAGTTCAGTGCAGGCCAAGTTCAGCCCAGCCATCTATCAAGGCGATGGAATGTGCAGCAAGCAAATACCCACATTCTGCCAGGGAAAAAGAAAAGCTGGATCTTTGACTCTTCCCAAGGCGAAGGAAATTCTTCCACATCAAAAAGGCCCTGGCAGTCCTCACCCAGGTCTGCACTGTATAATGGGTAGATTTTCAGCAAGTGCTCGGAAGACAAATGACGCTTTTATCTTGCATTCTCCCCCACCCTTGCAGTAAGAGTTTATGTTAAAGCCACTTAACTGTCTGGAGTGCAGCCTGGTGGATTACCTGTTTGTATGAATCGAGTACATTACCTGGTCATGTGACTGAGGTAGCCCGCGGAGGAGGGGATGTTTGTAAAATCGGTTTTAGTTTGATGAGATCTTGGCACTTTCTGAAGCCTCGCAAAGACTCCTGTACATCCTGACCCTCATAACACAAAAGGATTAGAAGTGACCAATATATCACGTTGAGAAGCTCATCTTGTGTTTCTAAGTATCTTATTAGGCTGGCCTTATTATATTGCAGGCTTTCAAATGGGCCACTCACGATGGCAAAGAGTTGTGAAGCGAATCAAAGGCATATCTCTGAGACAGGCTTCACCAGCTTTGGAGGGGAGCATCCAGTGGAATTTTAAGATAAGACCTCATCAGGTAAAGCGAAACAATCCTCTTTTGAACTAAAACTGAAAGCCCTTAAAAGTCACGTTCTTGGAGATCAGCATTTTGAGGACAGGAATCTTAAATGTTAACAAAGTTGAACTAAAATACTTAACAATGATTCATTGGACAAGCTAGCAGGAGGTTAATGCTTTTCTGTTCCTAAAACACATTTTGAACCCAAGAAGGAATTCTTTCTGGCATGCCACCCTGAGTGAACCATTAGTTTGGGTTTCAGTGGCTTGCTTTCTTCATATTTGTAATCTCAACCTCAACTGAGGATAGATGCCTGGTTCTGATGACAATGACAAGAGATCAGAGAATTTAATTCCCAATCTCAGTTCCAGACTCAAGGCCAAATTGCATGTTAAGTCTTGTTAAAACTTCCTACCATCAAAAGTTGACAGTAAATACCTTCAGTGCCTACCACACAGCCTTTTTTAAAATTTTCTTTTCAGGGCCAAAGAAGATAAATGCATGTGAAATTGGTTTGGAAAAGAAATCTGAAATATTATGATGAATTCGTCCTTTAGAGTGAATGTCGCTGAAACAGAATATAAATTTAATCTACAATGTTGGTCCCCATTCTGCTTCCGATTTTCGTCTCTTTGGCAGACAAAGAGATCACTGCAGGATGAACTGCATAAAAGAAAAATGGATTCTTCAGAACTCTCTGCCGTTGATACCAAGGATTTGATATGTAAGCTCTCAATTTGGAGCCATTTCTAAATGAGACCAAAATCCTGTATTTGGTCAAGACAGTGGGCATTTAAATGATTTGAATTTCACATCCAGGCTTCAGTCTCATGTTGGCAGAGACTGATGGATTATTACCTCTTGGAAAACAAATGTGGGGTTTTTTAGGGCTTGATAAATGCTCTAACTTAAGAAATCTAGATACCTCCAAACACACACTTTGTAAAAATTATTAGATAGTTATTCATGTTACTAAAGGTTTGTTGATGTTAGCAAAATACCACAGCTTTGGTCATCCGAAGGGTAGTTATGTTTTCACAGATTTTTTTAAGTTTATTTATTTACTTTGAGAGACAGAGAGAGAGAGAGAGACAGAGACAGAGAGAGACTGCAAGCAGGGTAAGGGCAGAGAAAGTAAGAGAGAGAGAGAGAATCCCAAGCAGGGGCTTGAACTCATGAACCATGAGATCATGACTTGAGCCAAAAGCAGGAGTCAAATGCTCAACCGACTGAGTCACCCAGGTGCCCCTTCATAGCTATTACATACAATTGTACATACCATGAAGTTCACTCTTTTAACTGTAGAATTTAATGAGGTTTAGTATATTTGTAAGGTTGGACAACCACCACCATAAATTAATCTAAGAACATTTCCATTATCTCAAAACCAGAATTTTGCACCTGTTAGCAATTCTTTCCATATTCTCTGACCCCAGCCCTAGGCAACAGTTCGTTTACTTTCTTTCTCTAAAGAGTTGCCTATTCTGCACATTTCCCATAAATGAGTTCATACAATGTGTGATCTTTTTTGACTGGCTTCTGTCACTGAGAATAATGTCTTTCAATCTCATTCTTGTTGCAGCCTGGATCAGTACTTCATTTCTTTTCACTGCCAAATAATATTCCATTGTATGGATATACCATATTTATTTTTCCACTCATCTGTTGGTGGAAATTGTAGTCATTTCAGAAATGCCAATCAAAGCCACGACGAGATAGCACATAATATCCCCTAGATGGTTACATTAAAAGAGACAGACAATAGAAAGCGCTGGGAAGATATGGGAAAATTAGAACCCTTATACTTTGCTGGTAGGAACGTAAAATTGTACAACCACTTTCTAAAACAGTTTGACACTTCTTCGAAATATTAACTAGTGCGCTGCCATTTCACCTCAATTCCACTCATAGTGGAATTTGAGAAATGAAAATATGTATATGGGGGTGCCTGGGTGGCTCAGTCAGTTAAGCATCCGACTTCACCACAGGTCATGATCTCATGGTTTGTGGGTTCGAGCCCCGCATCGGGCTCTGTGCTGATAGCTAGCTCAGAGCCTGGAGGCTGTCTTCAGATTCTGTGTCCCCCTCTCTCAATGACCCTCCCCCGATCATGCTGTCTCTATCTCTCTCTCAAAAATAAATAAAACATTAAAAAAAAAGAAAACATATGTATATGAATGTTTATACAAGTAACGTTTATACATTATGCAGAATAACCAGAATTTCTTGTATACACGATTTTCACAAGCATATTTCAGATATAAAAGTTGATATGTCTAAATTCTATAGAACTTATGGAACGTCTGGTATGACAGAATACGCTCAGGGGAAGCTTTGAGGGGACACTGTGATAGCACACCCCAGTTTAGGTTGTCAATCTTCTGAGGAACAGACGAGTTTTCCTCTTGTGTGTTCTGTTTTGACTTGGATATTTACATACAACCTTAGAATGCATGATTCACTCCTTCCTTGTGCCTATACAAGCCTAGACTAGTGCCAGGTACATAGCAGTTTCTCAATAAATATTAATGACCTATGGAAGGGAAGAGAAGAGCTGAAGATGGATCCAGGGATAAAATCATAAGACGTTGGATTAAAATAGGTGAGTAAAATGGTTGGAGTTGAGTTTTGGAAAGATTTCCTTGTTCTCAGTGTTGACGATGGATTAGAGAAGGACAAAGACCAGAAGTAGGGAATCTATTTATGTAGAGAAAATGAGGAAGAGAATGAAGCATAGGAATTAAAGCAAAGAGGCAGACTGGATCTGTGAAGTTGAATGGCTTATTGGACATAGAAGCATCAAAAGGAAGGACCAAAGGTGTCACCCAGGTGATAGGGTCAGATGATGGCCCAATGGAGGCACCTTTCAACAGGGATCGGAACTTCCTCGGGTTGGGATTCGAAAAGAATCTAATGGGTTGGTGCCCATAAAGGTTTCTGTGCCTGGATGACACCCAGTGATATGCCAGCAGACAGTGGGTTAAATAGGTCCAGACTTTAGGAGAGGTACATGACCCCATCCATGGGGACTGGGGAATCGTCAATGTGGAGATAGCAGTTCAAGCCTTGGGAGTGGATGCTCTTTCCAGAAAAAGGACATAAGATGGGAAAAAAGATAAGAAGTAAGCCCTAGGGAGTAAGAAAATGTAAGGTGTAGACAAAACCCCCTCACCATAACTACAAAGCCTGGGTTATTCAAAGAATCCACCATTAATAATCCATCATTATTGATAAGCATTCAACTACTCCCTGTGGGTTAAATTGTATGCCTCCAAACTAGCTATGTTGAAGTCCTAAATGTGGAACTTCAGACTGTGAGATTCTATGGAAATAGGGTCATTGGATGTAACCAATTAGGATGAGGTTGTAGTAGAGCAGTGTGAGCCTCTGATCCAAAGTGATTGGTGTCCTTATAAAAAGAATGCCACATGAAGAAACACACACACAGAAGGCGAAGACCATGTAAAGACTGGAGATACTTGCCAAAAGCCAAGGAAATACCAGAAACTGGGAGAGACACCGGACACAGAACCTTCCCCAGTACCTTCGGAGGTAACATGGCTTCACTGACATCTTGATCTCAAACTTCTAGCCTCTAAAATTATGAGACAACACATTTCTACTTTCTAACCCATGGCAGTCTGAGCAAACTAAAACAAACCAAAACAAACAAACAAAACCCAGCCAATGCAAAGTAAGTGAAATTCTTTACATTACATTCTGACCTTGGGTAGCATACCCTCTCATTTAATGCCTGACATTCCTCTTTTGATCTTTTCTTCCTGACTCTCAGAGACTCCTGGATGAGTGGCTCTCAGACTGATCACACATTTCTCCCCCCTCGCTCCAAGCTCCAAGCCCTGAAAACCAAATTATCCTGGCCCATCTCAACTACTTCAGATAACTTAGGCTTTCCCCCTGCTTGAAATAAGCCAGGAAACATCACTGTATCTCAAAGTTATTCACTTTAAAATAAGGTGATTAGATTGCAAGCCCATTGCCAGCTCTAGGTTTCTAAAGATACTTGAATAGAAAATAATTTGCAGGAAGGTGAGGGCGAGAGTACAAATCCCTCCCTCCCTCCTCTTCTCTCACTCACCAAACATCCTGGGCTTCTATCTGAGCAAAGGCAGAGACCTTCCTTCGGACGTAGGCAAACAAATCTTCATGATTTGCTTTCTTATAATCCTTGGAAACAGGAAGGTCCCATAAGTGTAATACACAGTATGTTAACATTATTTTTCCCTTTGTCCTAAAATTGTCACCTAAAAGCTTCAAACTTTATATGTTAAACTTGATGATTTATAAAACCATATTTAAAAGACCACAACTCAAAGCACCCTCAGACCTCATCCCTCTAGACTGTAATTATGAGTTGTTTTATTAATTTCGCCACCCACAAAGGCTGATTTACTTCACCTCCTTATCCTCTAATCTCCCAGGAAGATTAGATTATTCATCCCCTGCATCTGTATCCTTTCCCTCCCTAACTGTGGTACTCTGACTTACAATTTCGAGTTCAATTTCTTTGGTAAAACCAAAACCACCTAATCAAACAAAGGGAACCCCTTCACGCCATTCTGGCTTTAGAAACTATAGCTCACGCTGGTGAATCCATAGCCCTCGCCATCCCAGTGGCGTTATCAGCCTGTCTTACTTACATACTGTTATCTAAATGTTATTGAAACTTTATCACATGCCAACCTGAGAAAAAATGTTGTGCATATTTTTGAGATAACACAGCAATCACAGAGTTGGCCCAGGAACATTTCTGGGAGTACTGGTTTTTTCTTGTTTTTACGATAGCTGTGAAACACAAAATTCATAAAAATAGTAATAGCATTTCATGAAGTCAAACTATATTTTTATTTTAGGCTTGCTAGTAACTGACAAGAAAAAAGAAAACAGGAAGAATTATGTTCTTTCTGGTCTTAGCTTTGGTAAGAATTTTAAATATTTTATCATAAAACCAAAGCAAATAAAATCTTTGTTCTTTTATCCACCAAGTGCAATATTGTTTCCTAAAGAAAATAGGATATTTTAATTGATTATTCAAAACCCTGGTTTACAGTGTAGAATTTTTCTTTTAACTAATTATTTTTTGTAGCTAGATATGTAGTTTATAGGAATTTGGTGGCACGGGACTCCTGCGGTATATGACAATGATCTATTCCTCCAACTAGTAGCTGCCAGGGGCAGTAACGAGAGTCCTTCTCAGTGGGAACGTAATGAGGATAATTTTCTCAAAACAACTCTCTGTGGGTTATGTCGTTTTACGTGTTTTCTAGATAAATGACCCCAGTGTCATATCCCAAAGCTAGGAAGTCGAAATTAGGACCATCCATATTTAAGTTAACCACATCATCCTATTTATGCTGATCAGAAAAGAAGGCTTAAGCAAACCATTTATATCAATGCCAAGAACAACTTCCTTTCCAAAGAATCGCAATTCAAATTTAATAGATTCCAAATTAATTGGGTTTTGCTTTACTTTTTCTGTGATTCTGCCTTATTATTGGCTGGATTTTTTTTTAACTGTGAGTTCCAAGGAGATCTATTCTGAGAAAAATTCTCTCTCTGTCTCTCTCAGTCTCTGTCTCTTGGTATCTCTTTCACACACATATGCATGCACACATACCTTATTACCCATGTTTAGGAAACTAGATATTTTGCTGACTTCTACATAGATCACTAGACTATAATGCATATCCTTTCCACCACCCAACTACTAAGGAAAGATAGGGCTATTAGTGGATTTATGGTGCCATCGTGTGGTAATATACAGATACTCATTTTATTTTTACATCATTTTTAATTTATGAAAGATTTCAAATGTATTAAAAAGGACAGAAATAATACAAGTACTCATGTACCCAGTATTTCATTCTATTTACTTCTGATCCCTCTCTTAATTAAAGAAGTAATCTTTACAAATGCAATCACATTAACTCCCCTGTCCCTTAACCCTCCCTCCTCACCTGTAACTGCAGATTTCTGAGTATTTATCATATCATCTATGTATATCTATCTTCATAATGGCTAAAAACTATTATTTTGTAATTTGAACTGTATACACATACACATAGACACATGTTATCTTTCTAAATATATTGTCTTGTAATTTTGCTTCTCACTCCATGTTAGGGCTTTCAAAACTTTATGTTCTTACTAGTTAGTTGTTGCTATTGTTTTCCCTTACTGTGCTGGCTAATACTTCAACCATGATTTTCGATAGCAGTGGTGACAACAGACAACTTCCTAGTGTTTCTCACATTAAGTGATTGTTTCTGTTATTTTGCCATTATGCATAATATTTGCTGTAGGTTCTGATAGATGGCATTGAGTAGATGAAGAAACTTCCATTCTGCTTCACGTTGTTTTTATCGTAAATACATACTATTTTTAAAAATGCTTTTTCATATATTTTGAAACAAAGTTCGATGTGTTTCCTTTTTGCAAATAAAGGTATATTTAACAATAATCAGTCGAAGAGAATATTTAAGACATAACTTCCTACTCATCCATAAAACAGATTTCTTACTCCAAATACTTGTTAGACTCCATTTGTAACTTGAGAATCATTTTGTACCGGCTCTGAAAACAACCACTTTCATTAACGGCTGCCACAGTTGACTATATAAGTTTCTGTCCACTTAACTCTTTATTTCTACATAAAAGATGTTGCAAAGAAAATGCCCTTGAGACGACTCCCTCAGCAACCAGCTTCTCCAGCTTTTTGGGACATCACACATAGAGACTTCAGTTTCACCTCACCCCACCTTCACCCAGGCAAAGCTGACATATAGAGAGATAAACAAGCAAGCAAAGCAAGGGTTACCAATAGCAGTCATGCTTCATAGAGATCTGCTCTGCAGACAGACCCATCAGATTTTGCCATTAATGAAACCAATGGCTGTCTTCGCTGTCACAGATCTCCCGCATATTTCATTGGCCTTGACACTCACAGATATTTGTGTTTGTGGATGTCAGCTCCCTGGGTCCCTCCCTACCCCTGACAGCCCTGGAACTGCACTGGCAGCCATCTCCAACCCCTAGAGCTGTACAAGACACCAGCCACCGAGTCCCCCCTTAACCCCACCGGATCCCAGACACCATACCAGCAGCCAGCCCAGCTCTTAGCAACAACATGAGTACAGCACACCAGCCTAGATGCCTGTCCCACAATCTGGCCCCCACCAGCGGGTGCACACTCATGGCGGGCCACTCCAGCCATGCACCTGCACCCACCAATCTGCCTCCACTGCCCTGTGCCTGCCCCCAGGGAGGGAGCCGGCCCCTGAGAACAGACAGCCAGGGCCCTCCAGCTGCTTGGGGGCCCAGATCAGGCCCCGTCTTCTGTCCCTGGTCTATACCACTTCACGGAGGAGAAGTTGTCCCTTTGGGGAGGTACATAAGAAAGGGGCACGGGGCTATGGACCAGGACTCCGCTCCAGGAGAAGAGCACGAGCAGGATTGCCAGCCCCGTCGCTCTCTCCGTAAGCTGGAACTGCATCTGTGGAAGCTGTCGTGAGGCTCAGAAGGACAAGGCGGAAGGTGAGGGGAAGAAGGGGAGTCCTTCAGCAGACCAAACTGGATGCCGATGTGAGTCTGACAAGCGCAATTTTGTTTTCTTAAAAATTAAAAAGCCAATAAAGCTATCAGAGTACAAGCCAGGCATCTCCTGGAACATAAACACTTGCATTTTTTAAAAGAAATTAGAATTACCATTAATTTGAGAACATCGTTACCGTGACACATGGACTCAGAGAACCAGATCAGAGGAGGGGCTCAAGACCCTTCCTGAATACCTTGTGTTTGTGTAAGTGGCTCTCAGCAGGGCTTACGGATCCCCGGATGGCATTTTTGGAAGAGCTTTCCTGTTGTCACAGTGATGTGACATTCTCCTGGCATTTAACAGAGAACAGATAGGCTAGACTTCTTCCTGAAATGAACAGCCCTGCAAAATGAAGAATCGTCCTAAGTCCCAGACCAATCTCGAATGTCTAGGAGATATTCGAGGGCTGAAAATCTGCTTAAGTTTATCGGAGTTTGGGCACTCTCTCCATTTTATATGTAAATACAAAGTATTTTTGCATGGTTTCAATTAAAAGACACAAAATTTTCCAAAAATCTAAGAATCAAGCAAATTGAGGGAAGAGCATATATTTTTTGTAGTTCCTTAGCAAGATTTGTTCACCAAGCATATTTGAGACATTGATATAATTATAATGCAGTATTAGGCTATGCTAGCTTGGCATTCATAGAGTTACTTCATTATGTCACTTAAAATTTATATTACAATACATTTTTTAAAACGTACTTTCCTTGGGGCTCCTGGGTGGTTCAGTCAGTTGAGTGTCTGACTCTTGATTTCAGCTCAGATCATGATCCCAGAGTTGTCGGATAGAGCCTGACTACACTGAGCAGGGAGCCTGCTTCAGATCGTCTCTCTCCCTCTCCCTCTGCCCCTTTCCCCTATGCGCTCTCACTCTCTCTCTGTCTCAAAAGAAATTACTTTCCTTTATTTCTACTCTAGAGTGCAGTGATGGAATTACATTGATTTTTTAAAGTTATGTCTATAGGTAGACTGTGTTATCTACAACTTCCATTTAAAATAATAGAGGTTATCATAACGTATTCACATATTAATTATGTTACAGGCTATTGCTAAATAATACTAAATTATTACACAATATTAGCTAGGTTATTTCAAAATTTTATGTTGTTACAAGAAAGGGACTTTGGATCTGATGGGAAAAACCACTTTATGTCATCTAAACATTATCTAGATTCTTTTACTTTAATTTTTTTTAATGTTTATTTATTTTTGATGGAGAGACAGTTAGAGTCAGGGAAGGACAGAGAGAAAGGGGGACACAGAATCCAAAACAGGCTCCAGACTCTGAGCTGTAAGCACAGAGCCTGACGCGGGGCTCAAACCCATGAAACGTGAGATCATGAGCTGAGCTGAAGTCGGATGCTTAACTGATTGAAACACCCAGGCTCCCCTTTGTATCTTACTTCTTAAGCAGGGCATTTACCCATTCATTTGCTTTTATTGCAAGAAATTTTCTTATAAAATTAGAATTTGTATAATTAGTTAGGGGTTTTGTAGAGATGGGTACGCTTTACAATCATCTGGTCTCATTTCCTCGTCCACTTCAGAGAGGTGTCCCCAGTGAGTCCTCACATAGGTGTCACTGACCTACTTGGTGGTGCCCAAATTTAGTTTCTTATAGTTTTACTGATCTCTCGCCCTCTATCCACGGACGCCCTAACCCCCAACATTCACACACATCAAAGGACATAGAAGCACAGACAGAATTCCATCTCCACCCCTGAGCAGAATTGCATTCCCCATACACCGTTGGGTTAAACATGCATGATGGACTCTTATAATGAACTTAAGCTAGAAGAAAAAAAATACAACCTAATTACACACAAATATGGTTGAATGGAAGTTTTTAAAAATCTTATTCACTGCGTATTTCCCTTCTAGAACTTGGTTTTTATTTTCTTTTTTTCCTGGAAGATACAAAGATATTACCACCAGAGAGCACCACGATCCTTTGTTAAGCCTTTTACATGCAGGTTTATGGATCCCTACTTTTAGGGGTGATGTCAAATAATAGCAACCATAATTTAAACTGAATTTGGAAAATTCTCTTGCTCTATTTTTTGTCGTTGCCTATTAAAATACCCCAAAACATTTCACTTTTCTTAAATGACATATGAAAACATGTTTAAAGTATGTTTTAGGCACCATGATAACATAAAGGGTTTTTTTTAACTTAATTTATTTAAATTCAAGTTAATTAACATACCGTGTAGTATTTGTTTCAGGGGTAGAACCCGGTAATTCACCACTTTTATTAACATCCAGTGCTCATCCCAGCAAGTGTCCTCCTTAATGCCCCCCACCCATTTAGCCCATCCCCCCACCCACCTCCCCACCAGCAGCCCTCAGTATGTGCTCTGTATTTAAGAGTCTCTTATGGTTTGCCTCCCTCTTTTTTTTTATCTTTTTTTTTCCTTTCCTTCCCCTGTGTTCATCTGTTGTGTTTCTTAAATTCCACATTTGAGTAAAATCATATGAGACTTGCCTTCGTTTTGCTTTAAATAGATCCTGGTCTCATTCAATGTTAATTATGTTCTTACCCCTTTAAGTTCATATAGCATCGATTTCCTGATTCTCATCAGCATTTGTGCTAATGATTTTTAAGCCTGGTTAATATGAAAATATAGGTTTATTCTATTTGTGAATCTTGAGCACTGTTGACCTGTCTTTGATCATCATTTTAGAATTGGGCCAATCTTCCAGCGCCTGGGGAGCTCAGTTAGTTAAGCATCTGACTTTGGCTCAGGTCATGATCTCAAGGTTTGTTGGTTTGATCCCCAGATCGGGTTTTCTGCTTTCAGCACAGAGCCTGCTTTGGATCCTCTGTCCCCTTCTCTCTTCCCCTCTACACTCACACTTTTTCTCTCAAAAAAAAATTTTTTTCAAAAAGCAGTTTTATTAAAATTGGTCCACTCCTTTATTGAATAAGCATTTGTGCTCATCCTTTTCCCTGTCATCTGCACACTCAAGAGTTATATCTAAGGCCACTTTTAGCCATAATGTTTTGTGACTTCATACAAACATACTCAGAATTTAACAGCCTGAGGATATCACTTCTGTGATACAAAACATGAACAATGTCTGCTATGAGTCAAATTCGACTAGATAATTATGGGTTCTTTCATAATTCTGATGTTGTTTTTAGAATAAAGTGTATGTGGTTGGGTTCCCATAAAGAGGAACTTTCTTTTTCTCTGGCTGGCTTCAGAAGCCAACTTGTGGGAATGTTGCATTTTGATCTCTTGGGGGATGGTTTTACTTTCTTCAGGCACGGACTGCCTTGCCCTCGGGAAATCACAGCAGGAGGCCCTGTGACCCACAGATACAAGCGGGTCTACATGCTGGTCATGAGCTATGCCTGGGCGAGTTGGGCTTCTGAGAACCAAAAAGCCTGATTAAAGAGTTCTAAGAAGTAAAGTCCAGGAATATCTGTAATGGGGCGCCCCTGTCTGAACACGAAACCAGGGGCGCCTGGGGGCTCAGTCGGTTAAGCGTCTGACTTCGCTCAGGTCATGATCTCGGTTCATACGTTTGAGCCCTGCGTCAGGCTCTGTGCTGACAGCTCAGAGCCTGGAGCTGCTTCCGATTCTGTATCTCCCTCTCTCTCTGCCCCTCCCCTGCTCATGCTGTCTCTCTCTCTCTCTCTCAGAAATAAATAAAACATTAAAGAAAACAAACAAACAAACAAAAAACACAAAACCAGCCTGGGTGAGTCTGGGGACAGAGCAATTCCATAAAAAGACTGTCCTGAGTTAGTACCCAGGCAGACCTTTTCTATTTGTGGAAGAAGTTGGAGAAAAATAAATGCCTTCAATGTTCAAAAGTTCAACATCATGTTAAGTTGGATCATTAAAAGGAATATGACCGTATCTGTACCCTAACCAGGTGCATAATGTTTATAACAAAAGTTTAGAGAAACTTAAAAGACCACATTTTTAGTTAATATATGAGTTCCTTCATCCTGTGAATGTTCACACTGAGATGAAATGTGTTTGAGTCAATGATTCCATTGTTTAGTACGTGCTTTGTGTTTTCTTTTCTGAAAAGGCCAACACAATAGTGTGTCTTTATAATAAGACTTTATGTTTAGCCAAGAATGGTATGACAAGTATGCTAATCAAACTTATTCAGAAGACACTGCCCAAAGAACATTCTATTATATCCGAAAGAAAAGCATAGCCTCATATTATGAATGTAAGGCATCTCTGAAGACAGACAAAACAGTGCTAGTTTTGAAAATTGTGACTTGAAATATAAATACTTGGAAAATATTCCTTATTATAATTCTTCTAGATCAAGCTCTGAAAATAATCCAAATAATCTATTGGTTGTTTCTCCTTATTGAATTTCCTTTAAAATTCAACATTTTTCTGTATCTGATTTTGGTGAGGGAAGCAAACTTATTAAGGAGTACAAGAAAATGCGGATTTGATATGACAGAATTGCAAATGGTTTCATTTAAAATAAAAGAAGGTATGATATAACCATGGAGTGGCCATCTACCACTATAGCCTTAAATTACATGTTTGTAATTTTAAATTCCATTAGATATTTATGATTTAGAAAGCTGTAATGAGGGGAAAACAGTGGACATATTATTAACACATATAAGCCTCAATTTTCTTATTTGATTCTGCTGGTGATTAAACCCAAAGGAGGGAGGGGCGCTTGGGTGGCTCAGTTGGTTAAATGTCCAATTTCGGCTCAGGTCATGATCTCGGAGTCTGTGGGTTTGATCCCCTCATCGGGCTCTGTGCTGACAGCTCAGAGCCTGGAGCCTGCTTCAGATTCTGTGTCTCCCTCTCTCTGCCCCTGCCCCACCCACACTCTTTCTGTCTCAAAAATAAATAGGGGCGCCTGGGTGGCTCAGTCTGTTAAGCATCCAACTTTGGCTCAGGTCATGATCTCACGGTTCCCGGGTTCGAGCCCCACATCAGCTCTGTGCTGACAGAGCCTGGAACCTGCTTCAGATTCTGTGTCTCTCTCTCTCTCTGACCCTCCCCTGCTCACACTGTCTCTCTCTCTCTCTCTCAGAAATAAATTTTAAAAAACATAAAATTTTTTTTAAAAATAATAAACACTAAAAATTAAGCAAGACTGAGAGGAGACAGCTCTTTCCTCCTATAGTTAAACTATTGTCTCACAAACTGTTTTTCTGAGCAAGACTCCAGGTGAAAAGAGTGGGTTTCTTATTAAAAAATAAAAATCTGTTTTGTGAGGGGAGGGAGGGTGATTTGCATTTCTTTTTTATTTTATTTCACAAAGTGTAAAGGTTTTGCATCCTTTCTTTTCTTTCTTTTTTGTTTTTCGAGAGTAAAACTCAGTGATTCATTACTTACATACAACACCAAATACTTATCACAAGTGCCCTCCTTTGTACCCATCACCCATCTAGTCCGTCTCCATGTGCTCACATAAGTTTGGAAATGCCTGCATAACATATCTCCTTTCTATAGATGCACAATGAATATTATAATTTAAGGACTCTGAGAAATTCTGGGGCAAAGGGAACGAATAGAACTTTTTAAAAAATTTTTTTTCTTAATGTTTTATTTCTGAGAGAGAGAGGCAGCGTGAGCAGGGGAGGATCAGAGAGAGAATCTGAAGCAGGCTCCAGGCTCTGAGCTAGCCATTAGCACAGAGCCCAACGTGGGGCTCAAACCCACGAACTGGGAGATCATGACCTGAGCTGAAGTCAGACGCTTAACCGACTGAGCTACCCAGGCACCCCACTTCTGAATTTTTTAATGTAATTTCTCAAGCCTGTCTGACCACACCTCTGAGCATTGTAAAGAATAAGCATTCCTGGGGCGTCTGAGTGGCTTAGTTGGTTAAGCAACTGACTTTGGACTTTGGCTGCGGTCATGATCTCACAGTCATGGGATCGAGCCCCGTGTTGCATCGGGCTCTGCGCTGGCAGTGGGGAGCCCCCTTGGGGTTCTCTCTCTACCCCTCCTCTCTCTTTCTCTCTCTCAAAATAAATAAACAAACATTAAAAAAATTAAAAAAAAAAGAACAAGCATTCCACAGAACACAGTTGGGAAATGCTATTCTATAAACAAGAATATGATAGAATGATTATCACTTCAACTCCACCAACCAACATTTTAGTGGAGTTGCAGAAAGAGTGGTGGATTTTGTACAATAATAATTTTGTACAATAATAAAAGTTTTTCCTTTCTAATGTACTCAGGAACTCCTAAAGAGTTTTAAACATCTTCTCAATTGGAAAGTAGGAGAAATTAAAAGCAAGGTCTGAAAATTTTACATTAAAAAAAAGACTTCCAGATTTGCCACCTACCAGCCAAGTCATTTGTATAAATCATTTCAATAATGATTGTATGAATATCAAATTGTATAGTACACATAACGCTAAAGACACATGAGAGATACTGACCAAATACGAGTTCTTTCTTTCACCTCTCATGAACATGCCTTTAAATCCTATAGCTGTGTCCACAGCATTGTAAGACAGTCATTGTAAATGAGATTTTAAAAAATCGATGTTTCTATTCATTGAAATCATTTACTTCCATGCACTGAGTTAATTGGTGGACAGATGATTGCCCGGCATTCATTCCTATCCTCCTTCTAAAAGTACTCGGATTTATTATTCAGGCCTTACCCTGAATGCTATAGTTTATGCAGTTCCCGGGAAATTTATCCCACATGAAGTTCAGAGGTTGGCCATAAGGATTTATTTTTTTAAAAATGATTGAAATGAGATCAATAAGACTCAGAAGAAAGCTACTAAAGGCTACGCCTCAGAAGAGATCATCTCCCATGTTGGATGGTCTGTTTTCCCCATTTTCACCCCTCTCGACCCAGATCCTCCCAGCTTTATGCCTTGAAAATCTGTTTTCAATGGATGGTCTCATGTAGATTCTCAGCTGCTCTCGGCTAAAGGGAGATAGAAACAACAGAATGTAGAGTGAGAGAAAAATGAAAGAACAGAGTATTTATTAGCCCCACACCAGTCTGCTGCTTGGTGATGCTCATCTTTCATCATTCTGTCCCCTCCAGTGTCTCTTGGTGTGCTATGTCACCTATACAGCTCGCCTCCTTCTCAAACCTCAAGAATCTTCAAGGAGGTAGTGGAAGAATTGGCATGGCCCTTTCAAAATTCCCTTTCTAAAATTTTTTTAATGTTTTATTTATTCTGAGAGAGACAGAGACAGCATGAGCAGGGGAGGGTCAGAGAGGGAGGGAGACACAAAATCTGAAACAGGCTCCAGGCTCTGAGCTGTCAGCTCAGAGCTCGACGCGGGGCTCAAACCCATGAACCGTGAGATCATGACCTGAGCCAAAGTCAGACACTTAACCGACTGAGCCACCCAGGCGCCCCTCAAAATTCCCTTTTGTATTCTGGAAAGAAAGAAACATCGGAAAACCCTTTCATAGTAATGCTTTGATTTCATCATACAACTAAATGAATAAGGCTGGAATAAAATAATAGCAATAAATACGTACACAAACAAATAAGAACATAAAAATGGAGAATTACGGGTGCTATGATCACAGTCTAGTTGTTGTGGAAGGACACATACAGACAAGATGTAGAGAGTTTTAAAGTATGAATACAAAATTGTTGGGGCGCTTGGGTGGCTCAGTCAGCTGAGTGTCTGACTTCAGCTCAGGTCATGATTTCATGATTTCAGGTTCATAAGTTCGAGCTCCGCATGGGGCTCTGTGCTGACAGCCCAGAGCTTGGAGACTGCTTTAGATTCTGTGTCTCCATCTCTCTCTGCCCCTCCCCCCCAAAACAAATAAACATTTAAAAAATTAAATCATAGAAGACAAAAATGCCCAGGAAAGCAGCATTATGGAGGTGATTTTAATTAAGCTGAATTTTTAAAGACAAATACCTTCAATGAAGGCAAGGAGGAAAAGGAAATTATAGACAAAGTCCAGCAGGATAATAAACATTCAGGGTTCTGAAACAGACAGATGTGTTTGAAAAACTGTAAGCAGCCCATTAAGGTTAAAATACTGAGTTTAGACATGAGTTACATAGCCTGACGTGAGTTTAGAGACAGACAAGGGCTTGTACAGCATGGGCTGAACTCCACTCAAGGAAAACGGGGTTTTATTCTTCTGTCAAAGGGTACCTACTTAGGGGTTGTAAGCAAAAGAACAGCCTGGCCAATGGTGTGTTTTAGGAAGAGCCCATGAGTAACATAATAATAAATGGAGGCAACGAGACTATTCCAAGAACTGGGAGAGAGGAGCCTTAGAATCACACAGGTGAGAGATTCTAATTCAGGATTCTGGCAGTGTGATGGAGGACTCGGGTTTTAGACAGGCAGGTTGTAAGGCAATAACATTTTAAAAAATGATTTCTGATCCAGATGGATAAGAGCGAGAGGAAAGGATGAGTCCCGTATTTCTGGCCCAGGCACGTGGAAGGTGTTGTCTGCTCGGGCTGCCGTAATAAACACCATGGACTTGTATCGAGCAATAGAGCTTTGGTTCCTCACAGTTCTGGAAGCAGGAAGTCCAAGATCAGGATGGCAGCAGGGTTGGTGTCTGGTGAGGTCTCTCCCTTGGGTGGCAGGTGCCTCCTTGCTGGGCGCTCATGTGACCTACGGCCTGTGCAAGTGCAACAGTCTGAAAGAGAACGAGTGAGCTCTCCAACGCCTCTTCTTCTAAGAACATGAATATTATCAGGGCTTCGCCCTTAGGGCTCTTCCTAATTTTTATTACCCCCTTATGGCCCTGCCTTCAAATACAGTCATATTGGGACTCAGGGCTTCACCATAGCTGGGGAGACACAATTCAGTCCATAGCAGAAGAATATCCTATCAATTGAAAAGTTTGATTCCTTCATTATGTTTTTACATAGCAGTCAGTACCAGTGTTTTGCGCATCCTTTCCATATTGTTACTCATGTACTGTTCCTCATATTGTTTCTCATAGTTCGTATTGTTACTAGGACTAGGCAGTCATAATGTATCTGTATTTTTAGGGCCCCTTTTCTTTCTCATTTATGTAGAATCTTTTTATAAAACCACACGGGTACCTGATAAGAAAAAAAGATCTCTCAGAAATAATTCACACTATTCATATGATCAGTAATGCATTTCACGTATTTCTGGAACCTGAGCAAGTCATCCAAAGCTTTTTCAAACCATAATATGTGTTCAATGCCCATCAAAGTCAGAGAAGACAGATAACATCATTTGAACACTTCTAATTTTTAGTGCTTTTGTGAGTCAGCCTCACAAGAAGAACTAGTGGTCTCAGATGTTGATAGTTATGGTTATTCTTTGAACATCAGAGGTGTGAAGAATCCAGCCTCTATGGGGTAAATCAGGGAAGGGCCAGCAACTGAGAAATGAATTCCTGGTGCTATTCAGATACCATATCAAAGTAGATAGATGGTGAATGGATGGATAGATGATAGACAGATAGATAGACAGACAGACAGATAGGCAGGCAGATAGATAGAGAAAGACAGATGCTTAGATAGACTGAGATGATCGATAATGTGGAAGATACCAAGCCAGTTACCGAGGATATAGAGATTAATAAAACACATCCTGATATGAAGAAGAATCACTCACTTATTCAATAAGCATTTATTGAGCATCTATTTATGGCCAAATATGGGATGTAAGAAAAAAGAAGTAGGAACGGTCCTAACCATCACTGATCTTTACACCATAGAAAAAGCAGTGGCGATGAACGCCTGAGTACAAACAATTCTAAAATCCTGCTTTGACAGGTGACATCAAGGAAAATGGCATCCAAATAATGATTCTGACACCGATTTCAAGTATTTGTAACACAAATAATTAGTTAATGTTCTCTAAAGCAACCTCCTCTATATAAGCAGAAAGGAAGCTACATGCAGGTTCAGAAGATATTCAAACACTTGGTCAACAGCAGTAGCCCATCAAAGCGTTATAATATACCTTCTGGTATGAGCCTGACCATAGATTCAATGTTTCATACAATCAAAGGCTTAAAGATCCACTCCTGAACTGTGTAACGTTGATACTTTCGAAGCTACAAAATAGGCTAACTTTGACTTGGTGAAGTTTCATTAGAACCCCCTGACCTTTTTGCAACCTATCATTTTAGACTTGGGAATTTCTCTGCACCTTTCAAAACACGGTTTCTAACAATAGCCATAAATGACTTCGTATTGTTATCATTGGGAGGTTACAATGAATATATATTTTCAAGCAGGACACTTTTTACCTTATTTGCGTTACTGTAGGATTCAACTTCTCCTGTTGAATCTAAGCATTCTTCATCTCAGTAACACAAAATTCTCACAGTTGTCTCTGCTTTTCAGCATTTTATGAATGGAATAAAAAAAATGAATGGAAGAAGTCACACTTTGTTGTCCTGTTCCTCGCCGCACCTGGCTCTTCAGGCATTTTTAATCCCACTTGGGGTTTGTTTAACCCTGTGTGTCTCTTACAAAATTACAGCAAGAAACAGCAAGTCTTAATGAAAACCTAGCAGTTACTTAGAACCAATTATATAGCAGAAAATGTTAGATATTTTTAAATGCATTATCGCTTTTAATGGTCACAGCGTTTCGGAGGAGCATGTACTGTTGTTCTCATTCTACCAAAAAGGAGCTTGGTCTTGGAGAGATTAACTGGCTCCAGACATAACAGCGTGGAAAGCCAACTGATGTCTCTGATATTAACGCCAATGCCTTTTCCACAACAATATCTACAATTACCTTGAACTAGGCAACAGTGCTAACTATTCAGTGCTTTAATAACCCATGGAAAGAATTATTTCCCTCATCTGAAAATGAAGATCTGAATCGGGTGAAGCCTAAGGCCCATTCATTCATTGAAGTACCTGATTACAGAGCATCTATCAGTATATGTGTATATATGCGTATATATACACACATACATACATATATTTATATACATAATTTCTTATTCTAAATAGACTACATATAATTATTTTATATATATATATAATATTTCATATAATCTTATATACGTGTGTACACATATGGTATGAATATATAAGATATATATACAGGTATATCCGGGTATAGATTATCACTGAGATGAACTGAGATTGTTAATGGTCACATTACAGCTACACCACATTAACAGGTCAGAGTACAAATGTCCTTTCCTGTAGGGATCAGAACACACTGCCATCATCCTACCCAGTCAGAACATCCTGCCCAATCTCTCCCCAACCCAAATCTCCAGACCATCCCCAGACCCTTAAAGCAAAACGTCATTAGAGTCAGCCATAGAAAGACAGCTTTGGTTTTTATTTTGGTTTTCGCACATTGGTGCCTTTACTAATATTACAGCTGAGGCCTAATGGAGCCACAGCTCAGGACTCCCACCCCAACAAGAGCTCATTCTTCATGAAATAAACTTCAGGTTAGATTCCATTAAGTGTGTCAGGAGTAGATGTTTCCTCGCTGGATGCCACATCATTCTTCCATGAGACATAGTCAAGGACAGAGCTTGGGAATGACACCTTCCACAGTGAAATCTGCTCAGAGGTCAGAACAGATATATTGCCCCTTGTGTGCGGCAGCTCAATAACTCACTGTTCGAAGATAGGACTCTCAGCCTAAACCTGAGGACCCATTTCGATTCAGGCACATTTTTCATATCTCCCCGTCAATAAATCCTAAGTGATATAACATTGAGGGTCCTGAGATTGAGCATTCTCATCAAATCTATTTAGAAATCTACTTTAACCCCCTGTTCTAGCATATTGTTTTTGTAAAATTAACTAGTAGAGAAAAATTCCAGATTGGGAGGAGGGAATTTGCTTTAACAAAGCTGGGGGGAGTCGGGGGCAGAACCACGGTGGACTTGATGTTGGTCTGTGAGCACCCTTTTCCTTCCTCCAGATCAAAGGTACTTTCCAAAAGGAGCTGACTTAAGGTTCACAAGCCTTCAAGTATAGCCCCAAATGTATTATTTGCTAGACATATAATCCTAGAAAACATAGCTTCCTTACCCATTACCTCCCCCATTTTGAAAATGAGCACAGTACGGAGTGCCTGGGGGGCTCAGTCGGTTAAGCATCTGACTTCGGCTCAGGTCATGATCTGGCGGTTTGTGGGTTCAAGCCCCTGCATAGGGCTCTGGGCTGACAGCTCAGAGCCTGGAGCCTGCTTCAGATTCTGTGTCTCCCTCTCTCTCTGCCCCTCCCCTGCTCACACTCTGTCTCTGTCACTCAAAAATAAATAAATGTTGATTTTAAAAAAAGAAAGAAAAGGGGCACCTGGGTGGCTTAGTCGGTTAAGCGTCTGACTTTCGCTTAGGTCATGATCTCACGGTTCGTGGGTTCGAGCCCCGCGTCGGGCTCTATGCTGACTGCCAGCTCAGAGCCTGGAGCCTGTTTCAGAGTCTGTGACTCCCTCTCTCTTTGACCCTCCCCTGCTCACACAGTCTCTCTCTCTCTCCTAGAAATAAATAAAACATTAAAAATTTTTTTTTAAAAAGAAAGAAAAGAAAATGAGCACAATACGTCAACCTGTCATGAGTCTGAGCATATTTTGAAAATGTTAGGAATGCACTTACATGTAAAATACTATAGGCTGCAATATATTTTCATCAGCCTAATCGTATTATTTGATTTTTCCACTAAGAAAGTTAGTCTGAGTTTCATGCATCGTATCTCTGGCAGCTAGAACGACCTTGTTAACTGTGGCGCTCAGGGTGATCAACTGCCTGCAATGGGAAATGGCACAGAGACGCCCTCAAGGCTGTTCAAGGGTCAGTAGGCAGAAAACAGCTGCAGTGCACAGTGATGAGCCCTAACGCAGTGATTCCGGGGGCATCGACCAGGCACCGCTCTGAGTAGCAAAGCTGAACCCGGAGGTAGGAGAAAGATCACGTCCACGACCTACACAGAAACTGAAATGACACAGAAGCAAAACGCGAGGGCCGTTACGTGGTAGGATATTCGGAGAGAGTTTTCACCAGGCCTCGGATGTGCCAGAGGCTCAGTTCACTGCTAAGGGTGGAGCGTGACTGGGTGGTCTGGGGTTAGTAGCGGAGCAGAGCCGGATGTGTATTTGCAGAGCCCGGTCTACACACATGGCTTCATCTGTTGTCCCCTCCACTGTGACACACACACACACCTTACTACCTTAAGTCAACCCTGGAAGCACAGCTGTATAGCCTCTTGCTGGCATGTATTTCTCACGGTCAAACTCCAGAGATGGTCCAGGTCTTTAGACAGCCTAACTGCAACTTATCTTAATAAAAAGCTTCAGCGTCAACTTATCTTAATAAAAAAGTTCTACACAGGGGCGTCTGGGTTGAGTGTCCGACTTCAGCTCAGGTCATGATCTCACGGTTCGTCGATCCAAGCCCCACGTTGGGCTCTGTGCTGACAGTTCAGAGCCTGGAGACTGCTTCGGATTGTGTCTCCCTCTGTCTCGGCCCCTCCCCTGCTCTCTCTCCCTCTTCCCAAAATAAACATAAAAAAAATTTTAAGAGAAACATGCCACATAAATGTTTTGAGTTTAATCCACAAGCCATTCTCCAGTGAAAACATAGTTCTAAAGTATGTGCCTTCCTGATCTGCATAGTTCGCAAATAGGCTCATTCTGATCTGGACTCCGGAACGTTGGGCACTATAACTCCCATTCTAGACCAGAAGACACATGGTCCTCGTCTGGGCCCCTTGCTCATGCCACTGACCAGTGTGTGACCTTTGTCCTCAGTCACCAGGAGGGGTCGCAATCCTTCCAGGACAACGTTCCAGGCTGGTGCTGTAAGGCCACAAGTCTAAACGTCCAAACTAAACTGACTCCATGACAGGCTTTAAGTTTCCCCTCTGAACTAGAAGGCCTGAGTTTCGGCTTCCACGAAACTATCAGGCAGTTACACGTTGCCCAAGGCAGGAGTAACCACCCTTGCAACACCCAGTCAGGAAAGGCCAGCGACCACCCTCCCCATTACTGAGGGAGAGACCTGGAGATAGAAACTATAGACAGGACCCTGTTACCTAATGTTAAAGTCAACCGTTAGTCGCCGAACAAGACCCTAGGCTCTCTCTGTGATTGGCTGAATTTAAAGGTACTCTAAATGTTGTAATTGGATTCCGCCAAAAGTAACGAATACTCTAGACAATGTGTATCGTCAAACCCGCTGTCAATGATGTTGAATAATTATGATTGGATCACTGCTCCCATGTCACAACTTCTGTAACTCCCCCGTCTCAAACCCCGTAAAAACCCTACTCTGCCCTTGTTTGGGGCTCTCAGCATGGACCCATACGCTGGTGAGGTCTGGGAGCCCGAGCTCGAGCCCATAATAAAGCCCTTTGCCTTTGCATGCGTGACTCAGTCTCCCTGGTGGTCTCTGGTCGGTGAGGATACTGCGATCTGGGTACAACAGTGCCAACAACATATTCGTGAGTGACGTGCGTTCACCATGTCAGCTCTAGGCCTTTGGTCTCTTAACCGAGACACAGAGTAGATTTTAACAAATTCAAATCAGCAAAACTTATCAAACAAATAATTTTTAAGCATCATGGATACAAGGAAGAGCACGATACAGTCTCACTAAAGTGTACAGTGCAATGGGAGCGAAAACACAACTACGACTTCCATGTTGGGCTATACTGGCTCCGTTACGTGTGGCCCGGGCCTGATGCAGTGATTCCATTCCTCGTATTCCACATGCAACACTGAGAAATGAATGAAACCTCTCTTCAACTCAGTTTGCTCACTTATAAAATGGGACTACGACTGGTACTCAAGAGATCTGTCATCAGTTTTCTATTGTTCCAGAAAGGAATTACTACACACTTAGTTCCTTAAAATAACACAAGTTTATCTTAAAGTTATTGTTTCAGCTAGAAGTCTGACACAGGGCTCACGGGGCTAATACCGAGGCTGTGTTCCTTCCCAGAGGTCTTGAGGGAGAAACTCTCCAGGTCCTTTCCAGGCTCTAGAGGCATCCACATTCATTCCTTGGTTCATGGGCTTCTTCCTCCATTTTTTAAAAAAAAAATATTTTTAGGGGCGCCTGGGTGGCTTAGTCGGTTAAGCGTCCGACTTTCGCTTAGGTCATGATCTCGCGGTTCGTGGGTTCGAGCCCTGTCGGGCTCTGTGCTGACTGCCAGCTCAGAGCCTGGAGCCTGTTTCAGTCTGTGACTCCCTCTCTCTCTAACCCTCCTCTGCTCACGCTGTCTCTCTCTCTCCTAGAAATAAATAAATAAATAAATAAAAAAACATTAAAAATTTTTTTAAAAATATTTTTAATGCTTTTATTTATTTTTGAGAGAGAGAGAGAGAGACAGGACACGAGTGGGGGAGGCACAGAGACAGAGGGAGACACAGAATCCAAAGTAGGCTCCAGGCTCTGAGCTGTCAGCACAGAGCCCAACGTGGGGCTTGAACTCATGCACCATGAGATCATGACCTGAGCCCAAGTTGGAAGCTTAACCCACTAAGCCACCCAGGCACCCTAAAGCTGTCATAGGCAGATTCAATCCCTCCCACTTAGGATCTCTCTGACGCTGGCTCTCCTGCCTCCCTCTTCCTCTTGTGACTGCATTAGGCTCCCCTGAATAATCCAGGACTCCCCTTACTTTAAAGTCAGCTCGTTAACAGCACAAAATTCATCTGCAATTTTAATTATTTCTCTACCGTACAAGGAAACATATTTATAGGTTCCAGGGATTAGGGCATGGACATCTTTTAGGGGAGGGGATGCATTTTTCTGTCCACTACAAATGCTAAACACAGTTCAGGAAGTGGGTTAAGGTGGGGGATATATGATGTCAGCAAGCCAATAAGGGACACTTTATTAAACCAAATAACCCACTGGACCTGATCTTATTAAGTTTCCCCCACTTTTTCCAAGAAAGGCATCTTGGTTTTATCCCTGACTCCAATCTAAAAGACAATTTGATATATGAATGCAGGTGTTAAGGCAAGTGAATGACTGAGTGGGTAACATATCTTTTATTTGCAGAACATGTAAAATTCTTTACCTTCATCAAATTGGAAAAAAGATCTATAGAGATTTTTTATGTTTACTTATTTTTGAGAGAGAAAGAGAGAGAGAGAGAGCATGAATGAGGGGGGGCCAGAGAGAGAGGATGAGAGAGGATCCAAAGCATGTGCTGACACTGCATGCAGGGCTCAAACTCATGAACCGCGAGATCATGACCTGAGCCGAAGCCAGACACTTAGCCAACTGAGCCACTCAGGTGTCCCATTTTTTAAGTCACTAAAAATTATTTTTGGTGATAGATCACTGTGCAATTTGGGGCATATAACTAAGAAGGAACTCAAGGAATTGGACAATATTACCATGACAAAATAGTTTTTTCCATCCATTCAAAGTTTATCCACTAAAAATGAAAAATAAGCACAGAACGAATGCTGATCTGTTTATGCTACCAATAATTATTATTTATTTTTAATAATATGAAAAAATTGTCAAAAGTTCCACCCAGCTTCAGAAGAGATAGTTTTCTGGGACACCTGGATGGCTCAGTCGGTTAAGCATTTGACTTCAGCTCAGGTCATGCTCTTAGGGTTGTGGGTTCAAGCCCCACATCAGGCTCTATGCTGACAGCTCAGATTCTGTGTCTCCCTCTCTCTCTGCCTTTCCCCTCCTAGTACTCTCTCTCTCTCAAAATTAAACATTAAAAAAGTTATTTAAAAAGAAGAGATAGTTTTCTAATTAAAGAAATACTTTTAGTTTTTACTAATGGCTTATTCAAATGTATATAATATGTTGACTACTCTTTTGTTGTCAATAATTATAATAACAATTCAATCTACAAAAAATACTTATAGCTTCATGACAACTTGAAATAAAATAGAAATTATTTTTAATTTATATACAGAAATGTTTTGCAGAGTGCTGATAGGCTGAGTAAAAGATTATCAAGAAAAAAATAAGTAATTAGTTGCCTTATGATAAAAACTTCTATAGGAAAAATGGAATGAAAATAGTTTTGTATTGCTGTTTTTGCCTGTTGTTTTTTAATGTTAATTTATTTTTGACAGAGAGAGACAGTGTGCACAGGGGAGGAGCAGAGAGAGAGAGGGAGACACAGAATCCTTAGAAATGTATCTCTTTTCTATTAATCTTGCCCCCTCAGTGCAAGGTAAAGAATTAATCCCTGCTACTTGGTTAAAAAAGGTTTAATAGGTTATACCTTCCAAAGGTATTTGCATTTCACTGAGAATCCAAAAATGTTCCCAGACTTAAAGGATTACCTCAAAGATTTTTTTAAAAAGTGAAGGTAAGGACATAATAGATAAAGCCCAGGACTTTATTCTAAAAGATCTAAGATCCCAGACCCAAAATATATTATCAATATCCATGAATATTCTTCACTTTCGGATTGAAGACATTCTAACAGGAATAATTTGGAAATAGAGCCCTCTGGCACCCCTTCAAGTCCTTTACAACTGTCTCTCTTTATGGTCAGCTTTGCCAGCATTTCTCTATTTCTATGTTTCTGTAATCCAAAATAGATAATACCATCCTGAGCACCAATAGAAGCCTGCACACATGCAGACATAAACATTTCTATCAGGCACTTCTTATTTGTCGTCTTTAAAAGCCAAAGGTTATTATAATTGGTGCCCAGAACTGTAGAAGCAGGAGAGGTTACCCCAAACCAAAAGATCATGTTACAAAGGGTACTATCAGACTGACTTACAAGAGGCAGAAGGGAACACTCAAAAGGCAAATCCCTTCCAAAAAAAAACCTTTAGTGAACTACAGATTAACAACTGAAGAAAGAATCTGGGCATGATTCTGTTCCTCTAACTTCTGGGTCTTTTCTCACTAAAGGGTCTGTGCAACTGCTGCTTCCTGACACAACAATTTTTCCTAAAATACATATCTCTTTCTCACCTTTCAAAGATCAGCTTACACAGAAACTCCTTTAAAAGCCTACCTTGATTCTACCTATCCACACCACCCTGAATTTCCTTCATGTTGATCTTTTATTCTTTATAGATTTTTTTTCACCTCCTTACTTGTCTTGTCCACTTGTTTTCTTGTTTGTTATCGACAAAGAATAAGCTCTATGAGAGATGGAGTTTGGCCATTTTGCCCAACTCTATGTCTCCATAATCTTAGCAGTGTCTGACATGGTAAATGTGTGTGTAATTAATGAATAAGAAATTAACAAAGTAATTAATGTAAAGTAATATAACAGAGACTCTTCCAGCAACAGGAAAATAAATGGCACAGTACATGTACTCTTGGTAAAAATCTGTAAAAGTAGGCACAATATATAAGATAACATTGTTCATGTTTTGAACAGCAAGAAGCCCAGGACTGTAATCCTAGAGAAAAACAGGACACATCAGTGAAGCTCCAGATTCACTCCATGGTCACTCCAACTTTCTGCCTGCATGCATTTTCTGCTGCTGAGTAAGAAGTAGAACCCCACTCCCACCCCCACCGCCAAAAATAAAATACTTGGGTATAAATCTAACAAAATACACTCGAGATCAAATATATAAAAAGAAAACTACAAAAGTCTGACGGCAGAAATCAAAGATTAAATAAATGAAGAGGTATTCCATGTTCATGGATAGGATACACACACACACACACACACACACACACACACACACACACACACTGGAGTATAATTTGCCATAAAGAAGAAGGCAGTCTTGCCACTTGCAACATAATGTATGGAATTTGAGGGCATTATACTAAGTAAAATAAGTCATACACAGCAAGACAAATACCGCATGATCTCACCGTATGTGGAATCTAAAAAACAGAAGACAAAAACCAAGAAAACAAGCAAAACGCACACACACACACACACACACACACACACACACACCTGAGCTCATGCAAGAACTCTTGGATATAGACAACAGATGGGTAGTTACCAGAAGAAAAAAGGTGGGGGATAGATAAAATGGGGGTAGGGTATTAAAAAATACAAACTCCCAGCTATAAAATAAACCCTGGAGTTATAATGTACAATATGGGGACTACAGTTAATAATTCTCTATTGTATATTTGTACATTGCTGTAAGAGTAGCTCTTCAAAGTTTTCATTTCAAGAAAAGAAATTATAACTATGTATGGTAATGGATATTAACTAGATTTATTGTGGTGATCATTTCACAACCTATACAAATATTGGATCAGTATGTTGTGTACTTGAAACTAACATAATCCTATGTGTCAATTACATCTAAATTAATAAAAATGAAGTGTAAAAATAGTCTAACTATATAATGCCTACAGAAGAAGCATTTTAAAAATACATATTTGACGAAATCCAACACCTATTTCTAGATAAAAAGGTATTTTCTAAGCTGGATAAAGAATATCTACAAAAATGTACAGCTAATACACTTAATGGTGAGAAGCTAAAGGCTTTTTCAATTAAATCAGGAAAAAGACAATGATGTCCCCTCTCAGTACTGCTTTCAGTATCTTACTGGAAGTCCTAGCTGATGCACTAGGACAAGAAAGGGGAATTAAAGATATACAGATTAGAAAGAAAGAACTAAAACTGTCTGTTCACAGATGAAATGATGTTCTATCATATTGACCCTCCTGGATCAATATGCAATCATAACAAGGTTGCAAGATTCAAGGTTAATATACAAAAGTCAACTGCTTTTCTGTACATCAGCAATGAACAAGTGGAATTTTAAATTAAGAACACAATACCATTTTACATTAGCACCCCCCAAAGAAATACTTTGGTACACATCTAACAAAATATATTCAAGATCTATATGAAGAAAACTATAAAAGTCTGATGAATGAAATCAAAGAATGATGAAATAAATATTTCTACAATATTGTCAGGATGTAAGTTCCTTGCAATTCAACATGCAAGATTCAAACAACCCAAATCAAAATCCCAGTAAGTTATTCATTGAACGTTGACAAACTGATTCTAAAGTTGAGGTAGAGAGGCCAAAGACCCAGCACCGACAATGCCACAGTGAAAAGGAAAAACAAAGTCAAACAACTGATACTACCAGCTTCAAGACTTATTATAAAGCTACAATAATCAAGACAGTGTGGTATTGATGAAAGATCGACAAATAGATCAGTGAAACAGAATAGGCAGCCCAGATATAGACCCACAAAAATATAGCTGACTTATCTTTAACAAAGGATCAAACACTATTCAATGCAAGACAGTCTTTTTAACAAATGCTGCTAGAACATCCATGTTCCAAACAATGAACCTAGAGACAGACCTCATACTTTTCATAAACTTTAATTCAAAAGTGATTACAGACACAAATGTGAAACACAAAACTATAAAATGACATAGAAAAAGTCTAGATGATTGTGGGTTTGGTGATGACTTTTTAGCTACTGTGCCAAGAGCATGATGCACAAAAGAAATAACTGAGAAGCTGTACGTCATTAAATTAAAATTTTCTGCTCAGTGAAAGACATCATCAAAGGAATGAGAAGATAATCCATATACTGGGAGAAAATATTCTAAAAATGTATCTGATAAAATTTAATCCAGAAATATAAAAAATTGGATACAGCAAAATTAGATGAAGTTATTCAAGAAGTATAATATTTTAACATCAGGAAGTCCTAACAGGTGCACAAGGAAGGAAGGAAAAATAAAAGAGAATAATGTTGGGAAAGTAAGAAGCAAACTTCTTGTATACGGAGATGACATGATTGTTTCCTTAGTAGAAAATACAAAGGGATAGCTAAACTATTAGAACTAGTAAGTGAATTTAGCACATCTACCACATACCAATTGCTTTTCTAAGTATTAGCAACAAAACTTAGAAAAAATTTCAATTCTTCCACAATAATGTAAAAGTTAATGGAAACGATTTTTTAATATAATTTATTGTCAAGAGTAAAAGTGAATTTAACAAAGATAAGCAAGACCTCTACACTGAAAACTGCAATCACTGCTATATATATAAAAAAAAAAGCTACATAAAAGCCAAGTAAATGAAGAGAAATACCATGTTCATGGACTGAAAGTCTCAAAATTATTAGGTGTTAGTTATCTCTGAGTTAACCTACATATTGAATATAATTCTAATCCTAATCATTGTAGGCTTTCTTTAGAATTTAACAAGGTGATTTTAAAATTTATATAGAAATGCAAAGAATTCAGAATACTTTGCTCCTTTGCATATATAGAAATTTGTTTATATATATATAATATGTTTATATATATAGAAATATATTTGCATATATAGAAATGCAAAGAATTCAGAATACTTTGTTCCTTTGGTAAGGAACAAAGGATTTACATTACCTGATTTCAAAACCTACTATAAAGCTATTCTCATCATTCTAACATTGACATACAGATCAACATCTAGTTCAGTGGTGCAATATATAATACAAAAATAAATTTACATTTCTGAGGCCAACTGATTTTCCACAAAGACACTAAAGTAACTCAACGAGGAAAGGAAAATCTTTCAATGAACAATGCTGGAAAAAATGGATTATCCACTGGGGAAAAGTAAAATAAAATTTGATGTCCACCTCACTGTGTATCCAAAGATTAATTTAAGTTGAATCACAGAATATAAAAGCTAAAACAATAACATCTTTAGGGGGGAAAATAGAAGAAATTCTTTGTGGCCAAATACTTCTTGGACACAACTCAGAAGTTACTAATTATAGAAAAAGAAAAGTGACAAATTGGAACATATTAAAATTTAAAACTTCTGTTAATCAAAAGAGAGTTCCAAGAGAATTGAATAAGCAAATCCTAGAGAAAACAGGAGAAAATATATACAAAACATATGTATAAAGACTTCTATCATCTCATGAATATAGATGCAAAAATCCTCAACAATATAATAGCAAACCAAATCAACAATATATTTTAAAAAATCATACACCATGAACAAGTGAGATTTAGTTTTGGGATACAAGGGTGGTTTAATATTTGCAGAACAATCAATGTCATGTGTCACATCAATAAGAGAAAGGATAAAAAACATATGATCATTTCAATAGATGCAGAAAAAGCATTCAACAAAGCCCAGCATCCACTCACGATAAAAACTCTCTGCAAAGTAGGCCTAAAGGGAATATATCTCAACATTATAAAGCCTATCTACAAAAAGCATGCAGCCAATATAATTTCTCAATGGTGAAAAACTGATTATGTTCCCCTAAAGTCAGGAACAAGACAAGAATGTCTATTATTACCACTTTTATTGAACACAGCACTGGAAGTTCTAGCTACAGTAATTAAACAACATAAAGAAATAAAAGGCATCCAGATTGGTAAGGAAGAAGTAAAACCCTCACTATTTGCAGATGACATGATACCATATGTAGAAAACGTGAAAGATTACCAAAAAACTTCTAGAACTGATAGATGAATTCAGTAAAGTCACTGGATACCAAATCAATGTACAGAAATCTGTTGAATTCTCAAATACTAATAATGAAGCAGCAGAAAGTGAAATTAAAAAAAAAAAATTCAGGGCCACCTGGGGGGCTCAGTCGGTTGAGCGTCCAACTTTGGCTCAGGTCATGATCTCACATTTCATGGGTTCATGCCCCTCGTTGGGCTCTGTGCTGACAGCTCAGAGCCTGGAACTTGCTTCAAATTCTCTGTCTCCCTCTCTCTGCCCCTTCCCTGCTTGCAATCTGTCTATCTCTCTCTCTTTCTCTCTCAAAAATAAATAAACATTAAAAAAAATTTTTTAAAGAAACAACCCCGGTTACAATTGCATCAAAACCAGTAAGATACCTAGGAGTAAACTTAACCAGAGATGAAAGACCTGTACTCTGAAAACTATAAAACACTGATGAAAGAAATTCTAGATGATGCAAAGAAATCAAAACATATTCCATGTTCATGAGTTGAAAAAACAAATATCATTAAAATGTTTATACTATCCAAAGCAATCTGCACATTTAATGTAATCCCTATCAAAATACCCACCAGCATTTTTCAGAGAGCTGAAAGAAACAACCCTAAAATTCGTATGGAACCACAAAAGATCCCAAATATTCAAAGCAACCTTGAAAAAGAAAAACAAAAGTGGAGGCATCACAATTCTGGACTTCAAGCTATATTACAAAGCTGTGGTGATCAAAACAGTTGGCATAAAAAATAGGCACATAGGTCAATGGAACAGAATAAAATCCAGAAATTAAGACACAACTATATGGTCATTTGATCTTTGGCAAAGCAAGAAAGAATGTCCAATGCAAAAAAAAAGACAGCATAGGTCAATGGAACAGAATAAAATCCAGAAATTAAGACACAACTATATGGTCATTTGATCTTTGGCAAAGCAAGAAAGAATGTCCAATGCAAAAAAAAAGACAGCCTTTTCAACAAATGGTGGTGGGGAAACTAGACAGCAAGTGCAGAAGAATGGAAAGACCACTTTCTTACACCATACCCAAACATAAATTCAAATGGATTAAAGAGCTAAATGTGAGACCTGAAACCATCAAACTCTCAGAGAAGAACACAGGCCGTAACAACTATAATCTAGTGAGTCGAAATCATTTGTTTTAATTTAAACTAATCATCATACTCGGTTCATTCTAATCCTTTTTGGGTTCATTCGTAAGCTAAACCTGCGGCCAGTGGTGAAATTAGCAGAAGTAAGTATAGTTGACAGTGGCCACAGGAACTTCTTTCTGGATATGTCTTCTGAGGCAAGGGAAACAAAAGCAAAAATAAACTATTAGGACTACATTAAAATGAAAAGTTTCTGGGGCGCCTGGGTGGCTTAGTCGGTTGAGCATCCGACTTTGGCTCGGGTCATGATCTCATGGTTCATGGGTTCGAGTCCCACAAGGGGCTCTGTGCTGACTGCCAGCTCAGAGCCTAGAGCCTGTTTTGGATTCTGTATCTCCCTCTCTCTCTGACGCTCCCCTGCTCACACTGTCTCTCTCTCCCTCAGAAATTAAAAAAAAAAAAAAAAAACATTAAAAAAATGAAAAGTTTCTGCACAGCAAAGGAAACAACCAACAAAACTAAAAAGCAACCTACTTAATAGGAGAAGATATTTGTAAATAACATATCTGCAAAAAGTTTTAGTGTCCAAAGTACATAAAGAACTCCTTCGGGGCACCTGGATGGTTCACTTAGTTAAGCGTCCAACTTTGGCTCAGGTCATGATCTCACGGGTTTGTGAGTCTGAGCCTGTGTCGGGCTCTGTGCTGACAGCTTGGAGCCTGGAGCCTCCTTCAGATTCTGTGTCTCCCTCTTCCTCTGTCCCCCACTCTGAAAAATAAAAATAAAAATTTTTTAAATGTGCTGAAGGCATGAATAGACATTTTTCCAAAGAAGATGTACAGATGGCAGACACATGAAAAGATGCTCAATATCACTCATCATCAGGAAATACAAATCAAAGCTATGATATATTACCTCACACCTGTCAGAATGGCTAAAATCAATGACACAAGAAACAAATATAGGCAAGAACATGAAGAAAGGGGAACTCTCTTGCACTATTGGTGGGAATGCAAATTGGCGTAGCTGCTCTGGAAAACAGTATGGAAATGCCTCGAAAAGTTTAAAATAGAACCACCCTACAATCCAGTAATTGCCCTACTAGGTATTTACCCAAAGAATACAAAAACACTAAATCAAAGGGATATATACACCTTGATGTTTATAGCAGCATTATTTACAGTAGCCAGATTATGGGGGGAATAAAACACAAGTGTTCATTGACTGATGCATGAACAAAGAAGATGTGGTGTGTGTGTGTGTGTGTGTGTGTGTGTGTACATATATATTTATATATGTGGAGAACAACCTGATGGTAATCAGAGGGGAGGCGGGTGGGGGGATGGGTGAAATAGGTGATGGGGATTAAGGAGGGCACTTTTGCTGAGCCTGGGGTATAGCATGGATATGTTAAATCACTATACTGTACATCTGAAATTAATATTACACTGTATATTAACTAACTGGAATTTAAATTAAAACTTTAAAAAATTCTTATGGAAAAGAAGTGGCCGAATGTGAAAGACCAAAGCTTTCTCATTTACTTTTTTAAATTACATTTTTATAGTAATTTTAGTATAGTTATATTTTAGTATAGTTAACATACAGTGTTATATCAGTTTCAGGTGTAAAATTTTTCTCCTTTAAAAATAGCAAACATGAGGTGCCTGGGTGGCTCAGTTAGTTAAGCGTCTGACTCTTGCTCAGGTCGTGATCTCACGGTTCGTGAGTTCGAGCCCCGCATCGTGCTCCGTGCTGACAGCTCAGAGCCTGGAGCCTCCTTCGGATTCTGTGTCTCCCTCTCTCTCTGACCCTCCCCTGCTCATGCTCTGTCTCTCTGTCTCTTAAAAATAAATAAACATTAACATTTTTTTAAAAATGGCAAGCATTCTATTGGATAAACTTTCTGCATGGTAAAATGGATTTTAAGTGCCCTAACAGTAAATATTTTCATAAAGAGCACTCTGGGCCATAAAACCGTTACACGGCTGCTAGATATGTAAGAGAATCTACTTACTGTATTTGATAAAATGGCTGGAAATAGCAATTTAGAAACAGAATTGTCATTTTGTTTCAATTTTCAATCCAAGAAAACCCTTGATTTTCACCCCATGGTTATAAATGGCTTTGCAGGCGTGCAGGAAAATGAGTCAAGAATTCACACGAGCACAGTTAGAAGGCAACCTTTTGACTTACATCTTTCCCCCTATTATATGAGATTTCTGTCGTAAGTCATTTACTTGAATTCTGCCCGGAGTGAGAGGATGCCCTTGGCAACCTGAAGACCGAGAGACGATAGGCCATAAAGCATCGAACCGGGGAAGGGCAGCATTGGGTAAATACTGCTGCTCCGAGTTTGTGCCTTGGGGCTGAGCCAGACGTGGGGGAAGCCAGTCGACAGCTCAATCAATACTCGTTACATCCAACAAGATGAGAAAACAATGTTCCGTGACCATCAAAGAAGCGGCGGGCACAGCGTAAGTGAAGCTACGTTCCAGCTTTTTTAAAACCTATAGCAGGAACAGCACACAAGATGTAATTCATAAAGAAAAAAAAGGTGAATTTGAAGCCATGTTTCTGGCATTCCTGCAGACAGGTCTTTAAACAGCAACAGAAGTGCTTCCTTTTCCTTGTGATTATCATCTCCAATTTCTGGGACCGATTTAGGAACTTTGATGCTTTTGCTATAGTATTACCTACAAACATAATTGAAAATAATTTTGCAAATTATAATAACGTCATTCAGATGTTCAGTAAGTGAGTGTCAATATGGATAGGGAAACACAGACCCCCATTCCAAGGATTCATAGTTTAATAAAGCAATAAAACAGGACATGTTTGTCGGTTAATGTCAGATAATTCTCTGAAAATAAAAAGGCAGCATTAAGGAAGCACGCCTCCGTGTTGGCAGAAATCACCACGTATCAGGCAAAGATAATGAAAAAAATACTGGTAACGTGGCTGCGAAGTAAAGGACCCAGCAATGTGCCCTATGCTTTATTTTCAGTCAGTGTTTAAGCTCAGGAAAAGCACAATACTTACCTTACGTTTATTTCTATGTGAAAATTACTCTTGAATTATTCGAGTTTTGAATTGTTCAAGATCTTCAGGAGTGATTCCTTTTATAAAAATGGGGTCATTATATTTTGATGCAGGCAGGTGAAAAATCATTCAAGTCATAAGAAATAATAACATCCTTTAGACACTAATGTATCTGTGCCTGATTTATATACCTCCTTGTGAGGGCTGATCAACACAGAAAACCAAAAGACAGGGGTGCCTGGGGGGCTCAGTCGGTTAAGCGTCCAACTTCAGCTCAGGTCATGATCTTGCACAGTCAGTGAGTTCAAGCCCCCCATGGGGCTCTGTGCTGACAGCTTGGAGCCTGGAGCTTGCTTCCGATTCTGTGTCTCCCTCTCTCTCTGCCCCTCCCCTGGTCACACTCTGTCACTCTCAAAAATGAATAAATATTTAATAATTTTAAAAAATAAATAATGAAAGAAAAGAAAACAAAAAAGCAAATGACGTAAAGAGGTGCCACGTTGGAGGACTCAGGGGTGAAAGTAACCTCAATTGAGATGTGAATACTTTCTCTTCGATATGATAGTCCAGGCTGAGACAAGCCAGTGCTATCCTCTTAACAACAAAGATAAATAAAATCCCCTTTTACTTTAAATTTCCTACTAGTCATTAAGACTATTAGATCACAGAAAAAAAAAATTCTTTTCAAGTAAACATTACCCCTACAAACCGAAAGAGACAAACTGAAATCAAGTATACATCCGGAATATGGCATTTGTCTTCTGATGGGAACTTTCTTGTTTAGATGTATACTCCAAACCTTCTTCTGCTGTCTGTGCTTTACCCTCCAGTCTAACTTGGATTTCCAGTTGCTGTGAGGAAGGAGATGCTTCTATATGTGTGAGAATAGCACTTAACAGCCCTGCAGGAAATTGTTACCCTTCACTGTAAAACATAAGTATGAATCACAGAAAATTTCCACATTTTCTCCTGGTCATTTTGTTTCTACTTTTATGTAAATAAAACATCAGTTAATTTAACTTCAGAAATAAGAGGTGTGGTTACCTCATTTAAAAGTTGAAGAAGAGGGGCGCCTGGGTGGCTCAGTCGGTTGAGCGTCTGACTTTGGCTCAGGTCATGATGTCACAGTTAGTGGGTTCGAGCCCCGCGTAGGGCTCTGTGCTGACAGCTCCGAGCCCAGAGCCTGCTTCAGATCCTGTGTCTCCCTCTCTCTCGGCCCCTCCCCCATTCTCATTCTGTCTCTCTCCTTACAGTAAGTAATAAAACATTTTTAAAAATTAAAAAAAAGAAATTTATAAGTAAACATAAAGACTTGTGGACAAAAAACGAATAAATAAATAAAAAGTAATCATGTTAATACCCTTTTTTAAATGTTTTTATTTATTGCTGAGAGTGAGACAGCCAGTGTGAGCAGGAGAGGGTCAGAGAGAGAGGGAGACACAGAATACGAAGCAGGTTCCAGGCTCTGAGCTGTCAGCACAGAGCCCGATGCGGGGCTTGAACCCACGAACTGTGAGATCATGACCTGAGCCAAAGTCGGTCGCGTAACCGACTGAGCCACCCAGGCACCCAGTTAATACCTTTTTATACCCATGTGAATAGCTATCACTTACTTTAAAATAGTCATAGAGTGTTTTATAGTTTAGGATATATTTGTTTTAAAATGGATGTGGTTTTTTTTTTAATCATTTCATAACGTGTCTTCTACTAGACATGTTTTTTCCTATAATTTATGAAGAATGTGTGGTAGGTTTAATTATTGACCTCTGTAGCTATTCAGATGGTGTTGCAACATTTTGTACTTGGTATTGATGAGAAAGACTGATGCTTCACACTCTGCACAGCGGTGTAAGACTGCAGGCCTCAAGTACTCGCTGAAACCCTGCAAACAGAGCTTAAAACCCAGTGGGGAATTAAAGTTCCGTGATCTTTAAACATTTTATCAGTGTATTACAGTGTCTCTTACTGTCAGTTACTACACGCACTAGCAACAGGGCACGAAGAAAGTAAAGCTAATTGTATTTAGTACACTGTAATTTTTAAAATTAGAATGTGGTAGGGTCCCCTCCTTAAGAAAGAAAAAAAAACAGGGGCGCCTGGGTGGCTTAGTCGGTTGAGCGTCCGACTTTCGCTTAGGTCATGATCTCGCGGTTCGTGGGTTCGAGCCCCGCGTCGGGCTCTGTGCTGACTGCCAGCTCGGAGCCTGGAGCCTGTTTCAGTCTGTGACTACCTCTCTCTCTGACCCTCCCCTGCTCACGCTGTCTCTCTCTCTTTCTCTCTCCTAGAAATAAATAAAACATTTAAAAAAAAAAAAGAAAGAAAGAAAGAAAAAACACATCAAGGCAACCTGGCTGTAAATGATAGCATCACTCATGACCTTGAACCTCACACCACTTATTCAGACTATATGTCTGTGCATTACCGTATATGGGAGGCAAAGAATTAAAAAATGTATTTAAAAAACTATGCCACGTGGCCTTCAGGGCTCAGTTCTTTGGGTACAAACCCAAACGAGCAGGGCAGGCAGGAATAAAGTTGCTTCTTGGAAAGCAAAGCCTTGGTGTCACAACTCTGCGGGAAAATCTTGCTACAAGAAGCCCAGGAGGATTACATTGTTCTTTGGAAAAATTTGTGAAGAAGGGTTAGAATAGTCTTCACCTTGTTTTTCTTGTCGTGTGATTCATGATATGGAATCAAAGAATCTCTTTGTCTTCCCTGTGTCTTGACCAATGGCCTCTCTCCTTTCTAAGTTTGGGTCAGTTTCCCACATTTGAGCCTCTACACTTTTACGTCATCAAATATCTCTGGGAGCTCTCTGGTCCCAAGGCTTCAACTAAGACCTATTCATCCTTTTCTTCCACATCCATTTCATTTTTCATGTTGATAATTTGCCTTCGCTAAGCTCCTCTGGTCACATATCTAGGATTAGCATCAACATCCACACCGTCAGCTATTTCTGCCATAACTCCATCTAGTTTTTATTTAAATTTCACTTCCAGTGCTACCGCTTTTCATTTATTTTTCATGCTTTCTTCTTTGGTGTCCCGTTCCCACTTTCCATTGTCATACTTCCTTCTACAACCGTATGATAGACAGTCTTTAGGGACTATTTTAAGTTATTTTCTCATTGTTATGAAAATTCTACATTTATGTTTATAAGTAACATTATGTGTTCATTTTTTCACTAAGTAGTTTTCTTCCCCCTTCTTTCACATAGGATACATATTAGTTAGGTAATTCCATAGTAAATGAAACTCAGTAGCTTCATAATTCCTGTGTTTCTGAACAGGTTATGTGTCTGGAAAATTATTTCTTCCTAATGTTTTTTAAGTAGTCTTATGACTCTTTTTACCAATAAATATTGGATTACCTGGCCTAACTGTGCTGTTATTGTTAATATTATCACTTGTGATTTCTTCAAGCCAAATTTGCTTGCTTATACGTATTCTGTATTATTGTGTTTTATGCCCATTGCACAAAACATACACTTAAATTCTGTGTGTATGTGTGCATTTGTCTGTGTTCTAAAGTGTGTTTCAATCTTAATCCTTTCAGGGTAACTGTCTCCCAATATCTTCTTGCTCATGTCATTTTCTTTCATAATTTTGAAATTTACAGCTCCCTTCTTGTCAATTTTTTTTCTATCCAGACTATGCTGTTTGCTACTATTTTATCCAGTGATATGGGTGAAATATAACCTGCTCTTCTTCTGGTGATGGCTAGCTAACAGTTTGCAACTATGTTTGTAATGTGTTTCCGTTAAGTGTGTTCATTTCACCTTTTTCATCATTAATCTGTATTAAAAACTGACAAAGCATTAAATAAAACTTGAACAAATATGTAAGGACACATAATCCTGAAAGTACAGGAGCGAGAGTCTGGTAGTCATGATAAGAGCCTGTAATAATTTTCCACCTGAATGCTCTCTGCAGGCCGGTGTCTCGTTTTCCTGTCTTTCTGAAAAAAGGGGGAAAGGAAAGAAACAATTGCACTGATCATAAAGATGTATGATCTTTTCAAACGGACAGACTCCCTACAAAACAGGGGGGAAATGGAGTTTGCACACGCTCCTTTGCTGGCCCTCAGAGCAGGGAGACATTTCCATACTTAGAAATTTACTTCTGTACATTTCACTCCTTATTGCTGGTTTCAAATTTACTGCAAGGGATCCTTTCAGGGTCTATTGTTTTTCCTTCTTTATTCCTTTCCCTTCTTTCTTTCTCTCATTTCTTTCTGTTCTTTTTTTCTGTTCTCTCTCTCTCTCTCTTTGTATAGAAGAGTAGAACTAGAGGTATGTGAGAGAATGCCTTGTTTTACCTCTTAGAAAGTTTATGTGACTCATCAAAATCACTGACATTCAGTTCTACAAGCGGCATTAAAGCATTTGAATCCAGGATTCCTGCATCTCCACCCAAAGCTGTTCCCACATGACTACTTGGCCTCCTTGTCTTTCGTATTTTTTGTTTTGTTTTGTTTTCTACCCAGAAAAATATAACTCAGAAACTGCCACTGGAATACCTTGACACAGTTTCAACGGGCTCCAACCTAAGTTGCTTCATTAGAATGTGAATCTAACACAGGCATGTGTGTGTGTGTGCACGCACGTGTGAGCACATGCATGCACGTGTGCGCGTGCAAACACACACACACACACACACACACACACACACACACTGTCATCCCCCATGGTAGGGATTTGATGAGGGACATATTGAAGTAGCAATGAAGGTATTTCCCCTTCTGATCACTCAGTCCAGAGGGTGATAATTATCAGTAAACATTAGAAAAAACCAATGTAATTGGGGATGGCAAGAAGCACCCTAGAATCTAAAAATATGAATTTAAGGATACATAGGAAAACATCATTTTCCTCCTTGCTAGTAAGGGTCAGATATTTGCTTGTTTGTGAAAATAATGTCTCTGCCCAACATGGGCTCAGACTCCAGACCCCAAGATCAAGAGTCACGTGATCTTCTGACTGAGCCATCCAGCTGCCTCAGGTTCAGATATTTTTGTGAAATGTAAGAGCTTCGTTCACAGGAATCCTTTAGAAATCTTCCAAGCCAACGTCATTTTACGTAACACACCACTGAGGTATAATCAAAGTACAAAAGGAAGAAACCAGTTTCTTAACCGTGGTTTCACCGATCTCATTCTACCTCCGCTCCTTCACTAGCCTAACTGATAATTTGCTCATAGGGACAGACCACCAACAAGATAGTTTCTGTAGCTTGAAATATGATAGACTAAAGGAAAAACGCCTCAAGAGATAGTCTACGTGAAAAATGAAAAGTGAATATATAATGCAGATCCTGAGGCAAGTGGCATCAAATGTTTGAAGACTTCCTTGTGCCAATGATTTTGCCTTTTTTTTTTTAATTCTGAAGAGGCATGATTACCCACGAAAGAAATTCATCTGAACCCTGTTAACATTTTCCCGATATAACTGTGCTTTAATTCTTTTTAATTAAGCTCCAGATGAAGAATACGTATCACCTCGAACCTTATTTCCCAGATGCGGAGACTGATGAATATTCGTTTTGTGTTTTGAGATGTCAGATGAAGTTGGTTAGAAGGAAAAACAATTCTGATTTTGATTATTCCTATATGCCAGCCAGGAACACTTTTATTACAGAAAATCTGCATATACAGCAAGAATGTTCCCTTCTCTCTGGTGTGAGAGCGTAGAACAGCCATAACCCATCCTGATAAAACACAGATGGCGCCTGCCAAGCCTGCTGCAATTAATCAGCTACATTCTCCTGCCTCCTTCCTCCACCAAGATCATCCACCAAGGTCTTCTTCGTCCTTTCATTGACATGTACTTGAACCGTTGGTGTGAAATCGTGGGAGAATTCACCGATAAGAGGGAAGAATTTCCATAGGACTGTGCAATAATTACATTTATGACTACAACTTTGCATTCTGAGTTACAATCACTTTAATTTTGAAAACAAAAATATGGACTTGGTATAAAAAATATGACATACAGAATTGTACTGTGGCACAAAATTATGCACTCATAATCCCGCCAGGGAAAAGTGGATGCAATTGACAGTTTTACAAATCTCCTTTCAGTCTCCTTTTTGTCCATATAAATGGTATATATTAAAATATATATTTCATTTTTATATGTATTTAAAATATATTTTTTAAAAAACTTAGCATTCTTCCTCTTTGGTTCAATACATGAATAAGTTGCTATATTTTTGCAGAACTTTCTCAAACATCATATTTAATTGCTAATAACGTTCCATTATATTGATCTCAATGTAGTTGGGCAATCCCTAATAGGTTTTTTTGTTTATGTTTAAGCTCTAACTTTACGTATTAACGTTTCCCTATATTTATGATTAAGTTCTTAGAATAATAGTGGAATTAGAATTCATGAATCAAATAAGTAAATGTTCTTAACACTCCTAACAAAAATAACATTAGAGCCTACATTTCATCAAATCTTCACCACCAATTGCTAATTTGATAAATTAAGTTTGTTTGACATTTCATTCAATATGAAGGGATTGACATTTAAAATTTATCATCCATTTATATTACTTGTCTTATGGATATCTTTTGTTTAATATTTTCATATTTATTTATGCTACATATAGCATGTACACTATAGTATGACTTATGATATGCCATATACTAAATAGTATATATCATATATGAAGGTCTTACCATTTAAAACTTAGCAAGAACTTTATCTACAGGTAATAGGTATTGACTTACCCGTGTGTTCATACCTCTTTGTATAAAAACCTTACAAATATTCCCTAAGACCAGGAAGTCTTCCATCAGAAAATTATAAGAGACTCTACTCCATAAGTGCAGTACACATCCATAATCTTATCCATAATCCAAAATTTTAAAAATACTCTGAAACTAAAATATTTTCATAAGAATTTTATAAAATTATTTGGAAATAAATTTGACAAGAGCGTATATACTCACAAAATCTGTGAGGGAGGAATTTCCCGAAGTGATCTCATCCTTCTAATGGCTTCAAACTCCCTTGGCTGGGTGAAGTGATAACCCCTGCCCCACATTCTTGGGGGGAGGGGGTGCCTGGGTGGCTCAGTCTATTGAACATCCGAATCTTGATTTTGGCTCAGGTCATGCTTTGCTGGTTTGTGAGATCAAGACCCAGGTCAGCCTCTGCAGTGACAGCACGGGACGGACCTGCTTGGGATTCTCCTCTCTCTCTGTCTCTCTATCCCTCTCAAAATAAATATACTTTAAAAAAAAGATGCCACATTCTAATGCCCACCACAAAAGGGACTTTGTAGATGTGGTTAAGTATCTTGAAATGGGAAGGTTATCTAGAATCATCTGGATCAGAATCAAAGAAGGTGATGTAATGGTGAGAGTAGGCTGTTAAACCATAGATATTTGACCTTCCTACCTGGACGGCTTGAAGATGGAGAAGCCCATGAGCTAAGGAATGCAGGCAGCCTCTAGAAGCTCAAAAAGACAAAAACAAAACAAAAGAACAACAACAACAACAACACACTCCTCTTGAGCCTCCAGAAGGAACACAGGCCTGAGTTCCACAATCCGTATCCTGCTTTCCATTTGACATCTCCACTTGAGTGTTTCAGAGGGGCCTAAGATTTAGCATGGTCCAAAGTAAACTGATAAACTGCTCATTTTCTTCCCTAAATCTACTTCTGTAGTTTACACATATTAGTAAGTGGCAGGCAAATGCATCTGGTCAACTCATTAGTTAGGAGAGAATCCGAAATGCATAGACGTGACTCCCTCCTTTCCTTCATTCCCCTAATCCAGTGCATCTTTTAGTCATGTTGATTCTGCCCACGCATACTCCATATCCACGTACCGCTGTCTGTCTCCTTTTCCACCAGGCTAGACTAGACCGCAGTAGACCACACCGCTCATCATTTGTGTGCACTCCATTTGTTCCTCTTCGATCTACATGCCCCCCAAGTAGTCTTCCAAATGCATTCCTCTGCCCTGTGCCCTTTAATTCATACCCAGTTTCCTTACCATTTGTATATTGGTATACAAATAACCATATAATCTACTTCCTGTGTACCTTCCCAATCCTATCCAGTGCGACTTTCCCATTCCTTATGAAGAGCCTAAAATTAAGGCCTCCATTAAGAGCAACCTCGGGCTGCACGTAGCCCTGGTCCCAGTTCCAGGAAAAGCCTCAGATTGTTCAAGGCTAAAGCCATCCTCGGACCGCCCTCAGATCAGCCAATCAAAAAACATCCCTATGGTCTGAGTCAAGGCTGGGAATTGCAAACAGTTATTTTATACAAACCAGCCAATCTCTCACTGCTTGCCTGAACCCCACGTGGGCCCTTTGAACTCGCCTCATAATTGGTCATTTTCAAAGAATTCTTAAAAGTTATGACTGGGTCTCACCAAAAGTAATGAACACCTCGCAGATACTGAATGGTCAAAGCTGTTACCATGAGTGCTGTACAGTTGTGACTGGTGCTTAGATGATGATGCAACATGTACTGTAACACCCCCATCCCTTACTCCTTAAAAACCCTGTTCACTATTGTTCTTCGCTTCACCTGCTGCCACGACACCGGCAGGCGGGTGAGCCCCTGCTCGAGCTTGTAATAAAGACCCTTTTGTACTTGCATCAATGCCGGCTCCTTGGAGGTCTCTGGGGATTCGCGAATCAGTCACAACACTTATACTGGGCATTACCCACACTACCCATCTTCGTTCAGTTCCGTCATGATGCTATGCTCCCTTACACCACACGATCTTTCCCAATTCATCTCCTATTGCATAAATACCTTCACTCATTTACTGCCTCATAAACCCTCACTCATACCCTAAGTCAGCTTACATATTACAAACCCATACTGTTCTTCCATGACCTTCTATTGTAATTTAAATTCCTTCTTACTTCTCTTGCAAATAATCTTGTATTTTTCTTTACAGCTTTTAGCTTAGCTTACAATTACATTTTGCGGATATTTTGACTTAAGTTATTTTTCCCTTTACTCGATTTTAAGTTCCACAAAGACAGGGGCCATGATTATTTTGGCTGACCGTGGTATCCTTTCCTGTGGCACAGCGGCTGTAGCATAAAATATGCTCAATAAATATTTGATAAGCAGAAATTGGGGCACCTGGGTGGCTCAGTCAGTTAAGTAACTGACTCTTGACTTTGGCTCCGGTTATTATGTCACAGTTCATGGGTTCGAGCCCCACATCAGGCTCTGCACTGACAGTGTGGAGCCTGCTTGGGATTTTCTCTCTCTCCCTCCCTCTCTGCCCCTCCTGTGCTCTCTCTCTCTCTCCAAATAAGTCAAATAAACTTTAAAAATATAAATAGAAAACAAAAATGGATCAATCAGGAGAAATTAACTTCTAATCTCAAATCAGTAGCTTTCTAGAATTCTCATTAGCCTCCTGAATAAAAATTTTGATATTGGAAAAGTGGGATGCCCAAATCTACATTTGAATATCTCTATAAGGATTAAATAAAAAATGGACGTTCAATGGCACTGGGCTGATGCACTTCTTGACTGTCTACTGCTTCCAATATTGCCTTTTGTCTACCCACTCTATCTTCCCTAAACATCTCCAGGCTCATTATCTGTGAATGTCAAACTGACATTGTCATATTACTTGCTTTGATTCAGATAATCCAGCTTTAACAAGCCTTCCTTTAAAAGAAAGACATGTTTCATTCTACAAAGCACTGTTTGTAGAATCATAACTCATAATTAAAGACAAAGAATATAGTGAAACACAGTGAAAAAGGAAGTCAGATTGGTTTCCTTGCCCACATACTCATCACAGCCTTGAAATTGGCTTGAAGCCTTGAGATCAGTATTCTGAGGAAAATGTCAGTTCTGATACAAATCTGAGAACAGGCTGAACACAGGTTAAATAATTTTTTGCTGACCTTTAGGTGTTGATTAGTGAACATTCTTTCTGCACCCTAAATTAGTATGTTTCTGACAGTGTTTAGATTCCATTTAGCCAGGCATTATAAAATTACATGCATTGCTCTTCATTTTCTACTACTTATTGTGTAAAATTGACCCCAAATAGGGACTTCTTTCTCCTTCATTTTCCAGAGTATGCTACATTCCGAATTTAGGTGCAATTTTTTTTAAGCCTCAACTGAAAGAAGGTCTCCACTGAGTTCGAATTCATCAAGTTGTGTCTGAAAGATGAATGTGGTTAGCTGAAACACGGGGTTAAATAACTACCTCCTTACAAGACTCGCCCTACAAGTGACCAAGGTGACCAGGGCACAGGTCTGCAGTGGATGATGAAGTGTAGAATTTCAACCGGTATCAACCAGATTCTGATTCCTGTCTCTGTTCCTCTACACTAAATTCTAATAATTCACATCATTATACCGATTTGTATACAGACTTTCAAATTTGTTATTTGTTATATCTGTATTTTTAAAAAAATTATTTTGAGTTAGATTCCTCCAATTCCCACTTAGTGTTTCTGCTACATGAAAAGCCAGCGTCCAATCTTTGCACTCTTTGAAGAGTCTCAAAGTTACTGTATGGGGTATGAAAAATGATTTAAAAAAATATCACCAACCCAAAAGATTTTACTATCCTAGACATATACACACTGATGGTTTCTCTGCTTGTGTTTGGTCTCCCAATTCATACAAATACAATATCATGCTTTCTATTCCTCATTGGACCCCAAATAGTTAGAATGTATTCTCTTCTAATCCGGAAAAGATGAAGTTTGAGCCTAAGTGATCACAGATTATGCATTCACTCCATGGCTACCATCTTCTAGGGCCTATTGGTAGCACCTAGCATTTTACATTAAAACACAGTTATTTTCAACACATACCCGCCTTTCAAAATTTCTGATTAGGAGAACATTGAGATACATTACCAGTAGGTATGACCCACTTGAACATTCCCTTTTTTCTTTGCTAGAAATAAAAACAGAAGTCTTTCACAATGACTTGTAAGCAAAGATCTGGTGCTATTTTAATGCAATTTTTATTTTAATGTAAATTTTATTGACTTTTATCTTAATGTAACTTTTACTGAATTACTCAATAATGAAATTTTTCACTGAATGTAATTTTTACTTAATTCTTTTAATATTTGCTGAATTTTTCTTGAAGTAATGTAAATTTTACTGAATTTTATTTTAATGTCATTTTCTACTGAATTACTCAACAATGAAATTTTTTACTAAACATAATTTCTTTACTGAACTACTCAGTAATGAAATACCCAGTATTAAAATGTAAATTTTACTGGTGTTTATATACACTTGTGTGGATAAATCATAAATGTATAACTCCATGAACTTTAAATTTTTTTTAATGTTTATTTTTGAGAGAGACAGAGTAGGAGCAGGCCAGGGGCAGAGAGAGAGGGAGACACAGGATCTGAAGGAGGCTTCAGGCTCTGAGCTGTCAGCACAGAGCCCGACACAGGACTTAACCTCACGAACTGTGAGATCATGACCTTAGCAGAAGTCAGATGCTCGAACAACTGAACCAACCACCCAGGCACCCCTTGAACTTTAAAGGAAAAGTATAGCAGAAAAAGTATATTACCAACACTTTAGAATTCTCTCTTGTGCCTACGCCTGGTCATAATGCATAATCCCCTTACTAAAAGCAACTATTTTTTTATTACTTATATTGCCACAGATTATTTTTACCTCTTTGGGAACATTTAGATAAATGGAGTTGTACATTGTGTTTTCTTTTTGTGTCTGGCCTCTTTTGATCAACACTATATTTGTGGGATTTATTCATATGCTGTCTGTGGAAACAGTTCACTTATTTTTATTACTATATAGTATTTTCTCCTGTGAATACACCATAGGTTTATTTTGGTGCACATACATATGGATTTCTGTTTCTGGACCATAAGCTATGCATACATTTTTCCACACTAGATATTGTAAAATTATTATCCAAAGTGATTATTTGTCGATAAGTTTTCTTCCTTACAGTGTGAATGAGAAGTCCAGAATTCTACATTCTTATTAATACCTCCTAGGATTTTATTTTGTTTTCTTTCTTCTTTCACCTATGATATGGTGGATGTAGAGTTGAATTACACTGTTACACTGACGATCCCCAATGAAGCCTATCTCCTGGTATTCATGCCAATTGTATCCCCTCCCACGTGGACTGGGGTTCTGGCCGTGTGACTGGATTTGGCCGGTTGGTCCTTAACAAGAGTGATATAAAAGAAGACTTTGCCAATACTTGTAAACCCTTGGAATGCTAGATTGTGGAATGTTCCATTTTGGATATAGGTTTCCATTCTGACAGGAACCCAGTAAGCCATGCATGTGGAGGGTCTCTGTGGAGTAGAGCCGAGGCCTTTGGTCACAGTCCCACATGTGCTCCCGGTCAGCCTCAAGTACCAGTTACTAGCAGTGTGAGGGACGCCATTTTGGAAATTTCAGAGGTTGCTAAACACAGCCACACCACCTAAAGCAGAACTCTGACCAGTCAAGTTACAGAATTATGGATAATAATAAATTTTTGTTGTATTAACTCGTTAATTGCAGTGTTAGTAATAAGTAGCTTAAACAGAAACTCTTATCTAACTGGTTTTAATGTTAATATATCCATTGATGAAAAATGCTGATCATCTGTTTTCTGTTTTTGGCCAAGTCCCAATTAATCATGTTGCTTAACAAGCTTACCACAGATGACATAAAGTAACAACCATTTCCTTACAGTCACTGATTTTGTGGGTCAAGAAACCAGACAGAACACAACTTCTGCTATTCAATATCTGGGCCTAATTTGGAAAGGCTAGAATGGCTGAAAGCTAAAAACATGTAAAGACTCCTTCCTCACATGTCTGCATATATTCAGATATGACTTTATTCTCCTTTATTTCTTAATTTGTTAAATTGCATTGGTTGACTTTGAATATAAAATCAACCTTACATTCCCTATATAAATCTAACTTGGTGTTGATGTATCATTCTTTTTAACATAGATGGATTTTCTTTTTACAAATAGTTTATTGTCGAGTTGGTTTCCATATAACACCCAGTGCTCATCCCCACAAGTGCCCTCCTCCATGCCTATCACCCCCCTTCCCTTCTCCCCCACCCCATCTGCCCTCAGTTTGTTCTCAGCATTCAAGAGTCTCTCATGGTTTGCCTCCCTCCCTCTCCCCCACCATTTCCGCCCTTCTTCTCCCCCTTGTTCCTCCGTCAAGTTCCTCCTAATCCTCCTATACGTGCAAACATAGGATATTTGTCTTCTCTGCCTGGCTTATTTCGCTCAGCATAACACCCTCAAGGTCCATCCATGTTGCTACACATGGCCAGATTTCATTGTTTCTCATTGCCATGTAGTATTCCATGGTATAGATAAACCACATCTTCTTGATCCATTCATCTGTTGATGGACACTTGGGCTCTTTCCATGTTTTAGCTATTGTGGAGAGTGCTGCTATGAACATTGGGGTACATGTGCTCCTGTGCATCAGCACTCCTGTATCCCTTGGGTAAATTCCTAGCAATGCTATTGCTGGGTCATAGGGGAGTTCTACTGTGTATTTTTTGAGGAACCTCCACACTGTTTTCCAGAGGGGCTGCACCAGTTTACATTCCCACCAACAGTGTAGGAGGGTGCCCGTTTCTCCACATCCTCGCCAGCATCTAGGGTTCTCTGATTTGCTCATTTTAGCCACTCTGACTGGCGTGAGGTGGTATCTCAGTGTGGTTTTGATTTGTATTTCCCTGATGAGGAGGGACGCTGAGCATCGTTTCATGTGTCTGTTGGCCATCTGGATGTCCTCTTTGGAGAAGTGTCTGTTCATATCTTCTGCCATTTCTTCACTGGGTTGTTTGTTTTTCAGGTGTGGAGTTTGGTGAGTTCCTTATAGATTTTGGATATTAACTCTTTATCTGATATGTCATTTGCAACTATCTTTTCCCATTCCGTTGGTTGCCTATTAGTTTTGTGAATTGTTTCGCTGGCCGTGCAGAAGCTTTTGATCTTGATGAGGTCCCAACAGTTTATTTTTGTTCTTGATTCCCTTGCTTTAAGGGATGTGTCAAGTAAGAAGTTGCTGCAGTGGAGGTCGAGGAGGTTGTTTCCTGCTTTCTCCTGTAGGGTTTTGATGGTTTCCTGTCTCATGTTCAGGTCCTTTATCCATTTTGAGTTTATTTTTGTATATGGTGTGAGAAATTGATCTAGTTTCATTCTTCTGCATGTTGCTGTCCAGGAGTCTGGCCAGCCAGGAGCACAAAGAAGTGGTCAGCGTGCAGCCTCTCCGGGACGAGTTGGGGCGCGGGGACCTGGCGCGCAGGGATTTGGTGCTCACAGTCCTTCTGTGCCCCAGCAGAGGTTTTTCTGTTTCCCAGCGACAGGGACTGTGTTCTGAGCGGTTTCAGACTCACTTTTTCCCCTCTCACTCCCTGCAGAGGGGGATCGCCCCCATCCCTTGAATCTCCAATCCTGGCCCGATTGTTTCTTCCCCAGTTCGCACTCATGTTAGAAGTCTTTCTCAGTGGATTCTGCGTCCTTTTTCTCCCAATCTCTTGGGTTCCGTAAGGTTTCTTATGGCTTCAGATCTTTTCCGTGTGAGGTATGGGGGCGAGTGCAATGGACGGAGCTCCCTATTTCTCCGCCATCTTGCCCCCTCCTGATTTCATTCTTTAAACATTGTTTAAATGTTTATTCATTTTTTAAGAGACACAGAACGTGAGTGGAGGAGGGGCAGAGGCAGAGTCGCACAAACAGAATCCGAAGCAGGCTCCAGGCTCGAACTCACGAACCGCAAGATCATGACCTGAGCAGAAGTCGAACGCTCAACCGACTGAGCCTAACATAGATGGATTTTAAGAGGGCTATTGTTTTGTTCAAGGTGTTGGTGTCTATGAATGTAAGTATGTCACGAAGTTTTGCGTTCTTTTCTTATAATGCCTTTGACTGATTTTTATGTCATAGTTATGCTCTATTTACCAAATGAGTTGCCAAACATCTCTTCCTGTTTTCTAGAAGAAGTTGTGTAAGATTGGTGCAGTCACTTTCTTATATTTGTGGGAAAATCCCCTGGGAAGAATGGGCTTTCCTTTTCATGACATTTCGGAAATTATAGATTCAATTTCTTTAAAAAAATATTCAGATTTCACACTTCTGATGTCAGAGATATGATGTTTGCTTTTCAAACCGTTTATCAATTTCACCTAAAACTGGTAAATTTGTCCTTAAGATTCTCTTATCATTTTGATGTCAATGAAATTTAAATTTATACTCCATTTTTAATTCTAGATTTAAAGCTGCATTTATATGATTTTTACTTTAATCCTTATGAAATGTTCTTCTTTATTATCAGTGATGCTCTTTTATGAATGTCTAATTAGTTTGTTATTAATATATCTCCACAAGCTTTTTTGCTTGAGTTTGCAATTCATCTCTTTCCTTCCTTTTACTCCTACATTGTTGTGTCCTTATATCTGAGTTATCTTATTAAATAGGAAGTAGTTCTTTAAAATCAAATCTGCTATTTTTGTCTTTCAGTTGGAAAATTAACCCATTTAGCGTGAATCTAAGTGCTAAAATATTGGGGTTTAAACCTACCACCATATTTTTTTATTTTACTTTTTACTTTACCACCATTTTACTTTATTTCATCATTTTTTGTGTTTTTTTCTCCTTTCTTGCTTTCTCTTATATCAATAAAAAGGTTTTTAAAATAATTCTAGGGGCGCCTGGGTGGCTTAGTCGGTTAAGCGTCCGACTTTCGCTTAGGTCATGATCTCGCGGTTCATGGGTTCAAGCCCTGCATCGGGCTCTGTGCTGACTGCCAGCTCAGAGCCTGGGCCTGTTTCAGTCTGTGACTCCCTCTCTCTCTGACCCTCCCCTGCTCACGCTGTCTCTCTCTCTCTCTCTCTCCTAGAAATAAATATAAAATAAAATAAAATAAAATAAATAAAATAAAATAAAATAAAATAAAGTAAAATAAAATAAAATAAAATAAAATAATTCTATTAACCTTAATTGCTCTATAGTTAGAATTTTTTATATCATTTTTTGATTGGTTACTGTCAGGTTGACAATATTCCTCTTTGTCTTATTAGAGCACACTTTAAATTAGTACTTTTCCACTCTGAGTAAATTCAACAATCTCAAAATAAGTTAATTCCATTTGCCTTTCTCATCCTATGTGGATTGCCCTGTTTCTGAGTTCTACACATACTTGAAACCTCACAGGGAGCCTTATCATGATGTTGTACTGTCAATACTAATTTAGAGTTACTTCCATATTCACACCACCTGATATCTTTATGTTTTGGTTGCATTTTCTTTTTTCCACCCAGGATCACTTTCCTTCTGATGAAAACATTCCCTTTGGCATTTCTTTTAGCTCTTAGGCTGGCAACAATGATCTCTTTTTTTTTTTTTTTTTTTTGGTCCAAAAAAAAAATCTTAATGACACTTCAGATTTGAAGAAGAACTTCTTCTGGTATAGAATTCATAGTTAGCAATTCTTATAGCGCTTTTAAAACACCATTGCACTGTTACCTGGCTCTCGCCACTTCTGTTGACACATTTGCCCTCAGGCTTATGGTGGGTCCTTTGGGAACAATGTATCCTTTTTTCTATGATTCCTTTTAAGATTGTATATTTGTCTTTGGTTTTAAGCTCTTTTACTATGATGTGACCTAGATATAATTTACTCCCTGCTTATCCTTATTGGCATGTATATCATTTCTTGAATCTGTAGCTTGCTATCATTTCTCAATTTGGGCCATTCTCTCCTCAAATATCACTTCTGGCCTATTCTTGCTCTCTCCTTTAAGGATTCCAATTACGTGTGTGTCAGGCCATTTCGACATGGTCCAAATATCTCTGATGCTTTTCTCTGTATTTCCCCTCATCTTTTCATTCCATGTGTAACACATGCTGTCAATGCAATGTTTTTATTCCTCAAAATTTTTAGTGTGCTTGTGGACATTCAACTGCCGTTAGCAGAAAGTTTGTCCATAGAGTCTTTTTCTTAGAAGTGTAAGAAGCCATACTGTCATATTCACTGAAGTCAACAAATTCTTAGAAATTAATTCCCGTTGGGAATATCCCTCAATCAGTGATGGTGGTAGTTGAAATGTACACATTCCAGCCCTTTTCCCTCACATAGATTGATTCTAAAGCAAGTGCTTTGTACCATCTCAGGGTGAGATTAATTTTCTGTTATGTACTTTTCAAACTAGCTTAAGGGTAAGCCCATCATTGGCTGTCTCCCTTTCCTTGGATCCCATATCAGCCAGTGGTGAACAGAATAGTAATAATTCATGCATTCTGTACTGTCACAATGACCAAGATTGCCCCCGTGGTAAATTAGAATAGAAGATAGGTGGAGAGGATAGTGTTTGTGAGATACGACAATTATAATGATGTGGAGTGGGAGGTGGTTATTGTTTAGTGCCTTCAACTCACTTAATGAAGACTATCACTGGTTTGAGTTGGCTTACTACCAAATCAGGGACCAGTGTGAAAGCTAAAAGGCCTTGAGGCAGTTTCCCAATGATTCTCATTCCATTCAGTTGGTGGGCAACTCTTTTTTAAAACCATACTAATACTCTAATGGTTAGAGTAACATAATTAGAGAAAAGGCTTAACCTATAGCCCTGACAAGTTCCTTGACCCAGGCTGGGGACATGCTGTGAATGGTCTTGAGGGACTTGAATGCTTGTGTTACTTAAACCCTGACCTCAGATATAGACACAGCCTCTCCATAAGAGGACATTAGCCTCTCTTTGCCTGGAAACTCTTTAGAATCCTCACCTGATGTGAATATCCTATAAGATTATTCTTTTCTTCTTTAAGTTTTTATTCATCTCCTCTCATGACTTTTCCAATAACTAGGGTCAAATTTCAACATAATCTGCTCTGGCATAGCAAGGACTGACTTGACTTCATGAGTAAAGGGATTATTTACCAAAAAGGCTAGAAGGCATGGCTAGCATACATCCACAAATAAAAGGGGAAAAAAGGCAAGCAGTCAACATAGAAAATGGAACTTTATTTCTTTTTATTAATACATGTTTATGGTGGGTTCCTAGATTGAGGTACACTTCACTCCAACTTAAATCTGAGTTCTGTAGAAACCAAGGCAAAGAAAGAATCATGTTTAATTACATAGTCCTCATGGTTTGCTAGGACTCACCCCCAAAGGAATGAGAGTTCTCTGAGAAAAAGAACTTCATCTCGAATACTAATTGTCGTATAACCAGTGTCTAAAATAGGGCTTGGCAAATAGTAAACATTCAATTAAAACTGGCTGAATGAATATCAGCTATACAGGTTCTAATGGAAATTTGTTTTACCTACAGGGTTCTTTATGTTAGAGGTCCTAAACAATCAGCCATAATACCTTTGAAGAAGTTTTATTTTAAAATATAGACATGTTGTACATAAGGCTGCTTCTTATAGGAGACCCTGGGAAAGTCACATATGTGACACTAAGCTATAGTTGTGGAAAATAAACTTGAATGCGAGACAAAATTGGTGTAGTCTGGGTATGCAGTTCATTGGTTCAGCATAGGTTTAGTTCAACTTTGCAATGACCTTAAATAATAAGAAATATTGCCCCAAAATAATTATCAGAACACAAAAAGTCGACTTGCTTAAAAACCATTTAGATATCACCTTTTGTTGGATAATTACCATATCTCTCGAAAGATGGTAGAATTTTAATTATCTAAAGGTTATATGCAAAAAGCTGAATTAAGAGAAGCTTTTTTATAACATGCTGTTCTTTTAATTTCCGGGAAGAGAGAAGAAGCCAAAAAGTAATTAAAATAATGAAGGTGAAAGAAGTGTTATCTCCAGAGTATCTTCAAAAACAAAATAAAACAAAACAGGATGAAAAACAAAATAACACCCCAAAATAACTAAAACCTTGCTAGAATATTTGAGGCTCATTGTCCTTCAGTGAAAAACCATATTAAAGACCGACTAATTAAACCAGTATTTTCACTGAAGATAATACTAGCTATCTAAAAAGGCAGAAGAAAAATAAATCCTATACTGATCAGGAGGTAAGTCATGCAAAGGACAATAGGACCTTAAAATATTAGGAAACAAAAAGAGAATTAAATGATACTACTCTTTCAGAATCTATTTGATTGGGTTTTACCATTGTGAAACCTTTCACTATGTTTAAATATCACTAAGAAGACCTCAAAATTATCCACATATTCTGTGTACACACACATGCACTTGCACATGCACACACACCCACACAGATAGATAGATGGATAGATACGTGCAGATAGATTAATGACAGATGATAGGTAAGTAGGTAGGTTGATAAATGGATAGATAAGTAGATAGATAGATAGATAGATAGATAGATAGATAGATAGATAGATAGATATAGATAGATAGATAGATAGACAGACACAGATAAGGATATAGTTGACAGATAAAGTTGACCCTGGAACAGCTTGGAGATGAGAGGAAACAATCCCCCAGGCAGTTGAAAATCTACACATACCTTTTGACTCCCCCAAAACGTAACTACTAACCCTAACCCTAACCCAAAGCCTTAATGATAACATAAACAGTCCATTAGCACAGGTTACGTATGTTATATATTGCATACTCTATAGTATAGGTGAACCTGTGGGGTTGAAACCAATATTGTTCAAGAGCCAACTATATAGGTATGTAGACATACATATATAACGTAATGACCCATTAAAGGAAATATCTTTGTTACATAACATGGGACTCTGTATAAACCGGTGGCTTTTGCAGAGTCAGCTGCTCATCATAAGGAGGGCACTTGTGGGGATGATCACTGGGTGTTATACGGAAACCAACTTGACAATAAACTATTTTAAATAATAAAAAATAAATTTCAAAAAAGGAAGAAAGAAAAAAACAATTTGTTTACGGTCACATCTGGTCAGAATTCACTCCAGGTCTGCACATTCAAAGCTCAAATGTATCACTCACATATAAAATGAATTTCAGAAAAAGTGGATCAGAAAATGCCTGGTATATGCATATATACATATCAAAAAAGTAGTGCATTTTCTCAGTAGTGCACTAACTACTGAGTAAGATATTTCAAAATTCAAGCCCTTATTTCATAGGAGTGCTTCAACACTTGCTATCATGAGACTGTTGTCTGACACCCCTTCCACAGGTACCTAAAATTCTAGCTGAGAATTATACTATGTCATTAGCCTATTGATGATATCAAATAAAGACTGTGGCAAGCAGTTTAGGCAATCAACTATTTTAATTCAATGGATACTGTTAAAATAAATCAAATACAACTTTGATGATTACTGCAAAATTATCATGCTATGACTATCAATACATAAGATTTGAGTTCTGTGCTAAGTGGTTTACAAGCTTATTTAAACCTCACAGCAATGCTTCAAAAACAGATGTTATTAATTTTAAACACTTTTTATAAATGAAGATACTGAGTAAAGAGAACCAATGTAACTTGTAGAGGTCACATAGGTTAGGGAGAGATGGAGTCAAAATTCAGACCCAGAGCTAGCTAACTCTAGTAAGACACAAAACATGAAACCAATGTGTTAGAAATAAGTAACATATATCACTTTGGGTCGTTTGAAAAAGTAATGAATTCATAGTAACAGACCACCTGATGACCTTATGAAAATCAATTTCTTTAAAAATAAATGTGTAGGGTCTGTTCTAACATAAAGAATAAATGAGGAAACATGTAAGTACAAAAATACATTATGTAAATCCTATGATGTCGACAGAACTGACTTTCTATCTGGGGAAAAATGTTAACTATGTATTGCATATCATATTCAAAATTAAATTCTAGATAATTTGAAGTTCAAAATACAAAAAAAGTAAAGGAACAGCTTAGAAATATGAGGATAGCTTTCAGAAAAACAAAGTGTCAAGTAGACTATTTTAAAATAATGGAAAGAACATGTTGGAGGAGAATGCAGTCAGTTTCTTTTTATTGAGATATATATAATTGACACCTAACAATATATTAATTTCAGGTGTATAACATAATGGTGTGATATTTGTAAACATTGTGAAATAATCACAATAAGAAATCTAGTTACTATCAATCACCAAATATGGTTATAATTTTTTCTTGTGATAAGATCTTTTAAGGTCTATACTCTTAGCAACTTTCAAATATGCGATACAATATTATTAACTATAGTCACCATGGTGTACATTACATTCCTATGACTTATTTATTCTATATATAAATAAAATTTTATATATAAAATATTTATTTTATATATGCTTACAACTAGAAGTTTGTACTTTTTTTACCTCCTTCACCCATTCTGCCCACTTCTACTCATCTCCTCTGGTAGCCATCAATCTTTCCTTTTCTGTTCTCTATATCTATGAACTGATATTTTTCTCCCCAAATTCCACATATAACTGAAATCATACAGTATTTGTCTTTCTCCCTCTGATTTATTTCACTTAGCATAATGCACTCATAGTCCATAGCTTCTTTTTTATGGCTAACTAATATTCCATTGTATAAATACACCACCCTTTCTTTATCCATTCATCCATCAGTAGATGTGATAATTGTTTCCACATTTTAGCTTTTGTAAAGAATGCTGTAATGAAGATAGAGAGTGTATATATCTTTTCAAGCCAGTGTTTTTGTTTTGCTTGGAATAATACCCCAAAGTGGAATTCCTGATGCATATGGTAGTTCTGGTTTTAATTTTTTGAAGAACCTCCATACCATTTTCATAGTGATGCACCAATTTACATTCCCATCAACAGCACACAGGGCTTCCTTTTTCTCCACACCCTTGCCAACACTTGTTATTTTTCTATCTTTTGAACGTTAGTCTTTTTGACAGATTTGAGGTGCTATTTCACTGTTGTTTTTCTATTTAAATTTCCCCTACTGTTTACACCTTTTCAGGTACCTGTTGGCCATCTGTGTATCTGCTTTGGCAAAATGTTTATTCAGAGCTTCTGCCCATTTTTTAAATCATATTGAGGTTTTTATTCTATTGAATAGTGTGAGTTCTTTATATGTTTTGGAATTAATCTCTTACCAGATATATGACTTGCAAACATTTTTTTCCTTTTCCAATAGGTTGCCTTTTCAAGTTGTTGATTGTCTATTGCTGTGCAGAAGCTTTTTAGTTTGATTTGTCCCACTTGGTTTTTTTTTGTTGCCTTTGCTTTTGGTTTCAAATTTTAAAAATTCATCACTAAGATCAATGTTAAGGAGGTTGCTGCCTATGTTTTCTTCTAGAAGTTTTATGGCTTCAAGTCTTATACTTAAGTCTTTAATCAATTCTAGGTTGATTTTTTTTTATATTTATTTATTTATTTTCTAAATGTTTTATTTATTTCTGAGAGAGAGAGAGAGTGACAGCGCAGCAGGGGAGGGCCAGAGAGAGAGGGAGTCACAGACTGAAACAGGCTCCAGGCTCTGAGCTGGCAGTCAGCACAGAGCCCGACGCGGGGCTCGAACCCATGAACCGCGAGATCATGACCTAAGCGAAAGTCGGACGCTTAACCGACTAAGCCACCCAGGCGCCCTAATTCTAGGTTCGAGACCTTAAAGTATCATGACCTAAGCGAAAGTCGGACGCTTAACCGACTAAGCCACCCAGGCGCCCCAATTCTAGGTTGATTTTTATTAGTGATCCAGTTTCATTCTTTCGCATATAGCTGTCCAGTTTTCCCAACAGCATTTAGTGAAGAGATTATCATTTCCCCATTGTGTATTCTTGGCTCCTTTATCATAAACTAATTAACCATATATGCATAGGTTTATTTCTAGGCTCTCTATTCTGTTCCATTGATCTATGTGTCTCTTTTTATGCCAATACCATACTGCGTGACTACTATAGATTTTTAATGTAGCTTGAAATCAGGAAATGTGATTCTTCCAGCTTTGCTCTTGTTTTTCAAGATTGCTTTTTGTATTTGGGGTTTTTGTGGTTCCGCTCAACTTTAGATTGTTCTTTCTATTTTTATGAAAAATGCCATTGGAATTTCATAAGGATTGCATTGAATCTGTAGATTGTTTGGGGTAGTATGTACATTTAAACAGTATTATTTTTTAAATCCATGAACACTTAATACCTTTCCATTGATTTATGTAATTAATAAACGCTTAAACCAATAGAGTATCTCTGAAAAGCAGCAGTAAACTATAATCAGACAATACCCTAGTGAGTATTAATTTTAGAAACCACAAGCCTTTCTGTACCTCCATTAAAATAAATACTATGAGCCAGTCTTTTTCTAGTAGTTTTCAAAGTCAAATTGGCTTAAACTTCAGGGAAAAAAATATCTCTCACCACGCACAATATCTTTGTTTTTTCAGTTTTGCCAAATTAATTTAGATTACTTTTTCAGAATAATCCTTAGATCTAGAGTCTTACCTAATTATATAGAAAGATCTAAATAAAACCCAACTTTCTCTGATACATTGAACCATTTAGCAATTGCCATCTCAATCCCATATTTTAAGACAGCTTTTAGTTGCTGACAAATTGCTCATAGTCTCTGAGAGAAAAACACATCACTGTGAAGAAGAGTATCATTTCTGGGGTAAAATAATTCACTGTTCTTTTCAAATCCTTATAATGAATATATAAATTTTGCTTTTTTAAGCTGAGCTTTTAATTGGACCAGATAACGACATGTTATACTTCAATCATTTGCCATTTAAATATTATTACTTACTGAGGCACCTGGGTGGCTCAGTCAGTTAAGCACCCAACTTTAGCCCAGGTCATAATCTCATGGCTTGTGGGTTTAAGCCCTGCATCAGGCTTGAAGCCTGGAACTGCTTCAAATTCTGTGTCTTTTTCTCTCTCTGTCCCTCCCCTACTCACACTCTGTCTCTCAAAAATAAACACTAATAATATTTTAATATTATTATTTCCTAATTAACATTTAAATTTTTATATTTTAATATCAGAAAATATATTATACATCATGTTATATATAATATATAACATTAAAATTACATATTAAACATGTATTATTCATTAGGTCTGTACTTTTTAGACTTGTTAGATTTAGATCTAATGTTTTTTAAAGTTGTGATAACACTTTATTAGATCTTTAGACATTTACTATATCTACAAATGTGCTAGGTTTAACTAGGCTTAATTATTTACTAGTTAGATTTTTTTATGGTCCATGATATCAACATTCATTGATAAATCAGTGTATTCAACCATATCAAATCAATGTCATTTTTTCCTAGGTTTCTGAAACACTAATAAATATATATCTGGAAAAGTATCCTCCCTTACTACTGACAGGTCCTGAAGATCTTCTAATCTGAAGGAGAAAATATAACATTTATGGCTCCAAGAACTTGAAATTGTTTGAGATAAAAATGCCTCATGAATTAGTATCCAATTAATACCTTTCTTTTTTATGGGGCACCTGGGTGGCTCATTTGATTGTTTCTGACTGGCTCAGGCCATGATCTCGCAGGTCATGGGTTCAAGCCCTGCATTGGGCTTTGTGCTGACAGCTCAGAGCCTGGAGCCCCCTTCAGATTCTGTGTGTGTCCCTCTCTCTCCCTGCCCTTTCCCCACTCATGCTCTCTCTCTCTCTCTCTCTCTCTCTCTCTCTCTCTTTGTGTGTGTGTGTGTGTGTGTGTGTGTGTGTGTGTCTCAAAAACAAACAGACATTACATTTTTAATATATATATATATATATTTTATTGGCAAATTATGTTAGGAGCACCTGTTAGGTGGTTAAGCTTAGTTGTCATGATTTCAGCTCAGGTTACCATCTCATTATCTTGAGATTGGGCTCCACACTGGATATGGAGCCTGCTTATGATTCTCTCTTTCCCTCTCCCTCTCTCTCTGGCCTTCTCTCTCTCTTTCTCTCTCTCAAATTAAACAACAAAATAAAATAAAAGACATACTTTGTTAGTGAGAATTGAGCTTTAGAAAAAATTCTGGCACTGCAGTAAACTGTCGGGGTGGCAGAAGTTATCTACTTTGGATACTGCTATGCAGTGAAAGTTTGTGCCCCACCAATATTGATATCTTGAAGTACTAGCCCCCAGTGTGATGGTAGTTGAAAGTGGGGACTTTGTGAGCTAATTAAGATTCAATAAGGTCATGAGCATGGAGTGGGCTTGACAGGATTAATACCTGTAGAACCAGAAGAGAACAGAGGCCCCATCTCTCCACCAGAGGAGGAGAGAGCAGAACACAGGACATCCGCAAATCACAAAAGAGTTCTCACCAGATGCCAAATCTCCCAGCACCTTGGTCTTGGACTTGACAAACTCAGAACTATGAGAAATGAACATGTGTTACTTAAGCCAGCCCGTCTATGGTATTTTGTTAAAGTGGCCTGAATGAAGACCAGATACCTTGAAAACCACCCTTTACCGAGAAGTATTGGTTTACTCCTTAACTTGATTTTAGTTTTCTCTAATTCAGTATTTCCTACCTCTAATTTGCTTTTCTAAGATGCCTCTGAATCTGTCACCCCCTTTTATCCTTATTTAAACTCTCTTCAAACCAATCCTGTTCTTTTCTACATTTCCTTTTTGACATCACTCACTAACTCCTTTCTCTCTCTTGTTCCTTTTCTCTTCCTTCCATCCTTCCTTCTTTATTATGTTCCCTTGTCTTTTCCCTGGTGGCTCTCCTTGGCATTCTTCATTGGAGTACAGGAACATTCTAAATCTCCAAATGGTTATGAACTTTCATATTTATCTTAATAGAGCACAAGTAGCACCTATGTTTATGTAAAATTGAGGGAGACCATTGATGGATCTCTGTTTTTTCTGGAGAAGCTCCATTTCTGACACTACAAGACTCCGCACTCTCTTAAGCACTGCCTAGCACAGGCATGCCCAAATCTCGGTCTTTCTATTTAAAGAAAATAAAAATTTTAAGGAAACCAAGTGATAGAGACTGAGTAAAAAATTTTTCCTTTTTTTTTTTGTACTTATCAAATGCAACAACAAACAATACTCTACTGTTATATGTACAGTTTTCAGGCATCTGCTTGAAAAAGGGCACTTCATCATCTAAATATTCCTCTTCCCAAACGGGGTCCTCAGCAAACAAGATCAATGCCAACAAAGCGATGGCCCTGGCTTTACAGAGAGGTCCCCCAGCTTCTGCTAGTCTACTGCTACAGGAAGGGAGAAGAAGTTCTGGCCCATTCAATTACGTTTCCTGGGGCAGAAATTGTGGGCACATGGTGAGATTCAATTATATTCTTTGCTCAAGGTAAAATCCAATTATAACCTCTACCCAATGGTGAAATCTCATTAGTTTTTTTTTTTTTTTTTTTTTTTGGCTTCATTTAGGACACACAGAGACAAGTGTTTCTATAATCTCTTTATAGAGGCATACACATTTACAAAATTAAAAATAAAGGATCTCAAGTAAGGCATTTGCATCTGTTAGTCATTCTCCTTCTGGGCAGACATTCAGCATCTCTTAACTTGAAAAGTGTTTAGCCAGTTAGGCTGACAGTATTTACATTAATGGTCACAATCCACTGAAATCCCCTGCCCAATGGTGAAATCCAATCAAAGTTTTCTTTTGCATCATTTAGGAGACAAAGAGATGAATTTCTCTATAATCGATCTATAGAGGTATATACATGTTTAAAAGAAAGAAAAGAGGCTTACTCTAAGAAGGAAAAAGTATCACCCTTGTAGCATTAGATGTGCCTCAGATATCATTAGAGGCCCTTTTAAAGGTCCATTATAACATAATGACTCTTGTCAGTTAGAGCCAAGATATTAAGAACATGCTAGATTCTCCAAGCCGTCTTTTGAAAAAGGAATATACTAAAATTTCTATTAGATGGCTGGTATCCAAATGTGTCTAATCTAAGCCATGTTTCTTGTGATCTTTTTTATCTATTAGCTTTTCAATAATCCTTCAATGAACATGTATCATGGACAATAAAAAAATTCTGTTGAGAAATTTTGTATAGAAAAAAATTCTAAAATCTTGACTGAAATATGGGCCCATCTATATATGTTTATCATATATTGACAATACTAAGGAAACCACTTACACACTGTAAACAGTGAACATTTTTGACAAGGTTGCAGGATGTTAGAGGCTGAATAATGCCCCCCAATTTCTATAACCGCAGAATCCATGAATATGTTACCTTATATGGCAAAACAAACTTTGTGTATACAATTAAGTTAAAGATCTTTATATCCAGGATATCCACATGGACCCAATATACATAAGTGGCCTTGTAAGGGGGACCTGCGGGGCCACCATCAAAGAGAATATGTAGGGATGGAAACAAGATCAGAAAGGGGAGAAGATGGTGTAATGTTGGTTTAGAAGTGGGAGGAAGGGGACATAAGCCAAGGAATGTACGTGACCTCTAGAAGCTCATAACACAAGGGAAAATATCTTCTCTAGAGCCTCCAGGTGGAGAACAGCCCTGCAGACCTATTTAAGCTTCTGATTCTAGAACTAGAAAAGAGTAAATCTGTATTCATTTAAGCCTCTGAGTCATGGTAATTTGTTAGAGAATAAGTAAGAAATAAATGCACAGAATATATGATCAATATGTAAAAATCAGTTATATTCCTATACACCAACAATGAACAATGAGAAAATGAATTTAAGAAGACAATTCCATTTTCACTGGAATCAAAAGAATAAAATGCTGTTAAAATAAGTTCAAATATATAGTCTGAAAACTAAAAAATGTTGTTGATAGAATTAAGAACTACATAAATGGAAAGAAAGCTCATGTTCATGGCTCACAACACTTACTATTGTTAACATGGTAACATTTCCCAAATAGATCTAGAGATCAATGCAATCAGGTGGCTAATTTTCAGAAATTGACAAGCTGATTCTTAATACACATGAGAATGGAAGGCATACAAACCAGCAAAAACAATATTGAAAAAGAACAAAGTTGGAGTACTCACACTTATTAATTTCAAAATTTGCAACAAAGCTATAGCAATCAAGATAGTCTGATACTGACAAAGGACAGATATCTAGACAATGAAAAAGATTCTAGAAATTAATCATCATGTTTACAGTCAGTTGATTTTTTTGATAAGGGTAGCCAGACAGTCCAATGAGAAAAAACTAAATGGTGAAAGAATAGCTAGGTATTCACATGCAAAAGAATGATGGAAACTTCTTCCTCACACCATGCATAAATTTTAAACAAAAATGGACCATAGGCTTAAATATAAAATCTAAAACTATCAAGCACTTCGAAGAAAATATAGGAGTACCCCTTTGTTAGGCAAAGTCTTCTAGATACAATACCAAAGGTATAATAGAGAAAGAAAGGTTGATAAATTTATTAAATTTAAAACTTCTGTGCTTCAAAAGATACCATGAAGAAAGTGAAAAGGACCCACAGAATGGATAAAACCTATTTGCAAATCTGCTAAGGGACATATAACTAGAATATATAAAGAACACATACAACTCAATAATAATAACTAAAAAAAAAAAAAACAATGAGCCAAAAAGACCTCTCTTTTACACAAATTAGAATACCTATTCTTCAAGTTTAAGATCATGCAAAAGATTTTAAGATTATAATGAGAGTCAGCTCATACCTGCAGATTATAAGGTTGAGTATGTCACATAAATTCCTTGTGGTATTTGGCCTTGCCTGCTTGCTATAGGTTAGAGTCTAGAATTAGAAGTGATGTTCTCAGATGTGTGTATAGCCTAGCCTTCTTAGTGATGAATAAAGGAAGAGTCAATGAACCCCAAAGAAATTAGTAACATTGCCAATAAGACTATAGTGATACACTTAGGTTATGGAATTTTTAAGGATTCTAAAAGTTTTCCTTATTTTAATCCTTTATCCCTTCTTAAATATCGAATATCATATGGAGAGTAACATTTCTGAGTGTTCAGGATTTTTAAAGCTAAACTTTAACAACAGTCCCAGTGAAACAATTGCTCCTGTAGCTTTAAAGATGGGTTACACAACTTGACAATAAACTATTAAAAAAATTTTTTTAAATAAAGATGGGTTACAATTCTAAAGTCTAGGAACACAAAATTAAGATTTTTGTTACTGTCAGAACTGCAAATGCCCAGCAAGGGAAAGTTTCAATTCATTTTAAGAAATAAATGAACACTGAACAGAACCTATTTAAGATCTGCCGAGTGCATAGTTGTCATTTGGAGGTGTTCAAAGGGTCACCAAAACTTAGGCTCTTGTCCATTTACCACTTTTATAGATTGATCTATATTACGCTGGTGACAGATGAAACCTGTCGTGTTAGTAAATCTTCATGAACATTGTTTAATACATTAAGAAATGTGTCCTTTGAGTGGTGGTCAAGTCTATGTACAAAAGAAGTTGGCAGGATTCCACTTGAGGTTGTCTGGAGCCACCATGCAATCATCATGAAAAGCTCCTGAGTTCACTAACTATGTTGTGAATTTTACTAAATACAGGGCATTCAGGATATCATGGGGCTAGGATATTGCTGGGCACTGCCATCCACCATAATGGTCCTTTAGCTGTGACTTTTTTTTATATATATATATAAGATTCTGTATGTAAAATTACTCCCTACTTAGAAAGCACTAGAGTATCTCCATGCTGCTTAACTTTTTGGTCTTCTTAATTGGAGTTCTTGGTGAGCTCAATAACTTTTTTTATTTCCAAAAACACTCCAAAAATTAGATGAACCCATTAGCATGCCTACCATCAGTGTATATATTCACCCTCCTATCATTAACTAATTGTCAGGCTCTGGTGAGCAAAATGAGTTAATGCCAATTGTCAGATTGGGGCCTCTAGAATGAAGTGAGTTGATGTTTTTCTGTTTCAGTCTTAAAATATAGTCATCTAGAATCAGATGAATTTTGATTCATCTAGATTTTCTGGGAAGAAGGGTCTAATAAATCTGGCATCTAGATAGTTCTAGATGGTTCCTGGGTAGAGGCTAAGCAGACATGAATGTCCCCTTCTTCTGAGAATGGAAGAATGGCAGGATTAAAGGTACTACCACAGTAAATGAAAGTATGTGAGGAAGAAAGTAGAATTTCACGAGAGAAGCCTAAGAAATGTTGCAAATTATCTGCAGCAAAATTTGCATAGCATGAGGGACCATTCAGTATAAGACTTTAAACCCAAGAACCAAGTGGCCAGAAGTGGCACTGGCTTAGCTGGCTCTATCATTGTGCGTAAGCAAGGCGGGTGGGCTTTTACTGCTGAGGCAAGGCTATCAGAAGCTACTAGTCTCAGATGTTTCCCATAAAGCTAAACACATCACACCAAGAGCTTGTCCACAGTACCCAAGATGAATAGCTAGAAAATATTATGATTATTAGGTAGGCAGAGGAAGGGGTTGTTGGAGAGCTAATTTTAAATTGCAAAATACCTGCTTACGTTTTGTTTTCAAAAAAAAAAAAAAGAGTCAGTTGGTGAAGTCTCGAAGTCTCTGTGGAACAATAGAGATACGTGGCAATTTCAAATTACCTTTTTAAATGTCCCTTAAGTGCTGGCCTCATTGGGGTTTTAAAGGGTTAAAAAGGTAAGTTAGGCAAAAGGGAGTTACTCTACCTTCTTTAGATAAATCTACCTGAAGGAATGCGCCTGGTTGGTAACTCTTCTTTGAAAACATTATGCCTTTGGAGATGGTTCTTGGAGGTTTGGCGGGGGGGTGGGGTGGTGGGGGTGGAGCCTGAGTGGCTCAGTTGTTGAGTGTCCAACTTCGGCTCAGGTCATGATTCCACAGATTGTGAGTTCAAGCCCCCCGTTGAGCTCTGTGCTGACAGCTCAGCACCTGGAACCTGCTTCGGATTCTGTGTCTCCCTCTCTCTCTACCCCTTCCCCACTCATGTTCTTTCTAACTCTATCTCTAACTCAAAAATAAATAAACATTTTTAGAAAATTTTTAAAAGGAGGGGGTGTCCTTGGAGGTGCACTTGGGTGGCTCAGTCTGTAAAGCATACAACTCTTGATTTTGGCTCAGGTCATGATTTCAGGGTCATGAGATCAAGCCCTTTGTCAAGCACCAAGTCATACTCCATGCTGAGTGTGGAGCCTGCTTAATATTCATTCTCTCTCTCTCTCTCCCTCTCTCTCCTTCTGCTCCTCCTTCATGCTCATGCATGCTCTCTTTCTCTCTCTCTCTCAAAAAGAAAAGAAAACCTTTTTGAAAATCACTTTAAAAAAATTTTTTTAATGTTCATTTATTTTTGGAGGGAGAGAGACAGAGTGCAAGCAGGGGAGGAGCAGAGAGAGAGGGAGACAGAATCCAAAGCGGGCATCAGGCTCTGAGCTGTCAGCACAGAGCCCAACATGGGGCTCAAACTCACAAACTGAGGTCATGACCTGGGCTGATGTCAGACACTTTACCGACTGAGCCACCCAGGTGCCCCTGGAAATCACCTCTTCTTCACCTCTTAGAACACAGCAGAAGATCACGTATTGGTTAAGAGTAGAATTGCAGGAAAATTTAAGCTTCTTAAAATTCGGGTTAAGGACTACATAAAGTAGGGGAGTGTTTCAGTAAACCAGACCTGATATCCTGGTATATTGCTGACCTTCTAATGAAAATGTAAATAAGTTTCTGGGGACAGTTAGGAATGCAGAACAGAAATCTACAACTGGAAAATCCACATCCCCAAGTGGGACCAAAATGTAAACTTGTATATAAGTTTGGTTCCACAGGCATATGAGAAAGAGCCATGCACTTATGACCCAGAGGACATAAAAATTGAATACCTTCTCATATGCAGTTTAATGATTAAGAGATGAAAAGTATTACAAGGATTGGTACAGGTGATGAGATCCTTTTTGCTGCTAAGCTTTTGACTTCTGGTTTTAGACTTTAGCTTCTGGTATTAAAGGATATTGTAAAAGCTTGGTTATAAGAGGGTTGGATGGAATAATCTGAGATTGATGGATCCATTATGTCCATATTTGTATGTAAGGAGTACAGCACCTCAAGGAAATCTTCAGCTTTTCTGGGTGTAGACACAAGGATACTGGTAAGTCAACATGCAAATTCGGTGTGACCTACTTAAGAGACACCTCAGGGATTCAAGGGAAGGACCTAAAAAGAGAGCTTTTATGGGACAATATCATTTGTGCGTAGATCACTTCCTACTAAGTGAGTAGGAGGAGAAAATAATCTCTGTCATCCAAATGTCCAAAGATGGTGATTGCTGACTGTAACATGAAGAGTAGTTGAAAGTTGTTAGGAATTCACTCCCCAATTGTTTACTGTCACCAAGACATAACTTCTGTAACAGTGGCGGGGTTGAAGGTTAATTTAGAGAAATTTCCTTTTAGATTTTAAGGATAACGTGGGATACTGTGTGTTTGATTTCTTACCAGATTATTGGCTCATGACTCCACAGAAAGACCATCAGTATTGTCTCTTGATAGATCAATGTTGAATTCATTAAACTCACCATAATAGATACAATAGGAGTTTCATTAAAAAAGGAGGTAAGAGATCGGGAAAGAAATTTATAAAGTCTTGGCCACGAGATTCAGATTAGGGTAACTATTTTCAGGTGGGCATCTTAATCCACTTGGCCTGCTCTAACAAATTACCACAGACTAAGTGGTTGAAGGGACTATTTATTTCTCATAGTTTCGGACACTGGGTACCTAGGTTGCCCAGTTTTGGGCGAGAACCCATTGTGGGCTGCAGGCTGTTGACTACTTGCATTCCCCGTGTGGCAGAGATAGTAGAGGGAAGGAAGCTCTCTCCTGACTTTTAAGGGTACTAATCCCAACACGAAGCCTCTACTCTCCTGGCCTAATCACATCCCAAAGGCCCCACCCCCAACACTACCTCATTGGACGCTGGGTCTTCAACGTATGAGCTGGGGCGGGACAGGGAGACGGTTGGATACGAGCATGCAGTCTGCAGCATCAGGGAAATGATTAGGACGGGGGAGGGGGGAGGCGGGAGAGGATTTGTGACGTAACAGTTTGGTCTTGATGGGTACAACAAAGGATTAAGGTGGGTCTACATAATTGATCAGGCAAGCTCTTTGCCCGGGTAAGCAAATGTGTGCTGGTAGGAGAGTTATTTGCCCAGATATTTTTGCCCAGTGCTTTACATGCTTATTTTGATAAAGCAGTTTTCAGAAATGTCTCGAGGGAAACATTAAATTTATTTATTGAAGTCTGTTCTTCGGTAAGAATTTCATGAAACAAAGAACTCCTCGTCTTGATAGTTAATATATGTGGGCTCAATTGTTTGCAGTTTTCATTGGCAATCTGTCTTCTCTATTTCATAATAATTTACATGAAGTTTGAAGTAGCAAGTAGTGCTAGAAACTGATTACAATACTTAAGCATTGTATTCTGTTGACAGTGAAGAAGGCATCGATATCTACAAGTAAAAACTCACCAAAGAGTGACTTAAATTTAACATATTTCGATAGTCTCTGGGAGGCTTAACTGCCGTGACCTATTTGTATTTATTTATAATAGTTTCAAACTCTTTACGTAGCTTAGGATCCTGCCTTGACCCTTAATGTTTTGTGGTTTTATTATAATTCATTATAAATCAATAATATACTTTTACCAGGAAAGTTCGTGGCTGCTCTGAATTACTTTAATACCCAAATTCACAAATGTATCTAGTATGCTAAAAATTTTCATCTCTAAATGCGTGTGTGGTTTCGTATAAACGTAGAGTTGAAAAGATTCACGGTGAAGTAGAAGAAACTAATCGGAACATGTAATATAAATAGACTTAGTTCTTTGAACTCTATCCACTCCCCAAAGCCTATTACAGATACTACTCATGACTGTAGGCTGCCCAGGCTGCAACTAACACCTCCATCCTTCGGAAAAGGGTTTCTCCTCTTAGCATCATGTGACTTCACACTTCGTGAGCTTCTTTTTCTAACTCCATCTCTTCTAAACTGTCTTAAGTAGAAATTGGAGTATATTCTAAAGCTGTTTTATATATAATGCTTCCCTTTCATCTCCCAGAAAAGGATGGGAGCCTTTTCTCAGAGAATGACAGAAATCCAGCAGTATGTTTATGTGGTCGCATGTTTTGGTAAAATTTGCAAAAATGTTTTAACTGCTACTGAGTAATTCTTCTCTCTTTCCACTATGGTCTCCTCTATAATTTTGATCCTATCAGAGGTTACTGGAGTAGCCAAGCACATTTTGGGGTTAGAGCTAAAGGAAGACTGAAATTACAAGGCAAATTATGTAAGAGTAATTATGTAAGAGTAATTCCCCCTTATTTGAAGTTTATCCTTCTCTGGTTTCAGTTATCTAGTGTTAACTGTGGCCTGGAAGCAAATGATGCTCCCTCTAACATGCTCTTGGAAGGTCTAACGTAGCCTAACGTGAAATTGCAATGCCTGTGTCCTTGGGCTCACTTCATCTCAGGTAGGCGTTTTGTCATCTTACGTCATCACAGAAAGATGGCTAAGAATGGTACAATAAGATTTTGAGAAAGAAAGTGAAAAAAACCTATACTCACATAACTTTTATTACAGTTCCTTGTTATAATTGCTATATTTTATTATTAGTTATTGTTGATAACCTCTTACTGTGCCTAACTTATAAACTATATCATAGGTATGTACGTATAGGAAAAAACATAGTATATACAGAGTTTTGTACTGGCTTCAGGCATCTTCTAGGAGTCCTAGAACATATACCCCACAGATAATGGGGAACTATTATAATTTGACTTCAAACTTTAAATGTATATCTTGTTGATTGTGGTGGAGGGACTAAAATCCAGCTACGATTTGGGAAAACACCATTTACCTGTAATTTGGACATACTGTGGACTATTTCAAAAATACAAATGAGAAAGTACAGATTCCTGCTTTGAACTTACCTGAAAAACATCTCCTTTGTCATATTTAAATGTATTTATTAAGGAAGTGACAAAATTCAGATAATAGGAGACAAAAGCTGTAAAGATGGTTAATGATATCAGTAGAAATAATTGTGACTTCAAGAAGTGGATTGCAACAAAAACTTTTTCTTATCATATTGAAGTAACTCATTAAAAGGAAACAAATTTCAAGTAGAAGAAAATAATTGGCTTTTGTTTAATAATCTGATTAATGAAAAGCGATGAATCTTACAAACTCATAACACTGCCATCAACAAAGATAACATAAGATCTGTTGCTTACAATAAGGGCATCAACAACCAAATTGGTTAATGAAATGTTGTTAATTCAAAGAGTATCTAAAAGTAGATACTGAAGATGAGTAGTGAATGTTGGTCTGATGTATATTCTACCCAGAGCAATACCCTTCTGCCTGTTATGACTTTGACCAAGTTATTGTCTATCCCCATTTATAATGCTGAAATATGAATGAAATGGAGCACTAAGAAATTGAGAATTAATGAAGAATAAAGTATTTTGAACTTTTTTTTTAATGTTTATTTCTTTTTGAGACAGAGAGAGATAGAGCATGAGCAGAGGAGGGGCAGAGAGAGAGACACAGAATCAGAAGAGGACTCTAGGCTTTGAGCTGTCAGCACAGAGCCCAGTTCAGGGCTCTAAGCCAAGGACCACGAGATCATGACCTGAGTTGAAGTCAAACGCTTAACAGACTGAGCCACCCAGGCACCCCTGAACTCTAGAAATGACTGAAATTGATATTATGAAAAGGATTTGATCATTATCAGGGTTTTTTTTGGTTGTTGTTTTTTTTTTTTTAGAGAAAGAGAGGGCATGAGTGGGGGAGAGGGACTGAAATGGAGAATGAGAGAGAGAGACTTAGGCAGGCTCCACACTCAGTGTAGAGTCTGATGTGGGGCTCAATCCCATGATCCTGCAGTCACAACCTGAGCTGAAATCAAGCATCCTATGCTCAACTGACTGAGTTACCCAGGTGCCCCTGATCATCATCAATTAATTGGTTGTTTCTGTGTGTATATATTCTAGACAATGGGTTAGCTAAATTTTCTGTAAACTGTAACACCATAAATGCTTTCTGCTTATGAGGTATATGACCATTGTGATGTGAGAGCAGCCATAGACAATGTGCAATTTAACAAGCTTGGCTGTGTTCCAATAACTCATCACTTATAGACACTGAAATTTGAATAGCAGGCAATTTTATGTGCCACAAAATATTAATCGTTTTAAAAAATTGTTTGTTATGTAAAAGGACAAAAACCATTCTTACTGTATGAGTCATCCAAAATTAGCCAACGGATTTGATATGTGAGTCATGGTTTGTCAACCCTTCTTGTAGTAGGCCAAAATAAATAACTCAATAAATATACATTGAGGAAAAAAATTATCAGTGCAAATGAAAACATGAAATTCTCTGATATAGCTCATCTATAAAAAAAAGTATTTGAGATTTTTCCATATAGAAAAACAACTCTGAAAATTATCAGTAAAAGCTGGCAAAGCTAAAAGAAACATTCTAAACTACTTTTAAGTTCCTTCACCATGTTATAGGAAAAATTGCATTTCCTACTCCCGTATTAAAAAATAGTACAAAATTATCGTCATATGAATATGTGGTTAAGGAGGATATAGTCCAAATATAGGGGGGGAGCATATAATAGATGTGGCTAATTAATAAAAATATCATATTTCTGGATTTTATGATGTTTGAGATAATTTAACACCAAAAATTATAATTAATGTAGATTCTAAATAATTCCTAAAAAACTATGAGATCTAATATTCTAAGTTCATTCTAAGCAATCACTAACACTTACATTTTTATTTATGATTATACACTACCTTCTTAAGAAAGCTTCCCTATCAATTAAAGATTTAGGCATCACAAAACCTATACCTATCTGTAAGTCATCCAAGGTATAAAAATATGTATTTTTTCATGCCTATGAAATTTGTATTTGACCTTGCCTTAAACTCCATATGTATGGAAATAATGTATATATATATATATATTTTATAATATTTGTGACTAGTTGGAGAGAATTAGAACAGCCTGATGAGACATCATTTGCAGAATCACTATCCATACTGATAAGAGAACTAGAGAGAGGAAGAAGCAAGAAAAATTGTGTGGGGGAAATACTACCTACAAATTAGTAATAGAGATTGGGTAGTGGGCTATCCAGTTCAATTCTGTGCCAGGTCCAGTGACCTCATTTGGCTATTCAGTCTGGATCAGAGATAAAACACTTAGAATGGACAATGGGCTTGACAACCTTGTGTTCTAGAAGTTCTTGGAGCCCTCAGAAGATGCCCTTGGCCGTCATTGTCCATCACAGGTAATCACTAGCTGTCATAGAATATTCAGGAGCCTAGCCACATCCCTGATTTACAAACTCTATGGGACAAATCTTGAACTTGGCCCAATATTAGGGTATACAAAAACCAAGGTTTCTGACAGATTCCAGAATTCCGTGATGGCAATTCGACAAGAGAGGGAAGGGAGCAGCACAGTGGAGAAGCCAAGTCCAGCAGAATGAGCCTGACAAGACAGTGGGGCCGTGACCTTGATGGGAGCAGAGGATCAGGGCACTGTCTGAGGCCAGATCCGAACGTTTTCAAATCTAGACCTTCCCATCGCCATTTGCCCATCTCTCAGAATACTTGAATATTCTGAAGGCCAGCAAGTCAAGGTAAAAAGAAAGGATTGTGTCACCCAATTGGGTCTCCCAATGTAAGGTCCCCCAAACATTGTCTGAGGGGCCCTATATTCATTTGCTGTTGTAATAAAATACCACACACTGGGTGACACAAACAAGAGAAACATATTGTCTCCTAGTTGTAGAAGTTACAAGTCCAAGGTCAAGGTGTCAGCAGAAGGTTAGTTTCTTCTGAGACATCTCTCCTTGACTTGCAAATGGCTGCCTTTTTCCTGTGTCCTCACACGGTCATCCCTCTGGGGATGTCCTAATCTCTTCTTATAAGGACATGAGCCAGGGGCGCCTGGGTGGCTTAGTCGGTTAAGCATCTGACTTTTGCTCAGGTCATGATCTCACAGTTCATGGGTTCGAGCCCCGCGTCGGGCTCTGTGCTGACTGCCAGCTCAGAGCCTGGAGCCTGGTTCAGAGTCTGTCACTCCCTCTCTCTCTGACCCTCCCCTGCTCACACGGTCTCTCTCTCTCTCTCTCTCTCCTAGAAATAAATTTAAAAAATTAAAAAAAAATAATAAGGACAAAAGTCATATTGGATTTGGACCCACTCTAACAACCCTATTTTAACTTACCTCTTTAAAGGATTGGTCTCAAAACACAGTCAAATTCTCAGGTAGTAGGGGTTTAGGCTTCAACGAATGAATGTAGGGGCACCTGGGTGGCTCAGTTGGTTAAACATCTGACTCTTGATCTCTGCTCAGGTCATGATCTCATAGCCATGAGATCGAGCCCCATGTTGGACTCTGCACTGACAGCATGGAGCTTGTGTGGGATTCTTTATCTCTCTCTCTCTCAAAAATAAATAAACTTGAAAAGATATGAATTTAGCAGGGACACAGTTCAGCTCCTAACAAGTCCCTGTTAGAGAGCAGACAAGGGGGACCAGATGAAGCCCTCTTGCTGATACAGTAGAAGAGGAGCAGGAGAAGCCAGTGACAGCACAAGAAGCCTCCAGAATATGGGCATAAACTGCAGACAGTTGGAGATCAGCTATTTGGGAAAAGCAAACACATACTGACCTCACGGGCAACAGAGAGACAGTAGCTGGAGCTCAAGGAAGACAAAAGGTACCAACACCAAGCATCAGGACTGAGACTCAGCACCAATGCTGAGCACACAGCAAGGTCTTCACCCCACTTCTCCTGGAGGAAACTAAAGTAGAAATGCTGGAAAGGGCCAAGCTTCCAAGCAGTGAGGTATGATGCTCAGAGCACTGAGATCTGGGGCACACCTATAACTGCGGCATGTTTGTATTCACGGGTGGCTGAGGCTGTGGAACTGAGTTATCTGCACTTTCGCAGTTACGCACTCTTGAGAGATGGACTTCTGTTTCTGTGTTTCAGGGAGGCCGGCGACATGCTCCCCCACGTCTGTAAATAAAGAAAAGTTCTGCAGGTCCTGATGGTCTGTTTCACTCGCTAATAAGTTCCTACAGAATCTGTCAAAATGGGATAACTATAAATAAATTTCTTACATTGGTATTACAAAAACTGACCAAAATACTATATATTTCATGGCTTGTATGTAAATTCAGTAGGAAGTCTGGTCCTAGCTGGGTGTGTATATATATATCTTTTCCGGAATAGTGAATTAGCATCAGCACTTAAAATAATCACTTTAATATTTTCATTGGGATTATAATGCCTTTTAAAAGGACTACATTATATATTTACATGATTTATTTTAATAAACTTTTTGATCATTGAAAACTACATTTTATTTTCAAAAAAATAAGTTACTAGCCTGAAGTACATGGACATATTTTCAACTTTGTGTAAACTCTGGTATCTCTATCATGATTTAATGTTACTCTCATCAATTTCATACTGAACTCTCCAACATTGTTCATTACTGAGACTACTTTCTTGCGCCCAAAGATTGTCTTGTGTGGGGAAGTAGGTTCAAGAATTCCTTATCTTCACATAAATGGGTTAGAAGAAAGGTTAGGGTGGAAAGCCGCCACCATGGTACAAAAGCGCCCAAGGTTAGTTAGCAAGATGTTATAAGGGGATCATGAGTAACTTGTTATATCACCTGCAGGAAATTACTTTCCATCTGGTGCCAATACACTGTTGTGCTTTGATCATAAACTCCACTTGCCCCCCAAACTCTTTGCTTCTTTACACACACACAAGTTAATGATTACTGTCTGGTTGTTTTCTTCACGTTCACCGTGTGGAAGATCTTGAGAGCTCAATAAATACGGAGCTGAAATCCCTGTTCGGGGCTCTTTGAGACATTAGCCTTGTCTCATATTCAATTCTGCATCCGCTCTCTCGCTGGACAAGGGAAAACTGTAGACTCATAGTCTGCAACAGTCTCGCACCCAAAGAGTTGGAATAATGTACCGATCAAGAACAATGGCTCCAGGCTCAGAATGTCTGTATTTAAATCCCAGCTCCTCCCTGTAGGCCTTGTTTAACCTCACAGAATTTGTGGGGAGATTAGATGAGATAATATTGTAAACTGCCAGACATGCGGTAAATGCTCAATAAATTTTAGCTGCTAATATAATAAAGAAGGAGAAGGATGCAAAACCAGGATGAGAAAGTCACTGGTTAATGATGAGTCTCTTCAAGTGATTCTTACAGTCAGTGGATGAAGGAGGAAGGAAGCCAGGTTGCTGATTCTCAAGCTTAGTTCTTGCTTTGTGCGGACAGGCGTATACACCTGAGAAGTAATGTTAGATATGAGATATCTGGCTCGGACAGGTGACTGCCATTCTTCTCTCCAGTGCATCTTCCAACAACTAAGCATGTGTCCAAATGCCCTCTGGGACAATCTGTCTGCTGAACTTGTAATTACTGACAGACGGTATTCTTGCACTGTCCATAACATCTGTAACATCACATATTTTATGCACCACGTTTCAGTTCTTAGACAATGGTGGGGGTAGGGGAATAAGGGTAAGAATAGCTCAGAAATATGCAGATGAAGTTAAATATGTCTGTATCAGCCTCTGGATTTCTTAAACAACAGCCTATCATCTATATTCAATCAGAAAATCTGTAATTAAGGCATAAACTTTGAGCTGTTTCAATAAATTGCAGTCCTTAAGGCAACTTTATCCTTACTTCTAACCAGGCCCTCACAAATTCTGGCACTCACGGTGCTCAAGAGCACAACTTTCCCCATATTTTGGCCTCCATTTCTTATCTATAAAATAATACATTGTTAGTTCCTAAGATTCCCTCACTTTCCAGGGCACCTGGGGTGGCTCAGTCAATTAAGCATCTGACTTCAGCTCAGGTCATGATCTCACAATTCGTGAGTTCAAGCCCTGTGTCGGCCTCTGTGCTGACAGCTCAGAGCCTGGAGCCCACTTTGAATTCTGTGTCTCCCTCTCTCTCTGCCTTTTCCTGGTTCATGCTTGTTCCCTCCCTCTCTCTCTCTCAAAAAATAAAAATAAAATCATTTTAAAAATTAAAAAAAAAAAAAGATTCCCTCACTTTCCAAAACCTTAGAATTTAATGGGATACATCCATGAAGTCGATAGCTCAAGTTGTCAGTTTGTGACAATAAAACAGATACAAAGGTAAGCAGCTCGCCCAGAAATTGCCGCTGTGTCCAGTGGCCTCATGACCTGTGTAATCCAGTCAGAGAACCAGACTCCATAACAAGCTATATTTTATGTTACTTTACATTTGTCCCCTGTATAGACAGATGCATCTGTATAGGTTGTGTCTGTAAACTATTTTTTATTAGCACTACACAGATATGTAACTAAAGTGACGTTCATGATTGCTTTGTATGGGACAGGTATTATGGAAAAGGTGTATTTAGTTGCCATCTGTGTTCAAAGATAACATAACTCATTCCTGATGATTCTGTAAAACAACTATACTGAAAGCCGAGGAAGCCACTGCTCTCTGTTGTGTGCCACTGAGCATCTGCAAAATCAGTAATGACAACAGGCACCAGGAGCAACCAAAGCTACTGAAGCAGAAAAGAACTTAATTAGCCCATCCTATTATCTGAAAAAACCTCTGGGGAAAAAAGCTTTTATGTGATCCCTCCTGATTTGCAAATCATGTTTTTCTTTTTAATTAAAGCATCATTTCAAGAAACACACACACACACATTATTTTACTTCAAGAGTTCATCTGGAAGGGGCCGCCAGGCTTGCCCCAGCAGGCCGCCATGTTGCAGGGCCGCGGGCCCAGCAGGCACGCCTCTCTAGCAGTAACGCCGCCCTCACCCCCACTGGGAAGATGACCCGAGCAGCAGGCTCCAAATCGTGCTCTCTCAGCACCACCCCATCCCATCCAATTCTGTCATCTTTCTGCATCCTTACCACCACGGGGGGAAGCCTGGGGTGCCTTTCGAACATTCCTTCCCTTACTTTTACCTCTAACCAAGATGTCCTTCAAATCTTGTCAAACTTAGCTGTCAGACATCAATGTGGGTGCATCCAGTACAAGTATTTGCTGGAATATAAGCACATGGCTGGTTATTTGAAAGCCAGCCATTCTATATATTCTCCAGTTTTTCTATCCTTCTGCAGTTTTACGAATGTGATTTATTAAATATTTCAAAAGCCCAGATGTACCACCAACATAAAACTCATTTCAACTGATAGAAGGGAACACGCAGATTTATAACCCAGGTAGTTTAGGAAATAATTAACCACCTTTTATTTATTTATTCATTCATTCATTCATTCATTCATTCATTCATTTATTATTTATTTATTTTTTACTTTCGAAAAGGGTTTGGCATACTCAAGTTCAAAGGTATAATATATAGAAAGGCACAGATCTTCCTGGACACATATAGAGTCTAGGTGGATGTATATGCATTGGTCTGGCAAAATCGGTAGAGGAATTTATTATGCTTCCTTGTAGGATTTGTCTCTATTCTTTTCATGGTTTCAACTTCCGTTATTTTTGTATGGGCAGGAATATCTGCATCGGTTGTGTCTATAAACTCATTTTTAGTAGTAGCAGTATACAGTTTCAACTTTTGTATTTTTCTGGGACCTGCATTACCTTTTTTCATACTTTCTTCCTACTGTGATTTTCTCTAAGGCAATGTAGGACATTTCCCCCCCCCTCTCTCTGTCTCTATTTCATAACCTATATGACCCAGCATATCAGGTAACCATCAGTTTGTCCTCTAGAGCTGAGAGACTATTCCTTGGTTTGTCTTTCTCTCTTTTTTCCCCTTTGACTTTTTGTTTTGTTTCTTAAATTTCACATATGAGTGAGATCGTCTTGATACATGTCTTTCTCTGTCTGACTTATTTTGCTTCACATTATGCTCTCTGGATCCATCCACGTTGTTGCAAAAGGCAAGATTCCATTGTTTCTCATGGCTGAGTGATATCTCATTGTGTGCATGTACCACCTCTTCTTTATCTATTCATCTATCAATGAACACTTGGCTGCTTCCATAGTTTGGCTCTTGCAGTGGAGAGTTTGGTGATAGCGATGGTGGCTATCATGACAGAGGAGGGGAGGACGCGGAAGGCGAAGCCCTCTTCCCTCTGACACAGCTACTGCCTCCCCAGCCCAGCACTGACCCTCCTGGGGCACTTCTTCCCATGATGCATCCTGCTCCCGATTCCAACTTCTTTACTCCATTCCCGACACAAAAATAATGTATAGACTCCCTAAATCGCGGTTTCTCTCTGACATCTAGAAGATTATCATTTCAGATGTTATTTTTTCATTGACATTCTAACAGCATTACTATCATCACAGCATGTGTGCCCTACTTTTTTCTTCAAGATCAAAAGGGGGAAAAGGGAAAGAAGAGGAAAGAGCAAGAGAGGGTGAACTCTGTTTCCCATTGTCACGATTTAGTAACATACATCCTTACCACCACCCTCCCCCAAGTCAAAAGACCCTTGTGCAGCTCAGGACACAACCGGAGAGCGACCGGCCCTGGCTCCCTCGGGAAGCAGTCGTGAGTTCTGACTTTGACAAGACCGTGGGCACAGGCATTAAGGCTGTTGTCCATACCGACTCACTGTCCTACTAATGTGTTTTAATGATTCATTCTGTAAGAAAAAGATGAGGAAGGGTATTTGAAATAAAATTGGCCTGCATTTTGGTGCTGGTTTGGTAATAAAATCGCTACACAGAATGTGATTTCAAGGCAATAATCGTCTTTAAAAGCTACCACCTTGGGGCGCCTGGGTGGCTTAGTTGGTTAAGCGTCCGACTTTCGCTTAGGTCATGATCTCACAGTTCGTGGGTTGGGCCCCGCGTTGGGCTCTGTGCTGACTGCCAGCTCAGAGCCTGGAGCCTGTTTCTCTCTGACCCTCCCCTGCTCATGCTGTCTCTCTCTCTCTCTTCTATAAATAAATAAAAACATTAAAAAATAAAATAAAAATAAAAATAAAAAAAAAAATAAAAGCTACCACCGGACCACACGTCAGTCATAAATTGACTGCTGACTGTAGAACCGATCTTTTGCCCACTCACTGGGCTGAGCACTGTTATGTGGCGGCAGGGAGGTGGTGGTGACCAGAACACAGAGGGTCTCGGCCCCTGGGGATGGAGATGACACACGTGACCTCGGCTGTGGTCTGAGCAGCCCCAGGGAACACCGTGGTAGAAGAAAGTGATTTCTGTTGCTGGCTTTTTACCTTGGACGCGTAAAAGAAAGGTCCCACTAAGAAAAGAAATACTGATAAAAAAAATATGTGGTCCATGAAGGATTTCACTACACACAGGAAATACAGAACACTGATAACATCTCTTTGATTTTATCACATTTTTAATTCATCAGTTAAGGTTGTTGTTGTTTTCCATTTCGGGTTGTGGATTATGGCATCTTTTTTTAAAATGTTTTATTCATTTCTGAGAGAGAGAGAGAGAGGAAGCATGAGCAGGAGAGGGCCAGATAGAAAGGGAGACACAGAATTTGAAGACAGGCTGCAGGCTCTGAGCTAGCTGTCAGCACAGAGTCCGACGCGGGGCTTGAACCCATGAACCATGAGATCATGAATTGAGCTGAAGTCAGACGCTTAACTGACTGAGCCACCCAGACGCCCTATGGCATCTTAAATATACTAGAAAAATCTAAAAATTTGCAAATTTCACTTTTCATAGAATTGCTTTTGAAATTCATAAAAAGATGTTTATGGCATAATTTTCTTAGTAGAATGTTAACAACTCACATGGAAGGTATAGGCTTTGGTGGCTCATTTTTCTCTAAAACCTTCACGAATTCTGACTATAAAGGTAATATTCTATTCTCCTCTCTATATTCCCCTGCTCACTACCAAAAATTACAGCAATGAAGCAACCCTTGTGAAGGTGATTTATGAGATGTGACGATTGCTGCCAACTGATATTTGTTCCGTATTCTTTCAAATATTAAAATATTGATGCTAGTGTAGGTTTACATGGCTCCAAAGGTGTGTGTGTGTGTGTGTGTGTGTGTGTGTGTGTGTGTGAAACATCTACCTCTGAAAGTTTGCATTGTTCTAGATGAGAAGGGATAGAAGCAGAAAAATGTTCACCTTTAGCCCAGAAGGCGGACCTACTGCCCACATGGTTTAGATAAGGATCAAATACAGGTTTGTTGCTACGTTCTTAAAGGGTCTGATGACTGTCTGTACACACTTCACCAATAGTGAACAAATAGAGTGGAATGATAGGTGCCCCAGAAATCTTATGGAAGTAGTGTTAGAAGGGGCGCCTGGGAGCTCAGTCAGCTAAGCATCCAACTCTTGATTTTGGCTCAAGTCATGATCTCACAGTTCAGGAGTCTGAGCCCGGCATCAGGTTCTGTGCCGACAGTGCTAAGCCTACTTCGGATTCTCTGTCTCCTTCTCTGATCCCTCCACCTCCGCTCACATTTTCTCTCTCAAATATAAATAAACACTAAAAAAAAAAGTAGTTTTACAAGTAGAAATTCAAGAAAGCATTTATGACCTAATATTTCCTGTACATCTCCTCCCCCTTAAGCACTAAGCATGTAATCACCAGCTTCATACAGCAAAAGGGTAACTCTATCTGCCCATGGGTCCTGTCCCTATACTTTAATAAAAGTAACTTTTCGGACCGAAAATGTCTTAAGAATTCTTCCTTGACCATTCACTCAAGGCCACATACCTAGACCTTTGATCTTAACTATACCAAAATATAATCTTCGCAAGTATTTTGTTAAACACACACCAATACCATTGATTAAATTCTCCACATTGGAATCGAAAACCCTAACTGGATTCCATTCTAGGCTCATCAGATCCAAGGCTATTACATTAAACTGCTGGTTGGTCCTTTTACCAAAGTCAGACCAGATCTGGTCACAGAGGCCTGTGGGAGTGGCCAGAGCAAGACACCAGCAGCCACATCAAAGGAGCGGTCCATCTGCCTGGCTCAAGGCCTCCCTGGGGCTTTACTTCACCTTTATTTTGGCGAGATCACTTCCTGATGTTGTCACTTTCTTCACGATTATAATTATGTTAGTCACAGCCACCTCACCATCTGCTAAAAGAAATAAATAACACATGGAGCGACTGGGTGGCTCAGTCAGTTAAGCATCCAACTTTGGCCCAGGTCATGATCTCACGGTCTGTGGGTTCACACCCTGCGCCAGGCTCTATGCTGAGAGCTCAGAGCCTGGAGCCTGCTTCGGATTCTGTGCCTTCCTCCCTCTGTCTGTCCCTCCTCACACTTAGGCTCTGTCTCTCAAAAATAAATAAACATTAAAAATTTTTTTAAAAAGGAAACAAATAACATGTAATAACGCAGGTCAAATAACTCTCTGAGTCATTAATGAAAGCCTTAAAGACCTTTTTTTTTCCTTCCTTTGGGTCAGCCATAATAGTTATTCTCTTAGGTTAAAATGCATTCTTCTGTAAATACCGGGTAAATTTAAATTATAAGATACTGATTGCCAATGGCTGCTTTCTGATTCTCAGAGCTTTAGCCCATTCAAGCATTACACGCATTTTTTTATGACCCACTCCACAGGGCAGAGGAGAAGAATTTCTTAGTCTGAGACAGATAAGGCAAAATGCATAAGCGAGAACTCCAGGCCGCACTGCCTTGGGCACAGGCAGCCCAGCCCAGGCAGGGGCCCCTCCAAATGGGTTTGGGAGAAGGTCACACCACCCAGCAGCAGCCAGCCTCAGACTGAAAGAGAAACGGTACATCGGTTGTAGGTGAAAAGTGGGCCCACAATCACCAGACCTGCTGGGTTTGACTTCACTACAATGCCTTATACCCAGACGGGAATGCTGCTCACCATTATCTAACTCATCCCCCAAAGCTGAATATCTCACTTAAGCCAATTGTCCTTTGAGAAAAGAAGCCAGGCAGAGCCGTGGAGGAGAAAGCAAACAAAAAGCCTCACTCCTCTTCTACCACGATGCTACTAAATTGATATCTACCTTTTAATTCTTTGAATGCTCAAAACCGAGTTTCAGAAAGCCCTTGTGTCCTTGTGCCCTGAGAGTAGAGCAGATGATTATAATCTTGAGTCTAAGAGCAAGAGATTAAAGGTCAGAAACGGGAGATTATGAACCATAGAGCTATGAACATCTGCTCCTCCCCAGGTATATTATTAGCAAACGTTTCCTAGGTGAAATTTGGAGCTCTTCACACACACAAAACAAAGAGTGCTCTCACACACAATAAGCTGAAGATACATTCGCTCAGTTCTACTCGTCCACTAGATAACCTTGGTCGAAAATAATGTATGATAACAGGCACGAATTCTCACGCCTACACCTCTGTTCCATAGAAGGTCACTGTCAGCTGCCATGAGGGGTATGGATTCAGAAGACACCCAGTGCAGAGCGTCTGCCGAGGTTTTGTATAAAGATAATAAAAATTTTAAAAAGAGAATTCGCTTTCATGAATAGTTTCATAGGTTCCTAAATAGAACTTTTTCTAAAGCAGGCAAAAATAAAACTGCCAGATACTCATCCCCTCTTTCAGAAAAATACCATTTGTAAAAAAGAACTAACAATATTCAGGGAAAATATCAAACAGGGTCTCATGCATGAAAGATAACCCTGCATCAGAGAATCAATTTGAAGCCAAAAAAAAAATTTAGACAGAATTGCTACTCATATATAATCTTTGAGAAAACTTCTGGGTGCCGAATTATGGTAGTTATTAACCATTAACCAGAGAAGATGCTTAGAGAGCCCCTCAGGCATATGTTTTCTGAGCTGCAGCGACATTTCCCTGTGTGACCTTGTGGAGGATATTTACACCCTTGTAAGTTCTATTTACTCAAATGTGAGGTGAGTTGAAGGACAAGTACTTGGAAGCTCTTAGAAAGGAGGAAGAAGGGCACAGGAAGTTCTCAACAAGGTGCGTGACAGGTAACAAACTATCCCTGATCTTAGCTCTTCTCTTTTCAAGTCAACCGCTAGACAAAATTTTCTCTGAGACAAGTGTAGGCCAACATTTTCCATTTTTAATAAGGATAGTACTTTGACAGATGTGTTAACAACAGAGAAAGAAGGATTTACCCTTGAATAAAGATCGCGTCAAATTCTTTTTAAAATTTTCTTTAATGTTTACTTATTTTTGAGAGAGAGAGAGGCAGAGTGTGAGCAGGGGATGGGCAGAGAGAGAGAGAGAGAGACACACACACAGAATCCAAAGTAGGCTCCATGCTCTGAGCTGTCAGGACAGAGCCTGCCATGGGGCTCGGGCCTTGAACTCACAAACTGTGAGATCATGACCTGAGCCGAAGTCAGATGCTTAACCAACTGAGTCACCCAAGTGCCCCAAATCACATCAAATTCTTATTACAATTTTGTAGATTTCATAACACGTTGAGTAGCTGAATTTCAGTTTGGACTTGTGTGTGCTTTTAGTCCAACAAAACCGGAGATGGACAAATAAATCCCAATAATTCAGAGGAGTGGCTGACCTCTTATTCATTGCTGATGTTTCTGAAAAGTTCAACTATTTAAGCAGGTAGAGGGTTAGCTAGAACATCCATTCTAGGAACATACATATGTACACACACACATGCACACACACGCATACACAAGAGAAGGTGAGAAACCTATGACCCAAGAACCCGCCCCTAATTATTAGAAAGCATAAAATGGCTTCATTTTGTTTATAATAAAAACACAGTCCAGGCTTTATGCTCCAAAGAAAGTATTAGTGTTAGAGTCAGAAAGGTTTAGTACCACTTGAAATGGTCTATCCCAGAACATGTAGCTTAGATAGAATAAGGTTCAACTAAGATGCTATCTAGACCATGGGCTTCCAGAAGCTTCACTAGTCCATTTAATAACTAGCTATTAAATAATAGATAGCTATCACTAGCTCTCCACATCCCCAGGAGTTTTGGATTTCAACATTAAGAATTGTTGGTTTTACCCTCTTTGACTGCACAAAAATACTAGGATCAAATGAGAAACTTTGGCAAAGCACCCAGTGGAAAGTAACTCGTCGTCATGACTCGAAAGGTCATGCAGATAACTGGATGAGGGGGGTAAAGCAGGTGGGAAGAGAGGAAAAGGAGATTTGGGGACAAATCCTAACAGTCTGGGGAAACCAATATAATGGAAATGTGATCAATCTTGTTTAATGTGTGGAAGCTAGTGCTCATGGGAGAGTAGTATACACCCCAAAGTTATGCAATATTTGAGGAAAATTAGTGGAAGCTCTATGTCACTCTTACTTCTTCTGCCTTCTTTTCCCCTCTGACACCTGATGTCCCAGAGCTCTGTCTGAAAACTGTATCCAGAACCAGAGATTGGAATTTGGACATATCTCAGGATTCATTCTCCTTAAAAAATTTTAGATAAAACATTTCTGGACAAGAGCTTCTGTCTGGCTCAATCAGTGGAATATGTGACTCTTGATCTTGAGGTCATGAGTTCGAGCACCATGTTGAGTGTAGAGATTACTTAAATAAAGGAATATTTTTAGAAACTACTTTTGGACAAAGATTTAATATATTATTTTTCTTTTATCTTTTTATTTTCTTTTAATAGTGGGAAGAGGGGCACAGGGGGGAGAGAGAGAAAGAGAGATAATCTTAAGCTTGCACAACACGGGGCTCAATCTCATGACCCTGGGATCACGACCTGAGCTGAAATCAAGAGTAGGTGACTCAGCCGACAAAGCCACCTAGACACCCCTAGTATATTATTTTTAAAAGATCTATTCTTGTGGCTTATATATACAATGGAATACTACTTGGCAATGAGAAAGAATGAAATTCTGCCATTTGCAGCAACGTGGATGGAACTCAAGGGTGTTATGCTTAGTGAAATAAGTCAGTCAGAGAAGGACAGATATCATCTATTTTCACTCATATGTAGAACTTGAGAGACTGAACAGAAGACCATGAAGGAAGGGAAGGGGGGAAAGTAGTTATAAACAGAGAGGGAGGGAGGCAAATCATAAAAGACTCTTAGATACAGAAAACTGAGTGTTGGGGGTGTGGGGAAACAAGGAAAATGGGTGATGGGCATGGAAGAGGGCACTTGTTGGGATGAGCACTGGGTGTTATATGGAAGCCAATTTGACAATAAATTATATTTTAAAAATAAATAAAAATAAAAGATCTATTCTTTCTCCAGCACCACAGATATGGAAGAATCCATTCTTTCTTTTTTTTCTTTTCCAGGGTGTGATTGATGTGGTAAATGTTAGGTCTAACTGAAATGATGGGTCTCAAATATGCACTTTAGGCCCCCCATTCAAATGACGGCAATCAGGAACCACACCAGCCCTGCACTATAATGGGTTTGAGCAAAGGAAATCATAAATGCTTTTATTTCCATTTATCTCTTCAAAATTCTAAAAAAAAGACTTAATGAGGCAATGCACACTTTCAACAAGCCGTTTTTATGTGTTGCCATAGTAAACAATGTAATCACATTATGTCCATTAGAGTGTTGAAGCAATGATGAATGCTTACACATTTCATGCAATTTGATACAATAGAGTGTAATGTCACATCTTGTTTACATTGTGGTGTGTCTCCTTGATGCTCTGCAGATGGGACGAAGAGGTTATTTCTCAAAATAATTTTAGACTTGTTTTTCCTCACATGAAAATACCACCGCTGTTCATCTCCTACCCACTTCTTTCATATCACTGACCTGGTTCTCACTCACATCAGTCACAAAGCTGGATTATTGCATCCCTTCCCCAGATGGCTTCTAGGAAAGCCACAGAACATTCCATCTCACACATTCCTAGCTGAAGGATGTCACCGCTGTGTGTATATTTGCTGCCCGAAGGGACCCAGAATACACCACTGTGGCATAAAGGTCATTTTGAGAGGAAGACATTTGAGAATCAACAACTACAGGAGAGCCTGGGTGGCTCCGTTGGTTACGCGTCTCGCTCTTGATTTCAACTCCGGTCATGATCTCATGGTCGTGAGATGGAGCCCCACATTGGGTTTTGTGCTGGGCATAGGGCCTGTTTAAGATCCCCCCCCCGATACCACTTCCCCCTCCTCACATGTTGATATGCCTGCTCTCTCTCTTTCTCTCAAAAAAATAAAAATAAAAACAAACACAGGAAGAGTTGTGTGTGTGTTGGGGGTTCCTGGACCCCACTTACCTACCTAAAAGCAGAGTCTCCCAAAAGAACTCAGCTGTCACAAATCCTTCCCTGGGACTATCCCAACCAGGGAGTGTAGACACTTATCACCAGAGAAGTCAGCATTGGCGTAGGAAATCTCTTAAACAGACATTGTCATAAAAATATCCCATCTTCCAACTATTCTCCTTAGAGCCCATTTATCTTTCCTAAAAGTCATTTTCTTTCCCATAAGTGTCCTTTCTCCTGCTCTCCTTCCCCTAATAAGATGGTCTATAATGCCCCAAATTCTAGCTGCCTCTTTGAGCCCCATTTTCTGTGAGATTCCATGGATTTTATGTCAATGAAGTTTGCCTTTTCTCTTCCTAATCTTTTATCAGTTTGATTTGAGGTCCCCCAATTCTGAACCTGAGAAGGTAGAGGAAAAGGTTTTCCTCCCTGACAGACCCAAGAACTAGCCCCATACAGACTTTGATTATCAGATACAAATTCCTCCATGATATTAAAGACCGTTTATCATCTCCACCTGCCCTACTCAACCAGCCCAATTTATTACTTCTTCCCAAGCATAGACTCTTGATTGAATAGAGCCACTTGTATTTTTGTCAGTCAACATACATCTAGCAAATTCCAGTTTCCAAACATCTGTTAATGTTGTTTACCCTACACAGTTTACATTCTTCCTCTTCTATTCATTATTAAAATTATGTGGGAGAAGGTACGTTGGTAAGTAGGGAACAGCACTGAGCTCTCAATCTCAGCTGGCACTCCATCTCGGCACCTGTCTGTGTGCCTTATCTGACACTTATTTTGAAGGTCAAATAGATTAAGTCCTATATAACTCACATGTGATCATTTACTAACTATTTTACAAGTGCCAGCTCCATTTTCCTATGTAGACTGTGTGTTCCCCTGAAAAAAGTTTGCAAGGAGAAGCAAATGAACATTTCTTTGGGATTAAAGACTCGAAATTCCTCGAACATAGATTCAGGTAGATACCCAAACAGCATTCCCATTTATACAGTGAAAGCAATGGGGTTTTATGAGGAAAAGAGAGAGGGCGATTATATGAGTTGAAGAAAAGAAAGTTTTTCTCTGTGTGTTAACAAACTCCGCTGCTCTGAGTCAGGTGCTGATTGTCCGCTGATTTTATCTTCAGAAAGTCCACAACTGAGTCTTGTGATCAGGTGACTGTTCTCCTGCTGACTTCTCAGGGAGCTGCTTAACACAATTGCCATTTTGCCCAGTCCAAAGTTTACGGCCCCATCCAAACCAAGATGGGGAGGAGAGTTTCTTCTCTGTAGTGGCGTCTCCAGCCCTGTTTTTAAAATGACTCCAGCCCGGGCGCCTGGGTGGCTCAGTCGGTGAAGCGTCTGACTTCAGTTCAGGTCATGATCTCACAGTTCGTGGTTTCGAGCCCCACATCGGGCTCTGTGCTGACTGCCAGCTCAGAGCCTGGAGCCTGTTTCAGTCTGTGACTCCCTCTCTCTCTGACCCTCCCCTGCTCATGCTGTCTCTCTCAGTCTCTCAGAAATAAATAAAACATTAAAAATTTTTTAAATAAAATAAAATGGCTCCAGCCATGTCACCTTTTTTACAATTGAATACCACGTAATAATATTAAAGCTTTAATGAGTCCTTCACTGTACACATCATGCGGTTGAACAGAGGCGAGGAGCTTATTAAATACTTGTCATCAGTGATTTGGTTGCTTGTTAGCTGATTTTAGTAAAACAAGCAGAAGTTGGCTCCACACATAAACACATCTCCAGCTGCTAATCCGTGATACCCCACTTATCTACGGCTGTTTACATTTTTAACTGCAATCTTGAAAAGAATATGTTATACAGTGTACCCTTGAACAGCATGGCTTTGAACTGTTCAGGTTCACTGATACACAAAATCTTTACAGTATAGTATTGTAAATTTATTTCCTTTTTCTTCATGATTTTCTTAATGTTTTTCTTCTCAAGCTTACTTTATTGTAAGAATACAGTATATAATACATATAACCTACAAAATATATGTTGATCTACAATTTATATAAGTAAAGCTTTTGGTAAACAATAGGCTACCACCACATTGTTCAAGCATCAACTACATATTTGTTCACAGAGGTGTTTTTTTTTTTTTACATTATAGGCTCCATAAATATGACTCAAACCCTCTTAACATGTGCCCTAGTTCGTCTTTTTCCTTTTTAAGGGAGGTTTTGTTTCTAGAGAAGGTATACCTCCAAAAGACACCATTATCATTAGCTATTCATGAACACATTGCAAATTCAATGTCCAGATTTGACCGCAAAGACATTGTATTATTCCACTGCAAATCACTAGTTTTTATCAATCAACTCTAATATAAGTGTCGCTCAGAATGAAATATAGAAGATAATTAAATGCAATATGCTTAAACAGGCCATAATGCTCATCTCCAAATGAGAATAACACAGTAATAACATGGACAATAAATTATAATGACTAACTAAAGCTCTACAGTCAATTCTACCTTGGAAAATAAATGAGGACGTTAACTGTCTAAGACTGACAGAATAAACTTTGATTTTTTAAAAACGTCTTCATAAGATTTAAATCTAAAAAACCAGTTATACAATCTGTTTTTAAAAAAATAAGTACACAGATGGTAATATCAGATAGACTCCAAGAAATTCGTTGAAGTAAATTTGGGTGGTACTTAGGTAATTTCTCTGAATTTCTAGGACATAACAGATTCTTTTCATACTTCCCTTTTTCATAAAGCCATTGGCAAACAGGACATTGTAACCCTTCCCAAGTAGTTCCAGGAGTTTTCATCTTTTTTGATAAGAGCCTTGAGCTTGCTCATTGCTTTCTGGGCACACGGGCTCAAGAAAAAAAGGAGAGGGGGGTGAGAAGAACTACCTTAGGCTAACACAGGTGCAGACAGTACAGAGATTTTTTAAACTCTGCTTAATTTCTAAATTGGTTGTCTAGAATGCAAGGAAGCTCTTCCCAAGACGAATGTGAGAACATGCTGGAAGGTGCTGATGTCAATCGTTGCCTGGATAGGTGCTGCTGAGGGAATCCCAAGCTGGGAAAAGAGCACTGGTGATCTTAGATTCGTTCACCCACCTCACCTGATGGAAGCGGCCAGCGTGGCGGGCCACTGGGGCTCCCCGAATGGAGGTTGGGGAACAGGCTGCGATTGGCACCCATATTTCTGGTCCCAGGAGGATGCAAGTCTCTCCCCCTCCCAGTGCGGAGTTACACAGAGAGGGGTTTCTCTGAACCCTTTTGCGGGAGTGGTGAATTGGTCACAGAAATAGCTCGCTTAATTTCAGAAGCACTTCTAAACAGGCATGAAAAGAATACAAACAAATTAAAAAAAAAACTGAGAAAACTAGAGCTAGAAGAATTGTCTTTATAGTGATACGTTTAAATAGGTGGTACACTGACATGATTTAAAAGCTCAAAGTAAAATGAACAAATATAGATTACTCAGTTCCTGTCTTTTATAGCTTCTGGACTTTAAAGAATGTTTTAATGTTTATTTATTTATTTTGAAAGATAAAAAGAGAGCAAGTATGCACAGGACAGGAGCAGAGAGAGAGAGAGAATCCCAAGCAGACTCTGCATCAGCGCAGAGCCCAACACGGGGCTCAAACTCAGGAACCATGAGATCATTACCTGAGCCGAGATCAAGAGTCAGAGGTTTAACCCACTGAGCCACCCAAGTGCCCCAGGACATTTTTTCCTCACTTTTTAAATGTCTATTTATTTTTGAGAGAGAGAGAGCACAAGCAGGACAGGGGCAGAGAGAGAGGGAAAGATCTAGAGCGGGCTTTGGGTTGACAGCAGCGAGCCCCATGTGGGGCTCCATATGCCCACTGGGAGATCATGACCGGAGCTGAAGTCTTCTGCTTAACCAACTGAGCCACCCAGGCACCCCTAGGAATGTCAACCATAGTTAGAAAGGCCTTTCCATTCCAAGGTATAAATAATTCACTCATGATTTATTTCTTCTGGTGTTTCTATAGTTTCATATTTTATATACTCGACTTGAGATGCCACTGTCACCACATTCTAAATCCCTGTGTGTCCTGTGTGTTTCTGGTCTTTCTCTAGTGTTCCAATGACACGTGTAGCCATATGCCACTGCCATTCTGTCTTCATCTTCGAGGCTCTCAGTATGTTTAAATGTGTGGTGGGGATGGTCCCTCCCGGTCTTCTCCACTGTCAGATCTCTAATTTTTGTCGCTTCTTTGTTTTTTTGTAGGAACCTGAGAATTTGATGGTTTAGTTCCAAACAAGCAGTTAATAATTTTATTGAGATCTTAAGTTTTATACATTTATTAAAACTGCTCTTCTTAAAATTTGGAATGCTTCTTTCCAAGGACATAATGGATTTGGGGTCCATCAAAAAAGGTTTCAAGTTTATCCTTTAGTGACCACACATTTTTTGTTCACCTCTGTGGTTCCTTAAGGTGTAGTTTTCTTGGGGCTCCTGGGTGGCTCAGTCAGTTGGGTGTCTGACTGGCTCAGGTCATGATCTCACAGTTCACGGGTTCAAGCCCCACATCGGGCTCTGAGCTGACAACTCAGAGACTGGAGCCTGCTTCAGACTCTGCATCCATCTCTTTCTCTCTCTGTGGCCCTTCCCCACTTGTACTCTCTCAGCAACAAATAAATAAACGTAAATAAATAAAAATAAATAAAATAATTTTCTCTTCTAGTCTATTGTTATTTGTGTATTTAAAGCTATTGATTTTTATATAGATAATTTATGCACTGCTACTTTAATTGCTACTTGATTTCTCATTTATAATAGTTTTTAGTTGATGGATTTGTAATTTGGAAATCATATGATCTACAAATAAAGGGAGTTTTTACTGCTTCTTTCCAATTATCATATTTCCATACTTTCATACTTTTATACTTAAAATTTCATTGACTAATACCACCAATATAATGTTAAAATTATATTGGAATTTTATATAATTCTGTTTTTATATATTTTAAATAAAGTTATATTGAAATTATGCTGGAATAAAACCTACTTGGTTAAAATATATAATTCTTGTGCTATAGAATTCGTTTTTAAAAAGACTTTTGCACTGATATTCTTAAATAATACCAATATATAAATTTCCATGTTATCCAATCATTATTAGAATCTGGTGTCTATATTATGCCCACTTATTTTTAAAAATTTTTAAGTTTAATTTAAAAGTTTTTCATTCATAGTCCCTTAGAACAGTTTTAAATATTATTGTGATTATCTGCCTTTCAAAGATTTGGTAAAATTAGCCTGCAAATCTTAGCCTACCTTTAGTTACAAAGTCAGAGGAGTAGTTCTTTGACGATTTTAATTTTATCTTCTATGAAAATAAATCTACTTTCAGCTTTTTATTCTTTATAGAGTCAGGTTTATCAAATTATATTTTCCTAGAAAAAAATGTATATACAGAGTTTCAAATTTATTTTCATGAGTTATTTTCATTGAGTTAAACAATTCATGATTTTTTAAAAAAATTTCCTTTTTTTTCATTATTTATCCTGTGAATTTCTTCTTTTGTGAGTTTGGGCTTTTCCCTTTTTTTTTTTTTTTTTTTTTTAAGATTTTTATTTATTTCTAGGAGAGAGAGAGAGACAGTGTGAGCAGGGGAGGGTCAGAGAGAGAGGGAGTCACAGACTGAAACAGGCTCCAGGCTCTGAGCCGGCAGTCAGCACAGAGCCCGACGCAGGGATCGAACCCACGAACCGCTAGATCATGACCTAAGCGAAAGTCGGACGCTTAACCGACTAAGCCACCCAGACGCCCCATGGGCTTTTCCCTTTTGTATTGATTCCGCATGTGAATAGTATATCAATCTTCATCATTTTTGTGCATCAAAACTCTCAGCTTTCCTGCTTTTTTTTTTTTTTACTAATTTTTGTTGTATTACTGATTACTTTTTTCAATAATTCCTTTCTTCTTTTACCTCTTTATTTCATTGTACTCTTAATGATATATTTAACCAGGTGTTTAGTTTATTTTCCTTTGTTTTCTTAAACTTATATGTGTTTTAAAGGCTATGAATTTTCTTTTAGTATTACTTTGTTTTTTCATAGCTTTAATTATATGCTGGTTTCATTATTGTTTCTTTTCCAAAAACATATTGCTTATTTGTATTTTCAACTTGACCCAAGTATAACTTATTAGAATATTTTCACATTTTAGGCAAAAGGCATTTTTGTTTTAAATTGTGAAATAAAATTCTAGTTTTATTATATTGACATATAATATGTCAATTATATGTCAAAAATAAAATAAATAAACAAAAATAAATATAAAAACAAAACAAAAAAACAAAAATAAACAAAAATAAAATGATTATTTTGCTTATCTCTTCTATATTATTACTTCCTGTTAGCTGCTCGATCTATCTTGGATTAAGAGTAGAAGAGTAAGAGAGTTTATAATTTTTTGAAAATACTTTCATTACTGTTACATAAACCTCGTTGCTTTTATTTGATGCATTGATATTCAAAACTGTCACATCTTTATTGTATGAATTATACATTTTAGCATAATACTTCTTTGTTTTGATTAATGCATTTTACTTGACTTATAAAATAGCAATATACGTTCTTCTTTATTTTCATTTTCCTGGAATGTCTGTGTATGTGCCTCTGAGTTCAACCTTCCTGAAGATGTGGTCTTAGTTGTGTCTTTTGAAGCAGAACAGAGTTACATTTTGCTTTACGATTCAGTCTGAATATGTTTATTTTTATAAGTAAATTAAACCTGCTTAAATATACAGATATGACTGACCTGTTGGGTCTTGGCTCCATCATATTTTATTTTATGCAGATTGGCCATAGATAGGCATACTTTAGAGGGCTTTCATTAAGTCCACTGTTTCCTTATTTTGGTTATTTTTAGTTTTATTTCAGAAATTTGTATCTTTTTGTTCTTAGAGTAACTTTAATAGTTATAGTTTATAGTCTTATTTCCCCTTTTCTTTGGATAGAATGCATTTATTCTTTAATAAGAGCAACTAGAAAATTTGCTGGCTGGATAGGGGGAACCCAATTTACCAGCATTAATTTTCTCAGAATTAACCTTTGTCTTCCTAAACATGCTGAAATTCTGCTACCTGTCTGGCCAGTTGTGCAGGCTGCCCTTTGCTCCCAGCTCTGATGCATGAGGCACTGTGGGCTTATTCTACTTTCTATCATCTGCCCCTTCCTCCGTGCTTTCTGCACGGGGCAGAATATAGAGCATCTCTATTCTGTAAAGCTCTGTCACAGTGGGACATTAACTTGAGCATACGATCGCTTCCGATGTGCCACCAGGCAGCATAACACATGCTGGCAGAACAGAAAGGGTTACAGCTAAAATTAAATCACCTGAATCCCATGTTTACTCAAAGCATGTGAAACACGCAGTGAGAAACAAAGGGAAAAGACTGGTGGATTCTCACGCGTGGGAGATGGTGCAAGAAGGATGAGAGGACCTCACGCCCTAACCCCGTGCAGTGCCATATTTCTGTCTGCCACAGCGGCCCTTCATGGTGATGATGTGTTATAAGAGCAAGAGTTGAAGACCAGCCAGCAGGGGCACTTCTATCCGGCCAGTAACTGTAGCTTGCCTCTATGCTGCTGAGCGGTGGTCCATTTCTTGCTACACATCTCAGCAGAGGCTACGCTGGCCCACAATGGGTCTGGCCAACAAGGAGCTAACTTAAGGTATGAATATTTGATGCCTCGTGAGTGCCAGACCCTTACTTAACCCTACTTATCTATGTTCAACGTACATATGCTCATTTAACAGGGCTCAAAACTACCTGCATAATTGTTATACATACTTCGTCTTGTTTGTTAACACATCTGTCACATATTATGTTCTCATCCCACATTTATGTTAGGCTTACTATTATGTCTCCATTCCCAACGCCACTGGTCCTCTCCTAGATGCCTCAGAAGGGCTGGTGGGCCACCAGGAAGTTCCTCTCCAGTGTCTTGCCCTTCCTCCAGGGCCCACCTATTATTGCTTGTTACTCGGTACAAGGGTGGGGTTGGAGCCTTCTCGGTCTTCTGGTACAGGTATCATGACCCTCTTTTCAAGGGAAAAGAGGGGACAAGGCAGCATGGCGTCCCTTATGGATTCTGGATAGGCCCTCCAGACCTCCCTGGCCTCTAATATCTGGCCAGCATCTCAGCTGACCTTCTTCTTAACCATCTTGGATGGCACTACCCCTTCCTCCAAGCCCGGCCAGAGCCCATGCAGTCCACCACCGGCTCCCCTGAAGGGAAAGAACTCACCTTCTCTGGAATTCTCACCACTTGTTTACTCGGTAGCTAGGAGACCACAGAGCTCTCATGGGCTCAACAGAAGGACAGGACGATGATTTTGCAGCTCACTCAGCTTTGTTAAAGTGGAAACCATACTTTTACTGACTTTCTAAATTCAAAGCCTAAGAGCTCCCTTTAACCATGGCGTTTTATTTATTCACTAAAAAATATAAGGTGTCTTTACATTTTCTATTCTTTATTTCCCCTCTTCCCAGTCTTTCCTCAGCGTCTCTCCTCAAATGCACAGTATCACAGATAAGGTATTCTCAAAGTTTTGTCTTAAGGAGTCCTAAGAGGAAAGTGAGATAATCTGTAACAGCTTTTAGCATTTGTCCAGAACTATGTGCTAGCAAATGGATACAGTAATAGAAAATTTCAAACAAAGTAACAGAAATAGAGTTGATAATTATACTGTATCTTAAGGACTGAACTGTGAGTAATATCAGATGGACGCTAATAATTTTCTGCACTTTCCTTACATGCATCTATGCAAGGAAATCAGTGATCAGACAAACAGGTCAGTGTTTGAATGGGAAACTAAAGAGAATTAGAGAAGCAGGTGATTACAAAATGCCACTGAATTCTTTTTTGTGTGCCGACACATTTCGTTTTATTATAACAAAGCAACTGGTACATTTTTTCAACCCTTACGATTGAGCATCGTCTTTCCTTTCCAGTGAAACAAAATTTAAAAATGAACAGGAACAAAATTACAAGAGAAAGTCCATTCCAACTAGGATCCTACAGGAGCTGCTGATTCTCCCATGGAGCGGCAGATGGAGCGGCAGGGCTCAAGTCCTCACTAGGAGATAATTGTATTTTAAAAGTATCATCTTCAGGGGCGCCTGGGTGGCTTAGTCGCTTAAGCGTCCGACTTTCGCTTGGGTCATGATCTCGCGGTTCATGGGTTCGAGCCCTGCATCGGGCTCTGTGCTGACTGCCAGCTCAGAGCCTGGAGCCTGTTTCAGTGTGTGACTCCCTCTCTCTCTGACCCTCCCCTGCTCATGCTGTCTCTCTCTCTCCTAGAAATAAATAAAAAAATATTTAAAAAAAAAAGTTAAAAGTGTCATCTTCAACTGCTGGGTGTCTGTTAAATATCACAAACATGCCAAAGGAGAAGCCATGTGTCAAGATGACCACTTAACCCACCCAAATGTCTCCAACTCACACTTTGCTGACCTTCTATAACCCCATTTTTTAAAATTTTTCTTTCTTTTTTAAATGGTAAATGCTAACTGTCCATATTCACATAGAGACACCATGTAATCACTGAGCCCAGTATACAGAGGAACGAGGGAAAAAACTAGAATTCCATTCACCAAGCAGGTGCCAGGCACCCTCCAGCCTGCCTTCAATTGCTCCAGCACACAGGTTACGACTCCCCATTAGTCTTCCCTCCCTGTTTATATAGAACTTCAAGGTCATCCAGAGGCTATTGACTGGGGCCTTTTCACGTGTTTGCTGGCCATGCACACAGTCTTATAGCTGCATATGGTCTCTAAGAGTCTCAGGAAGGTGCAAGAGCTTTTCAAGCCCCCTATGATTATCTCATTCCCCAATTCCTCATTTTAAGTTTTTTTCAGTGAACTTATTAGTTTCCCAACCTGACGGTCACCTCAGGCAGTGTGATGTTACACAACTGTCACATCTTGGGGATAGGGCCGTACACACCGAGTAAGCTCAGAGTCAAATGGAATAAAGAGGAGCCCTGAGAACTGAACTTTTCAGTGAGTGGCTGGATGTGACCGTGTCTGGGGTGAGGCTTTCTGAGGAGCTCCAAGCCCTTTCTTCCCCTCCAGTTTCTGTTAAGCTACTCATTTTCATGGCTACCTGAGCTGCAAGGTGGTGTTATCAGGGATACCATAGGGGCGACAGGGTAGCTGTAAGGCAAGAAGTGAAAATACCATGAAGCTCACAGTTCTTACAGGGTTTTGGCCATTTGCCTTAATTCAGTGATCTTTGGACTGTTTCAGAGTCCTGAAGAAGTTGGTCTTAGCAATTTTAGCCAGTGCTCCATTGTTTTTCTGGACAGTTTTACAAAGCAAAGTAAAAGGTTCATTTATTTCTCTGTTAAATATTTACAGAAATCTAACATGGGCCAGACCTATTGGTAGTGAACAAGATAGACTAACTGCCCCAGGGTGGGAGACCAAAAATTTAACAAGTAAACATAAAATACAATGTCATGAACACAGTTCATGCTTGGCCCATATATCTTGATTATAGAACTAATAACAAAAATATGACAATGCATGGAATTTAGAGTCAGGTACACCTAAACCAGTGGACATTGAGTCAAAACAAAAGCATGAAGGGTTCCAAAAAATTTCTAGAACCCTAGCCAAGATGTAAGCACATGCAAGAGTATTTTGACAGAAAATTTTCAAATAGGATAGCAAAGAATCACTAACTTGAACAATGGGTTACTATGACTAAATAAAGAAATTTAAAGTAAAAGGGACCAGACATTACTTTATACCCTAACTCTTATGTGTCATTCTTCTAAAAAATCTGGGCATTCACTAATACTGTTTTCTCTGCCTTGACTACATATAATCTAAATCACACTAAATCATAAACTCAAGAAATTCCTTGAGAAGAGGGGTGCCTGGGTGGTTCAGTCGGATGAGCCTCCAATTCCTGATTTCAGTTCAGGTCATGATCCCAGTGTTGTGGGATTAAGGCCCATGTTGGGCTCCATGCTGAGTGTGAAGCTTGCTTAAGATTCTCTCTCTCCCTCTCTTTTCCACTCATTCTCTTTCTCTCTCTCTCTCTCTCAAACTGTAGAAAGAAAGAAAGAAAGAAAGAAAGAAAGAAAGAAAGAAAGAAAGAAAGAAAGAAAGAAAGAAAAAGGAAGGAAGGAAGGAACTCATTGAGAGTAAGTTTCTTTAAGAAGCTTCCCTGGATTAGGGGCACCTGGGTGGCTCAGTCAGTTAAGCATCTGTCTCTTGGTTTTGGCTCATGTCATGATTCAATGGTTCATGAGTTTGAGCCCCATATTAGGCTCTGTGCTAACAGTGCAGTCTGCTTGGGATTCTCTCCCTCTCTCCCTCTCTCTCTCTCTCTCTGCACCTCCTCTCTCTCACAAAATGAATAAATAAGCATAAATAATTTTTAAAAAAAAATAAAAGAAGCCTCACTTGACTAGTATCATTTGAACTTGGCCATCATTCCATTTAGCCTGCAAATTTCAAGATATTTTACATATATCATTTCTGTCTATAAACAATATTGTCAAGATGTTTAAAAGTTTATTTTTTTAATGTTTAGTTATTTTTGAGAGAGACAGACAGTGAGCAAGGGAGGGGCAGAGAGAGAGGGAGACACAGAATCTGAAGCAGGCTCCAAGCTCTGAACTGTCAGCACAGAGCCTGGTGTGGGCTCAAGCGCACAAACCATGAGCTCACTACCTGAGCTGGAGAGTAGAATGCTTAACTAACTGAGCCACCTACATATCCCAAAAGTTTATTTTTGAAGCATATTTTTCAAAATATTTGTCACTCTGAACAAAAAAAAAATGAACTGAATGCTTTGGTTTCACTCTCACATTAAGATAAATTATTAGCATGTTGTTCTGCTATTTCCACAAGAAGTCCTACTTCAACGACCATTTACTGAGTTTTTTGGGGTCAAACATTGTCCTCATGTTTCCACATGTGTAATCTCACATAATATTTAGTAAACTTCCAAGTTAGATATTATTTTCCAAATTTTATAAGTGAGAAAGTTGAGGCCCAGAGGGGCTCAGAATTTGTACAACTTTGCAGAGACTCAAAGCTCTAAACACTTTTAGAGTTTCAGGTTCAGCTCTCTACCATGCTAACACAATGAGCAGATCAAGCCCTCTATTTCTAGGCCACTCCTAACTAATTTGTCTGGCCTGTCCCTTCTTCTCTTCCAGAAGTCTTCATTGACTGCAATGAAGCACGTTGTGGCTTCACCATCCAATGTCCCATCACAATAATTTACTCAGACATTTCTGACAGTACCTAGTATGGTGGTCTTTTCTTACAATGCTTGTCTCCGAAGTTATCCCAAGTTATATCCAGAAATTCTTTGGTCATTTTATTCTGTCATTTATTTTTATTTTTTAATTTTCTTAAATTTTATTTATTTTGAGAGAGAGTGTGTGTGTGAGCAGGAAAGGGGCAGGGAGAGAGGGAGAGAGAGAGAATCCCAAGCAGGCTCCACACCAGAAGCATAGAGCTGGAGGTGGGGCTCAAACTCACCATCTGTGAGATCATGATCTGAGTCAAAGCCAAGAGTCGGATGCTTAATCAACTATCAACTGAGCCACTCAGGTGTCCCATGTCATTTATTTTAAAATCCTCTACAATGTCCAATTATTCAGAAATACTTTATAAATTAAATTTATCACTTCAGTAGATCATTAAATACTCTAATTCTCATTCAGAAATGATCCAGTATCCCTTTCTAAAGATAATGTTATTAAAATAAACAATGACTAAAAATTTTTCTGCCATAAATAGGGAAAAAGGTTTAGTTTTTTAACCCAAGTGTGAATATGAATTAAAAATATGAATACTTAAGTGAACTGTCAATTACATTCTTTACCTCTGTCAAGGGGTTTACTAAATGGGAAAAGTCATCTAAAGAAATGAAACCAATATAAGGCAAATCACAAATATAGACAAGCTAACGATCAGTTAAAGAAGTTGCACTGGTGGTTTTCTGACCCATAGTTGCTCTTTTGAATCATTTGTCAAAATTGTTTTTAATTATAGATACCAGCTGGGGCGCCTGGGTGGCTCAGTCGGTTAAGCGTCCGACTTTGGCTCAGGTCATGATCTCACGGTTCGTGGGTTCGAGCCCCGCATCGGGCTCTGTGCTGATAGCTCAGAGCCTGGGGCCTGCTTCACATTCTGTGTCTCCCTCTCTCTCTGACGCTCCCCTGCTCACACTGTCTCTCTCTCTCAGAAATAAATAAAACATTAAAAAAAATTTAATTATAGATACCAGCTATCTTATGATGTCTAAAAGCTTTAATTCATCACACAACTTGTAAGACAATGTCCCTATTAAATGTAAAATCAGGTCTTCTAGATTTACAACCCACGAGGCAAATGTAACTACACAAACAAAAAGACTTTCTGCAATCTTCAAAATGTTCAAATATCCATCACTTGTTACCTTGAAAAGGAAAAGCTTCCCCAGTTACTCACTGCAATTAATTTTTATTTATCATTATTATTGAAGACTAACTAAAGTTATTTATTTGATTTCAGCATCGTTGTGAGACACTTACTTCGCTCTTGCCACTGGTTAGTACTGTGATACGTACTGAGATATACGAAGTAGACTTGATAACTCTCTGCTGTAAAACAACTCATTTTCAGTTCATATTTGCTAATCCACTAGGAATTCATTAACCTTTTCCAACATCTGTTTCCTGGTAATAAATGATATTCACACAATGTAGGATTTATTTATTCACTGATGACAATTCAAACACTAAAGAGAAATGGAACCTGAGGTTGAATGTTAAAAATGAATCTCATTGTTATCTGAAAGTATGCTCTGCTATGATTCTTTCCACTTCGATAAAATTTTGGTTAATTAACAACTTACAAGGTCAAGTATAAGCCTGAAGATATGGAGAAAAGCATTTTTTAAAATGTTTAAGTTTTATGTTTCTAAGACTTTAGTTCTTAAAAAAATAATTTAGTAGTACTCTAAATTTTCCAGGTCACTTAGTATGTTATTCTGTACTGAGACTCTTACGCTTAATTTAGAATATTGAAGTTACATATCACTATGGTAGTTGAACTACATCTTGGTTAGACAACAAGGATGGGGTATACATCAGTCATCTAAGAAGCTGGAGGTACAGAAAATGAAAAATGTGGGGACTGAGGCTAAGTGTTGGGAAAAGAGAGAGATGGCGCTGGTTGAGAGGGGGTGAGTAAAAAACTGCCTTTCATCCACTGACCAAGTCCCAGGAAAGAGAGGTTGAAATCCAGTGAAATATTAGTGTTCTAATTTAGTGAAATCTACAGTGTTTCTTTTGCTAAGAAAAAAATAGTTTACTAAGAAAAAGGACAGCAGTAGGAGTAGCCAGTCAACATGTATATTTCTTTGCCTTCCTTTAAATGCCCCAAGAATCATTCCATCTCTTATTCGAGCAGAGATGAAGATCAGCACTGCTGGAAACTTTGGTATATGTTTTCTGAAATCGATGCTCAAATGAACTGTGTCAACTTTAAGGTATTTACCTCAGATGAGAAAAATATCAAAAAGAAATTTACCTCCTGTGGTTGAAAAATACCATAGCTTTTAAGAGGTTTTTCTGTAGCAATTATCCAAAGATTATCTCACTGTGTGTATGTGCATGTGTGTGTGTGTATGTGTGTGTAGGTGTGTGTGTTTGTGTGTGTAGGTCTGTATTTACAAATGCAATTTGTATCTATCTGTGCATGGTCCTTTATTCTTTGTCTTTTCTATGTAAACGGATACTCTGTCCTAGGTGCTGAAAATACAGAGATGAATAACATACTCTTTTCTCTCTTGGAAACCTACTCTTAAACCTCTGTGGAAAAGAGCAATCTGGATGAGAAAAAAATATTTTTTTTCAAAATTGTGTATTTTGTCCCTTATTAGTAAAGTTCCGGTGGAATTGTTATTAATACATTGATAACTTGATGTTCAGCTAGGATAAATCTTTGATACCTGATAGTAAGCTTAGGTGTGTTTTTGCAGTATTTTCCATTGTAGATGATATTTTTTCCCATTGGATATATTGTATCATATTACGTATGCATTTTATATAATGATAATTATAATAAGAAACAATTAACATTTAATGTCTGTTTAGTGCACTTTGTAGATTATAATCTTTGTGAGGACAAAAAGTGTGGCCCTAATTTGTTTTTATTGTGATAACATTTATGTAACAGAACATTTACCATTTTATTTCTAATTTTTAAGTATTCAGTTCGGTGGCACTAAGTACCTTCACAATGTTGTCCAACCATCCATTGTCCAACCACCATCCATTTTCATTCCTTGCTCATCCCACAGAGAAACTCCACAACTATTACAGATCACCTTTAAGTTATCCCTTACTCCATCCCACCGGGGAACGGGTTAAATAGGTGATGGAGGTTAAGAGGACACTTTTCATGATGAGCACTGGGTGATGGAATCAACTGTTGAATCACCATATTGTACACCTGAAACTAATAAAACACTGTAGGTTGACTACACTGAAATTAAAGTTTTTAAATGTTTTTTAATGTTTTATTTACTTCTGAGAGAGAGAGAGACAACGTGAGCAGGGGAGGGTCAGAGAGAGAGGGAGACACAGAATCTGAAGACAGGCTCCAGGCTCTGAGCTGTCAGCACTGAGCCCGATGTGGGGCTCGAACCCACAAACCGTGAGATCATGGCCTGAGCTGAAGTTGGAGGCTTAACCGACTGAGCCACCCAGGCGCTCCTGAAATTAAGCTTTTTTTAAAAAGAAGTCAAACTTACTAACATTATGAAACAGAGAAGTGTCAAAATGCCTTCATAAAACATAACGATGTACAAATGATTGGATTTCACAATTGAAAGTGAATCTATTTCTTGCAAACAAAAAGAAGGAAAGACCGTCCTTTTCTCATTGAATGATCATGGCATCCTTATTGAAAATCAATTGGCCAAATGAGTGAGGGCTTATTTCTGTCCCTTCTCTTCTTATATTTCAGTTCTCATGACAGGTATCCTGGTTGTGAATACTACAGCTTTATAATGAGCTTGAAATCTGAAAGTGTGACTCCTCCAATTTTCCTCTTTTCAAGATTGTTTTGGCTATTCTGGGTCTTTTGAGATGGGTTTTTTATTTCTGTAAAGTATAAAAGTCATTACAATTTTGGTAAGAATTGTTTTCAAACTGGAGATCACTTTGGACAATATTGTCAGCTTAACAATATTAAATCTTCCAACCACGAATTCATGATGTATTTCCATTTACTTGTGTATTTTTAAATAGAAATCTTTAAATGAAAATCTTTTGTGGTTTTGATTACACAAATCTTTGGCTTCTTTGGTTCAATCTATTACTAACCATTTTCTTCTTTTGGATGCTATTATAAATGGAATATTTTTAGATTTCTTTTTCAGATTGTTCATTGCTTTTGTTTAGAAGTGCTGCTGATTTTGTGTGTTCACTTTATGCCCTTTACTTTTAATCATTATATTCCAAGGACGTATAACAATAAGCAGGTAATTGTATCTACTGAATAAAGCCATTAAGAACATAGAGCATTTTCTTATTCATTTAAAATAATTTATAGGGATCACTTTGAGCAGATGCTAAAATATATTACTGCATAGCACTATCATGTTCAATTAAACTTTTTAATAATGCCTATAAGAAAAATAAAATGCCACACTTTAAACATATTTTCCAGCTTGTTACTAATGGTGCATAGAAATGCTACTGAATTTTACTTCATAATCTCACATATCTTTAGTGATTGTTTTAGTTTATTTTGATTATTCTGCATATACGATTAATAAATAAAAAATCAGAAAATGTGTTCTTATTTTTCCAGTGTTTATTTCCTTCTATTTTTCCACATTGTATTCCATAAACAAAACAATGAAAGCATGTAAAATAATAACGGTAATAGCACCAATGCTATTTCTTTTCAATTTTGAAAAAATAAAGCATGTATTTGGATGAAAGCAGCTTTTGGAAACCTATCTGGGAATTAGCAAAAGTCAGGGTTTGACTTTACTACAGGAAAGAGAGTCGGTATTCGGTTCTTCCATCGGGAAATACACCGTATCTTTTGGTCCTTTTGTTTGTTTGTTTTGGTGGCACATACTGATGACCAGTGTTTCACAGGAAATAACGCTGAGACAGGGCTTTGACTCTATAAAAATGTGCAAAGATGTATATTTAAATTATTTTATAAGCAAACAGAAATTCAAAGTAGTACTAAAGAAGATTCAAAGGACTTGACAGAAATAGTTTTTTCTATATGAATGACACTTAGAAAATTAAAACCAAGAGTCCCATAGAAATGAGCAAAGAACATCAAATGAGTCACAAAACTGAAAAACAGAAGGTAAATTAAAACATGAAAGGTGTTGATTTTGCAAAGCAAAATGATTAAAAGTACAAAGCAATGCAATTTTTCACATATCAAATTGCCAAAGATATTTCCAGCCCATCCTCTGCTGATAGAGTCCCTCAAGATGTATCGTTTTTATTGATTCTTTGCTAAAAGTATCATAAGTTTTGAAAATTAGTTGGGGCCCCTGGGTGGCGGTTGGTTGAGCGTCCGACTTTGACTCAGGTCATGATCTCATGGTTTGTTGAGTTCAAGCCCTGCATCAGGCTCTGTGCTGACAGGTAGCTCAGAGCCTGGAGGCTGTCTTCAGATTCTGCATCTCCCTCTCTCTCTGTCTGTCCCCTGCTCATGCTGTCTTTCTCTCTCTCTCCAAAATAAATACAACATAAAAAAAAATTACTGTATCTCTTGACCTCTATTTCTCATTTGAAGAACTTTCCTAGGATGAAAATTCAGAGATACCAAATAAATAAGACATAAACATAAAGAAAATTCATACCAGCTTTATTAAAGTAGAGAAAATTAAGACCAACCTGAATCTCCCACCCTAGGAGATTCTGTTTAAATACACTACAGCATATCATATGATAAGCTATTATCAAAATCATGTATGAAAGAATATCCAACAAAGTAGGATAAGTATATGATATAAAATTAAACTGTACAAGTCCCAAGTGGGTAACAAACAGTAAATAATTATTCCAATTGTTAATTTAAACACATAGCCTCACAAACACAAGCATATACATATATCTCCACCAATAAACATTGGGAATGATACCTACTGAAGAAGTAACAGTGGCTACATCTGAACAGTCAACTTAAGGCAGACTTTTCCCCCATTCTATACCATTTCATATTTTCAAGTTTTCTAAAATGAACACATAGTTCTTTCATAATGACACATCAAAAAAATGTGATTTTTAAAGAGTAGACATTTACTAGGCAGGAAAAAAAAGAAGAACTAAAAACATTCCAAACAGAAATCAAAGTGAAAGTCCAAGTTTAGAAGCAACAAAGGGCATGAAGCTTTCTTCATTTTGTAATTCTGGATATTGCCAATAATAACATCTTACCCTAGGGGCGCGTGGGTGGCTCAGTCAGTTAAGCGTCTGGCTCTTGGTTTCAGCTCAGGTCATGCTCTCATGGTTTGGGAGTTGATGCTCCGTCTCAGGCTCCATGCTTACAGTGCGGATCCTGATTAGGATTCTCCTTTTTCCTCTCTCTCTCTGCCCCTCCCCCCCCCAAATAAATAAACTTAAAAAAAAAATCTTACCCGATAAAGGTAAAACTCAGTTAAAATGGAAAGGTGCCTATATGTAGTGTTTAGAACAGTAGTTGGGACATAATAACTATTTGCCATCCAGAGGACAAATCTATTTGCGTGTCTGCAGCAACTCATATTTCTGGTTTTCTATCTCCTTATTTTTGTGATATAATTTATGTGATCAAATTATATCACAAAAATAACCATCCCAAAGTACTGTATAGGGATCTTGACATTCTGCCATTGTCCAAGTATTGTTTAGCTAATTAGGGCAAAAAGCAAATAAGAACACAATGCTAGTTTTCCAGTGTACTTGTAAGTATTATAATGGCTTTATACATGATTTTTATGAAATTTCAATAAATCATTTCAGTCATATAGTCCTTAGAAGATACCTTATGCCAGGATTGGGTGAAGAGTGAGGAAAGTAAGCAAGTATAGCCTCAGAGTGAGCCTTTTTAAGTCAAGAATGAATTATTTGAACTTCAGAGTGGAGTCAACTCTAGGTCAGGGTGAAAAGTGGTCAATAACCTCCCTGGAGCCCTTGAGGATCGAGTCAACTTAGGTATCTTCTCTCCTTCATCTGGATCCAGGCTTCCCTGTTCTGTGTTCTACAATTTCGCTGAAAACGTGGGTTAACTGTTTTCAGGTCAACGTAATGAGAGCTGGGACTTGTCAACTTAATAATGAGAATTTTCTTAGGTAACTAACACTAAAAGTGTCACCATTCTACCGATATTTAAAAATTACTTATGGATCTCCATTGGAAGCAAGTTGATCTAATTAATCGATTTAATTATTAATCTCAAAATAACTCAAACTATGAACAAAGGTAAAGATATCGATTACCAAGATAAAAGATTACTTCCCACTAATCTTCAAGTATTTTTAACCTTTGCGGGAGTTCATGTCAATTCTGTCTCTCTACTTTTCTATGAGTCAAAAATCATCCTGAAAGTACTCATGGCTCAAGTTTAATTCTTCAGAACTGGTTAGTGTTAAAATTTCTTACAAGTGGCTTTGATCCACTGAGTGAAAAATACCAAAGGCCATATTTGATCCCCTATCCCATGAAACCTTCTTACCAAGAAGGAGGGGGTGGGGGAGAAGAAAAGGAAAAGATAATATGTACTGACTACCTTCTATATTGTAGACATCTTCTTAGATACTTTATTTGTGGAACAAGCATATTGAATGCATAAGAGCTGATGAAGTACAAACTGGAAATAGCTTTCCTATTTTTCCCCCTTACTTCATTCTCACATGCTTTATTGACTCTGTCTTTCTCACCATCTCTTTTGGATAGATCACTCTTCTCTTGTTTCTTACCCACTAGAACAGTGTCATTTTCAGAACTTTTAATCATCCAATTCAGCCTAAAATTTGTCCCTGATCTCATACCAAATCCAACTATGTTCCTTACCCAGAGCTCGGGGCCCAATTGTGGTTACAAAAAGATACTTCTATTTTCACCTTGCTCTGCCGTTTTTCCCCTCCCTCATCCATCTTCCAACCATTTCAAAGTCAGGGCAGAGAAAAGAGGATTCAAAAAAGAAAGGTAGGGGAGGGATAGAGATCTTACCCCTTAGCTGGTGCTTCTTGTATTTCTGACTTAGCAGACAGTGGCTGCCCACCGGACAGTTGTCCAAATGCTGGCTCTCTCAGGGAATGCATGTGTGGGTTCTTTGGAATCTCTGTGGGCAGAAGTCTCTGTGTGGTGCTGTTCTCTGACATGGGTTGTATGCTCTCTGGCCGATGACTTACAGTCAACCCTTGGAGTCTCTGACTCTTCGAGCAGGCAGTCTTAATAGATAGCGTCCTTCTAAGATGCCTGCCTTCTAATAATATGGTGTCTAATTGACCCATAGAAAACATAGGTGTCTTTGTTTGGTAAAAACAGAGGAAATGAAGGTGGCCCAGACTGCTGACTTTTCTTCCTTGTCCTGTAGTTTGGGGCTGTTCCAACCAGAGTGCAGACTTCAAATGTCCAGCATGGAACATAATACAACAGAGTCTATACCTATGTTTCCAAATCCTGGGGACTAATAGCACGTGCTCACAAGAATTCTTTTGCCTTGTTCTGCTCACATAGCTGTGTTCAAATGGACCAACAGCTTAGCTACATATTAGCAACTCTTGTAGCCATTTATTGAAACAGCAGGAAAGGTTGCATTGGATATTCTATCACCAATTCAATGTCTCATTTAACCCTGACAATAGTCTTTATTACTATTTTCATTTTGTGGAGGAGAATATCAACATCCTTTGAAGATAAATAATTTCTCCAACGTCACAGTTAGTAGGCGTGCCCAGGACTTGGAACTTAGAGGTATTTACCTAGGCATATCTGTGGTTCCAGAACTTCAGTGTGTATCAGAATAACCCAAAGAGCTTCTTAATATGTAGATTGCTTGGCCTCTCTGTGGATGTGAGCAAAAACCTGGACATTTGAATTTTGGTCAAGGTTTCAAGGTAAGTGGAGGCTGCTGGTCTGGGGTTATACTTGAAGAAGAAATGTTGCATCAGTCATGAAAAGGTGAAAGAAAAATTATGTAAGATGGTTCCGCATACACAAAGCCGTTCTTCTACACTTTCCACTTTTCACTTTGTATTTTGTTTGAAATTAACATAAAACGTCTTTCTCTAATAACCTTACCAAATTCTTCATTTCCCAATTATTGGTTTTCATGATAGACTGACTAACACAACTGCTTTTCTTTCTTATATATAGTTTTTATTCATTCACGTTCTTGCTTCCGAAACTTCTGTACATAAATAGAGTGGTGGAGTTGCTAGATCAAAGGGTAATTCTATTCTGAAGTTCGCAAGGAAGTTCATCCTGTTTTCCAAAGCTCCTGCACCATTTTATCTTCCCATGAACAAATACAAGGCTTCCAATTTCTCTAGATCCACTCCAACACTTGCTGTATTTTGTGTTCTCGAGAAACTGCCATTCTTTAAAACATCTAAGCTCTTTTCTTTGTCTTTCTTCTCCAGGAAATACTTGGAAACAAAGCAAAGCAAGCATTTCTACACAAAGATGGGTGGTGGCTTTACTTTGCCCTCGTTGGTCATTCTTTAGGGAGTAGTGATTTCAAGACCTTTCTGGATCAGGTTTGGATACACGAGAACACTAAGGATAGAGAAACAGAGTTGCATCAAGATAACAGGGGAAGTAGAGAATCCAGGAAATAGGATTGGCGCACCTCTTCGTTTTTTGTAGAGTGTGACCCACACTCTCAGAGAAAGGAGTGCTACATCCATGTTTCTGGTGTTACAGTGAAGACTGGATTTTATCATCAATAGCGGTGCTGAGTGACTATTAGACTCTAGAAGATAGGGCCAATCTCTAAACTCACTATTGTTTTTATTTTTCCTTTTGCTAGTAATTGTTACAGCATCAAATGACATTTGATTCTTTTTCTTAAAAGAAAAAAAGGACTTAGTTAATACACCTAAATAACTTCACAATCAGTAGTGAACATTTGTGTTATTTTTCACTGAAGAAAAAAAAAGAAAGTTGCATCATATATTATTCTTTTCAAATGCTGAATATGGCCTCATCTGCTTGCCCAATTGCATATGACTTACGACTATTTCCACTTAAGCCAATCAGGAGGATACTTGTGTGGGAATATTAATTTGTTTGTTTTTTTAACTGGCAGGTACCTTATGAGGTGTTTCTTGCTGCAAAAGGAATAATTCTGCTGTTTAGAAATGAGAACGTGAAGGAGCTGATAAAAAAAAAAGATTACAGTGAGATATTTTAGAAACTTCGTGGTTAACAGACCCTGTTTAAGTACAGTTATAAATGTAGCCAAGGCGAGGGAACTAGGCATGAACTTCTAAACACGGACACATAAAGATGAACTACGAAAATTCCAGACACTTTGGACGACTCTTCTCTTCGAGATGTTGCTACAATATCGGCATTTCTGGGCTTTCCTTCTTGCCTGGGTAACAAAATCAAAGCTTCCCTTTTTAGTTGGCATTAATCACACAGAAACCGCTTTGTAGATGCTCTTTGGCTTCGTACTTTCTCAGCTATTTTCCTCATGCAGTAAACACTTTTGCTTTAGGAAATACAACTATTTCCAATCACAAGTTTCCAGAGAAATCTTCACTCTGGAGCAAAGTTGGGGTCGTGCAACCTCATCGTCTTGGCATCTGGGCTTCCCACGGTGTGTTTCTCGGGCACATGAGAGGCACCTTGTTTCTCGTTGGGTCTCCCGTCTTGTGCTCTCTTGTGTTACAAGTCTCTCCCTGCACTCAGAGGTGCTTGCTCAGCACCGTGTGAAGCTGGCATCCTAGCCCGCCGCGTGTAAGTTTCACCTGCCCGTTAGCACTGCCAGCAACACAAAATCACAAAAGCACAAGGGAAATCACAGCAGCATCGCCACCAAGTAAGAATCAAAAGAGAAAAATCACGTTGACGGTAGGAAAAGAAATTATGTTGTGTCTGAATACAATTATGAGAAATCCTTCACCTCATTCCGACATTAATCTTAGAATTCCCTCCATAAGGAACTTTCACTGCTCTGAACCTTTTTACTGTCTTCCAAAATCTTCACTTCCAGTTGAAAACAAAACGCGACTGAAAATAATAACATTAAATATTGGAAGATGCAACAAAATTTTTGGAATAAAAAAGTGCTTTTTAAAATGGAAGCAAATAGCATAAGTATTAGTAAGGGTATTTTAGCAGATCTAAGAGCTCTTAGATTTTCAAGAGATTTTAATGCACCAGCTTGGAAGATGACTTCATACATGGGGTAATCTGGGCCTGAAGCGCTATGAAAAGACAAGGCAGTGGAGGGAGAATTGGAACAAAGTTTAAGCCTCCTAGAAATGTATCTTTTGCACGAAAGACTTTTATCATCAATTTGTTATATGTTAATTACTCTCTTCAGCAAAACCTCTACAGAAGCCTTGATTAAGATATATTCCAAGCTTCAGGATTCTGTTTTAATCCTCCTGCAGGTTAATTTTTTTCTGTGTGTTTGATAAGACTTCTCCTTTCATCCTGTTCATATTCCTCATAATTATTTACAATAACAAAATTAATGCATTTGTTTTTTCTTTTAGGTAAGAGTTATCAATTAAAAGAAAGACACACGTAAAGTATAACAAAACAAATAGGTTTAAATGATAGCATGGTTTTTTGGCATCCAAATTTTAAATTGGCATTTCTTAATGATGACCCTAAATGAAAACAAGGTCACATTACAACTTGTTCCATTTGGCCAGTTCTCTTTTTTTTAAGATTTTATTTATTTTGAGAGAGCAAGCACATGTATGAGCAAGGGAGGAACAGAGAGAGAGGGAGAGAGAGTCAAACCCATGGACTGTGAGATCATGACCTGAGCTGAAATCAAGAGTCAGACGCTCAACTGACTGATCCACCCACGCGTCCCTGGCCAGTTCTTATAATCTTAACGATCATCTGCTCCAACCAACCACTCTTCCACTCATTTAACCAATGTTCACTGACCACCTTCAACTTGTACCAGGAATACCAACCTGTCTATCTGCCCAACATCACTCTCTAAAATCATGTCCACACATTCTTCATCGTGGAAGATTTAGGATGTAGTTGGTAAGTGGTAAGCCCATGTTTGAGGTATAACAGGAATATGGTAGATGGGGCTTAACCTATCTAGGAAGACGTAAGCCACAGAGGACCAGAGAAGAAACCAAACGACATGGTGACCCATGATTTGAATTAACACCTAACAGATGCTTTACTCATTCTTTCAGGTGCTACAATTACGGAAAGGTAAGGAAGACACTGGATGATGAAATAATGATCCAAGAGTTTCTTCATAAGTAAGAAAAAGGATCAAATAGAAAGAGGTAAAGGTTAGGAGAAATAAATGTACATGTTTGTTTTCAAGAAAGTATTGCATAAATATAGTAGCTCTTAATAAAGAGCAACCAGAGGGGCACCTGGGTGTCTCAGTCAGTTAAGCCTCAGCCTCTTGATCTCAGCTCAGGTCATGATCTCATGGTTTGTGGGATCAAGCCTCGTGTTCAGCTCTGCTGAACAGCAGGAAGGCTGCATGGGATTCTCTCTCTCCCTCTCTCTTCTCCTTCCCTCCCCAACTTGTACGTGTGTTGTCTCTTTCTCTCTCTGTCTCTCTCTCTCTGTGTCTCTGTCTCTCAAAATAAATAAATAAATAAATAAATAAACTTAAGAAAATAGTAACACAATTCCCAAGACCATTAGCTAACTTTTGCTGAGTGCTTATTGTGTCGCAGACACTTTGGTGGTTAGTATTTGTTTTATCTCTACTCTTCATAAAAATTCTCTAAATGGGGCGCCTGGGTGGCTTAGTCGGTTGGGCATCCGACTTTCGCTTAGCTCATGATCTCGCGGTTCATGGGTTCGAGCCCCGCGTCAGGCTCTGTGCTGACTGCCAGCTCAGAGCCTGGAGCCTGTTTCAGTCTGTGACTCCCTCTCTCTCTGACCGTCCCCTGCTCACGCTGTCTGTCTGTCTGTCTCTCTCTCTCCTAGAAATAAATAAAACATTAAAAAAAAATCCTCTAAATGGAGGCATCATAACCCTCATCAGGAGATGAAGAAAGTAAGTAGAGGAGCGAAGCTCATGGCCAAGGACACACCGGTTTTTCTCAAATCAATGCCATTCTTTTTTAGCTTTATTTTGCTTTCTGCAGTATTTAACCAGGTTATATGGTTGCTGAAAATAAAATGAATGCCATAACTTTGTGAAAGGAATCAGTGACAAAGCAATTTCAGTAATTACCCTTAAATCCTGAGCTGCCATCCTGAGGAGGCTCTACACAATTTATGTGATTCAAAACAACTGACTTCTCTGGATATCTACTTTAGTTTTTCTGCTGGTGATGTTTTACTTTGGCTTTTAGTTTATTATTTGATTTTATAGTCCTTTGCTTCGACATTTACTTATATCTTTTCATACGGTATTAAGTTCCAAATTTTTGATTCTTCAGAAAACAAAAACAAAACAAAACAAAACAAAACACAACAAAACCCCCAATTACTCCTATACTAAGACTAAAGAGATTTGTTAAAGAAAAGGTGGGAGATGAAAAAAGCCAGTCATGGAGGGCCAATCGTGCTTTTGACATTTTTAGGACCTTGACTTAAACTCCTCCGAAGTTTTGTATGCTATTTAGAGAAGATATTCTAGAAACAGAAATTTTCCTCTTAGAAATGTTTGAGAACCATTAAGACTTCATTCAAAATTCCTCTCCTTTAGCCACGAAACCTGGAGGAACGCATCCCTGTAGGGATGATAAGTAACTACTGACTCTGGTGGGCAATTTGCAGGCAGCTCTTATCGTATCTCTTATTTATTTTTGCCTCACGAAAGAGGTAGAGATACTGCTCTTATCTTTCAGCAAATGAGGGAATTGAAGCTTGGGGAGTTGAAGAACTTGCCCAAGGTCAATCAATACTCCCTGATGGTGGAACCTTCATTCTAACAGAGCTGACTACCCAAACTCATATTCTTACCTCCTACAATTACAATTTAATGGACATGAAATATCTCAAATATGCGTAGTGATTATAGATGAGTTATGGAACACAGATGAGGGATCAAGGATACAGGACATCCTTCAATTCAGACACAAGCTGGTAAACTTGTCTGATTAGTTGTTCAATTCTGCATTTGACTAAGTTCCAAGGGATCTTACCAAACGTGTGCGTGTGTGTTTCTATCTTTCCAGGCTTGCAAGTACTTCTGCAGGATAACTTCTTGCAAAAAAGTGTTCCTGAGGTATAGATTTGCACCTTCAGAATATCAGTAGATATGGACAAAATCCTCACTATCCAGAAGTGGATAATAAGCACTCATTTTCACATACTCTTGCCAATCATAACTTTTTCCCAATACCCTATTCCAATTTATTCCAAGAATTATACTTAGTTTCAATTTGCATTTTTTACCAGCATGGTTAAATACATCCCATCTGTGAATTTCCTTTACATATTCTTTTTTCTCGTTTTTCCTTTGGGTTATTTGGTTTAGCTCTTTTATCTTTATGGCCTTTTATATATAATTTATATAACTCTGCCTTGTATATGTTGTACTTATTTTTTTTCAGTTTGTCTTTCATCTTTTTAACATAGAGTATCTTCTGTTCATCGGAGAACCTTACATTAGTTCATCATTAAATTTCTTATTTTTCCTATATTGGTTTCATGCCATGTTTGGAAAAGCCTGCTATCTCAAGAGCACAGAACATATTTTCCTATATATTTTTAATGTTATTGTTAGCTCTTTAAGCTACTTGAAATTTATGCTTGGGGATGTAAGTGTGGATATAAATTTATTTTCCCCAAATGTATATTCAACAGTCCCCATATAGGTTAAGAAAAGTTCTCATCATCTTATGTCAGATTCCCCAGAAGTGGATCCTGTGATAAGAATTCTTAAAGAAGTGACTTCTTAAGAAAGTGCTGCTACAAGAAACTTTGTAGTTGGTAGGGAATGGGAAGAGCAGAAAAGGAAGGGAAAAGAAGCCAGGGGAAGGCTCAGAGAATACTTCATTATGGAGTTGTCCTCTCTGGAGGCACGGGAGCTGGGTTCTCACCCTCACATGCCAGGCGGCATTAACAGGGTGCCTGGGAGGGAATTGAACTTCCAGTCACTTCTGGCTTTTGGTGCATCAGATGAAGGGGCTTCAACAACCTACAGATATCCTCTAAAGAAATTTGCCGGTGTGAACTATTAAAAGTGAAGTACACTGGGGCGCCTGGGTGGCTTAGTTGGTTAAGCGTCCGACTTTCACTTAGGTCATGATCTCGCGGTTTGTGGGTTCGAGCCCCGCGTCGGGCCTTGTGCTGACTGCCAGCTCAGAGCCTGGAGCCTGTTTCAGTCTGTGACTCCCTCTCTCTCTGACCCTCCCCTGCTCACGCTGTCTCTCTCTCTCTCTCCTAGAAAAAAAAAAAAGTGAAGTACACCAAAACTGGAAAATAGGCCCATAGACTCTGTGGAAGGGACCAGAGGGATCTGGGTGGAATGTGACAGACATCGACACTCTCTACTGTCCACTCCTTTCGTGCTTAGACCCATTTGTTACTTACGCTGAGTATAGGCCATCATGTCACAACTTCTCCGAAATTCTGATTGTTAATAATAATTGGTGGGAGGGAACTTATAGAGAATGGTTAGTGGGACAATGGATAGCCCATGTTTTAAGTTGGTCTCAAGGTCAAAATTATAAATATTATGTCACTTGTCTACCATCTATCCTAGATTCCGCATAGTCTTACCCAGCACTTCTTTTTTTTTTTTTTAATGCTTATTAATTTACTCTGAGATAGAGAGAGCACGGGCATGTCCATGCATGAGCAGTGGAAGGGCAGAAAGAGAGAGAGAGAGAGAGAGAGAATCCTAAGCAGGCTCCATGCTGTCAGTGCAGAACCCATCGTGGGGCTCGATCTCATGACAATGAGATCTTGACCTGAGCCAAAATTAAGAGTTGGATGCTTAACTGACTTAGCCACCCAGGGACCCCTTACCTAGCATTTCGGCTGGACCAGTTGTCTTGACTGGTAGGTGACTCACACTTTCATCAATAAGGGATTTGAGGCTCTGTTACCATGATCTTACCAGATGTGGTTGCTGTAATTATCTCTTCACCATGGAAATTGGTCATGGAACACCAAGCAGCATCTCAACAGATCACATGAGTGACCTTCTCAAAGACTGATGCCTCCTTACTCACAGGTAGCCATGCCTACTTCATAATGATGCCAAAGTCAATTATCCCTATTAGTGTAGTAAGTTCACTCTTTGCCTGTTTGTCCAAAGTTATAAGGAGTCAATGATGAAATGGTGGCAAGTAGCTTTAACTTTAATCCCATCCTTTCTGTTTTCTTGGATTGAGGTGTCCTTCTTGTGGGAACCAGGACCTCTGGACCAACACAGCCTGGAGCTGTAAGGAGGAATGCACAAATACTCCAATGAATCAATGAGAGTAATGAGTTAGCAGAGTTATTCCAGCGTCTAGTCCTCAGTTTTTGGAGCCACGTATCCTACCTATTCGTTACATTATTGTATAATGGAAGTTATTTTAAATTCCATATCACACTTAGAGGATAGCATCCCAAATTTACAGAGGCTTTCCCTTAAGGCCCCCTCTGGTATTGCACATTAGCTGAATCTTGAAAGTTCCGTTTCTATGCTCTGTCAGAATGGCAGTTTTAGATGGAGAAATATTTGGTAGGAGAGTGAGATCTAATGGTTCTACACTCAGTACCACAAAGGCCATGCAGTGAGTGGGTCCCTTAGTCCTGAACGATGTTATGCTTGATCTCATGTCTATAAATCCGACTCTCTCTGCACCTTTGGGAAGTGGTATTACCAAAGGCGCTGTAGGGTGGGAAGGAAAAGAAATTTCATATTTAGAATATGTATGAGTCCTGAGAAGCACAAATCACTTCTCTTTTCAGACTAGAAGGCTATGTTAAAGTAAATTTGCCACCAGATGTGCTCTTTAGGCTTGATACCGCATGGGGACTCAGCTTTATTCTCTTTCTGACGTATCAAAACTCCATTTGCAGTAATAGCTAGATTAACCCAGGTGAAAGGAAGCCCATGCTGTGAATACACCGTTTTCATCTCTGCCACCACACCAGCCATGGGCCCACTCTATGAGCACAGGGGGTTGCTGAGTAGAGGCAGGTTGACAATCACTGCATAAGTCTTCCTGTCCTAATGGCTTCTATACGTCCCCTAAAACATGACCTCTGATAGATATAAACGTGAAATACAAATCACCTCACTTTGTGTCTACTTCATGCATTGAGCTGTGTATCTCTGTTAAAAATGTCCAAAGTATTTTAGGACTCTTGTTGCCCAAATTGCCTTAACTTTTTTTTTTAGACTGGACTCTCATACTCACCTATACGTATTTAAATTTCTTCTGCTTTTCATGGCTTGATAGCTCATTTCTTTTTCTCAGTGAATAATCCATTATTGGGTGTATGTAGAATATTCCCTGGTCTTAATGTATCCCTTTGGTTTTCCATTCAGCTGTTCAAGGCCATTTTCATTGCTTCCAGCTTTTAGTTATTATGAATAAAACTTTATAAACATTTACATATATATTTTTGTGTGCGGGTATAAGTTTTTACATCCCTTGAATAAACACCAGGAGTGCCATTTCTGGATCATATGATTAGACTATCTTTAGATTTGGAAGAGTCTTCCAATGACTGTCTTCTAACATGGTTGTACCATTTTGGGTTCCCACCTGCAATGAACTGGAGTTACGGCTATTCTGTATCCTAGCCAATCTCTGGTATTGCCAATTTTCTGGATTTCAGTCTATCTACTTACTTTGTACTGACATGTTGTTTTAATAACAACATTAATTTAATAAATAATGGTGTTGAGCGTCTCTACATATGCCTATTTGCCATCTCTATCACTTCTTTGGTGAACTGTCTGCCCAGATCTTTTGTCCATTTTTTTTACTGGGCTCCTTCTTTTCTTACACTGGAGTTTTAAGAGCTCTTTGTATAATTAGGTGCATGCCCTTTATTAGTTATGTGTTTTCCAAATATCTCCTCTCAGCCTTGTTGCTTTTCTCTCCCTTCTCTTAACAGTTGTTTTCCACAAAGCTCGGAGTTTTTAATTGTACTACAGCTCCATTTATGAGGTCATTTTTTTTTTCTTCATGGATAGTGATTCTGGTGTTGTATTTAATAACATCACAAACTTTTCTGGAAGTTTTACACTTTTGCACTTTACATTTAAGTCTATATGATCCATTTTGATTTAATATTTATGAAAGATGTAATGTCTCTGCCTAGATTCTTTCTTTTACTTTCTTTCATTCTTTTTTCTTTTCTTTCTTTTTCTTTTAGTATATGGAGATTCCACTGTTCCAGCATTATTTGTTGAAAAGATGATCCTTTCTCAATTAAATTCCCTTCTTATTTACCTAAGATCAGTTTACCATATTTGCACGAGTATATTTTGGAGCTTTGTATTTTATTCCACTGATCTATATGTCTTTTTTTTCTTTTTTTGGCAAATATCATTGTGTCTTGATTTCTACAGCTTTATAATAAGGAGAAGTCATGTGGAATCACCCGCCAGCTTCGCTCTTCCTCTTTGCTGCTGTGTTGGCTACTCTGGATCTTCTACTTTCCATGTAACCTTTACAAACAGGTTGTTGCTGCTGTTGCTGCTGTTATTGTTGTTGTCATCTGAAATTTACAAAATTTCAATTTCTTGTTAGTAATGGAAAAGGTGTTACATTTTTTATTTCAAGTTCCATGTTTTCATTGCTGGCCTATAAGAAAGCAGGTGACTTTGCTTTTGTATATTTCTATTCCATCTTGTCTGCTGGCTTTAATTTGCTTATCACTTCCAGAAGTTTTTTGTTGTTGACCTTTTAGGATCTTCTACATGGATAATCGTGTCACTGCAAACAACCACAGTTTTCTTTCTTTCTTCCCAATCACTGTACTTTTTATTTCCTTTTCTCTTCCTACTGCAATTACTAAGAGTCTGATGTCGAAAAGGAGTGAAGGGAGGAGACAGCTTTGCCATGTTCCCTATTTTAGGAGGAAAACACCTTGTTTCTCATCATTAAGTATGATATTAGCTGTAGGATTATTTCATAGATTTGCCTTATCAAATTGAGAAAATTACCCTCTCTTCCCAGTTTGCTCAAAGTTTTTATGAACAATTGATGATTTTTTTAAAATGCTGTTTACACAACAATCAATATCATCATATGCATTTTCCTCTTAGTCTGTTGATATGGTGGGCTACATTAGTTGATTTTCAAATGCTAAATCTGCTTTGTGTGACTGGTCATCTCTCTTGGTCATTGTGCATAATTCTTCTTACACATTGGTTCAGTTTGCTAACATTTAGGTGAGGATTTTTCTAAATCTCAGTTTATGAGAGATATTGGTCTGTCATTTTCCTTTTTTCTAATGTCTTTATCTAATTTTATATTACAATAATGCTGATCTTATAAAAGGAGTATGAAAGTATTCCCTCTGCCTCTATTTTCTGGAAGAAATTTTGGATAATTGGTCTCGTTTCTTTAATAAGTGGTTAGTGGAAATCAGCAGTAAAACCACCTGGGTCTTTTGCTTTCTTTTTTAGAAGGTTATTAATTTTTTTATTCACTTCCTGTAATAGACACCTATTCTGATTATCTGTTTCTCCTTGTATTTTTTAGTAATTTGTGTTTTTCAAAGGCATTGATTCATTTCATGCACATTATTACATTTGGGAGCATATTAGTTATTTATAATATCCCTTTATTATCCTTTTAATGAACAATAGTAATGGTCTTGTTTTCATTTCTGATATTAGTTATTTATCTTGTCTCTCTTTTTTCTTCTTGGTTAGCCTTAATAGAGCTTTATGAATTCATCAATCTTTTCAAAGAATTTTAATTTTATTTACTCTATTGATTTCTTGTTGTCTTTTTATTTCATTGCCTTGTTGTTCTGGTTTATTATTTTTTAAAATTTATTTTCCTCTGGTTGCTATAGATTTAAACGGCTCTTCTTTCTCTAGTTTCCTAAGGTGAAAGATTAGATTATTGATCTTTTATTTTTCTTCTTTTCTAATATATGCATTCAGTACTATAAGTTTTCCTCAGAGCACTGCTTTCAAAAACTTTGCTAAACTGCAGTTTCATTTTCATTTAGTCCAACATATTTTTGTTTCCCTTGAAACTTCTTTGAACCATATGTTGTTTATTCTCCAAATATTTGGGGATTTCCCGGCTGTCTTTATTTGATTCATTTCTAGTTTAATTCCACTGTGATCTGAGAGCCCACTTTGTCATATTTCTATGCTTTTAAGTTTGTTAAGGTGCATTTTGTGGTCCCACATATGGGCTATCTTGGTGACTGTTCCTTGTAAGCTTGAAAAGTATCCATACTCTGCTATAATTGAATGAAGTATTCTATGAATGTCAGTCAAACACCAACAAATAATGTCTTGCTCAATTTAACTATGTAATCACATTCTCGATGGAGCTATCATTTTTTGAAATAATAGTGTTGATGTCTCCAATTATAACAGTGGATTCATCTATTTTTTCAGCTATATTGAAGTATAACTGAGAAATCAAATTAAATATTTAAAGTGTACAACATGAGAATGCAATGTAAGTATACATTGTGAAAGGATTCCTGATTAACTTGATTAACCCATTCATCACTTCACATATTACCTCTTATTTAGTGTTATTTTATTTTATTTATTTTATTTTATTTTTTAATTTACATCCAAGTTCATTAGCATACAATGCAATAATGATTTCAGGAGTAGATTCCAGTGATTCATCCTCTATGTATAACACCCAGTGCTCATCCCAGCAAGTGTCTTCCTTAAATGCCCCTCACCCATGGCCCATCCCCCCTCCTATAACCTCTCCAGCAACCCTCAGTTTGTTCTCTGTATATAAGAGGCTCATATGTTCTGTCCCTCTCCTTGTTTTTATATTATTTTTGCTTCCCTTCCCTTATGCTCATCTGTTTTGTATCTTAAATTCCTCATATGAGTGAAGTCATATGATATTTGTCTTTCTCTGACTAATTTCACTTAGAATAATATCCTGTAGTTCCATCCACATCATTGCAAATGGCAAGATTTCATTCTTTTTGATGCCCGAATAATACTCCATTGCATATATATATACTACATCTTCTTTATCCATTCATCTGTCAATGGTCTTCTGGGCTCTTTACATACTTTGGCTATTGTCAATAGCACTACTATAAACATTGGGGTGCATGTGCCCCATTGAAACAACACATCTGTATCCCTTGGATAAATAGTTAGTAGTGTAATTGCTGGGTCATAGGGTAGTTCTATTTTTAATTTTTTGAGGAACCTCCACACTGTTTTCCAGAGTGGCTACACCAGTTTGCATTCCCACCAGCAGTGCAAAAGTGTTCCTCTTTCTCTGCATCCTCACCAACATCAGTTGTTGCATGAGTTGTTAGTGTCAGCCATTCTGACTGGTGTGAGGTGATATCTCATTGTGGTTTTGGTTTGTATTTCCCTGAAGATGAGTGACGTTGAGCCTTATCTCATGTGTCAGTTGGCCATCTGGATATCTTTGTTGGAGAAGTGTCTATTCATGTCTTTTGCCCATTTCTTCACTGGATTATTTGGTTTTTGGGTGTTGAGTTTGGTAAGTTCTTTATAGATTTGGGATAATATCTAATATGTCATTTGCAAATATCTTCTCCCATTCCATTGTTTGTCTTTGAGTTTTGCTGATTGTTTCCTTCTCTGTGCAGAAGCTTTTTATTTTGATGAGGTCCCAATAGTTCATTTTTGCTTTTGTTTCCCTTGCCTCTGGAGATGTGTTGAGTAAGAAGTTGCTGTGGTCAAGGTCAAAGAGGTTTTTGCCTGCTTACTCCTCTAGGATTTTGATGGCTTCCTGTTTTATGTTTAGATCTTTCATCCATTTTGAGTTAATTTTTGTGTATGGTGTAAGAAAGTGGTTCAGGTTCATTTTTCTGCATGTCACTGTCCAGTTTTCCAAATACCATTCCCTGAAGAGACGGTCTTCATTCCATTGGATATTCTTTCCTGCTTTATCAAAGATCAATTGGCATACATTTGTGGCCATACATCAATTGTCCATTTCTGGGTTCTCTATTCTGTTCCATTCATCTGAATGTCTGTTTTTGTGCTAATACCATACTGTCTTGATGATTACAGCTTTGTAATACACCTTGAAGTCCAGAATTGTGATGCCTCCAGCTTTGCTTTTCTTTTTCAGGATTGATTTGGCTATTCAGGGTCTTTTCTGGTTCCATACAAATTTTAGGGTTGTTTGTTCTAGCCCTGTGAAGAATGCTGGCATTATTTCAATAAGGATTGCATTGAATATGTAGATTGCTTCATTCACCATGACCACGTGGGAGTTATATCTGGGATGTAGGGCTGGTTCAATATCTGCAAAATAATCAATGTGATACATCACATCATTAAAAGAATTATTCATCACATATTACCTTTTTAAGTGGTAAGAACACTTAGGTTCTACTCTCTTAACAAATTTCAATTATACAACACAGTATCATCAACTATAATCACCTTGTTATACATTAGATCCTCAGATCTTAGTCATCTTATAACTGAAAGGTAGGATCCTTTACCAACCTCTCCCCATTTCCCTCAGTACCCACCCCCTGGCAACCACCATTCTACACACTGTTTCTAGTTCAACTTTTTTTTTTTTAAAGATTTTAATTAAATTTTTTAAAAATTTTAAAAAAGAGAATTTTAAGTGGGTGTTCTTCCACTTTCAGCACTTTAAATACTTCAGTCCACTTCCTACTTGCATGGTTTTTAATCTGAAGTCTAATATAATTCTTATCTTTGTTGCCTTATACATAAGATGTTATTTTCCTCTGGGTTCTTTCAAAATTTTTTTTGTCTGTGCTTTTCTGCAGTTCAAATGTGATATGCCTGAGTGTCCATTTCTGGTATTTATCTCAGCATTCCCTAAGTCTTCTGGATCTGGAGTTGGTGTCAGCCAGTAATTTTGGAAATTCTTAGCTATTATTACTTTAAAAATCTCTTCTATTCCTTTCCTTCTTTATTTTCTCACCGATATTACAATAATACATATATTGCTTCATTTGTAATTGTCCCATAATTCTCAGATATTCTATCTTTTCTTTAAATTTTTTTTTTACCTTCTCATTTCAGCTTGGTAATTTCCTGTTGAAATGTCTTCAAGCTCACTGATTCTTTCCTTGGTTGTATTCATTCCTCAGGTATTCTTCTCTTTTTCAGTGTTTACGATTTCTTGTTATTTCCTTTGGATTCTTTCCAGTAGTGTTTATCTCTGCTCACATTGCCCGTCTGTCCTTGTGTGTTGCCCACTTTTTCCATTAGAACAATTAGGATATTACTCAGAGTTCATTTAAATTCTCTTGCTGATGATTCCAAAAGCTATGTCACACTTGAGTCTGGTTCTGAGACTTGCTTTGTCTTTTCAGAGTGTGTTTCTTACTTTTTGAGGTGTTTTTGTTTTTACTTTTGTTTTTTAGCACACCCTGCCTTTTGTTGTTGTTGTTGTTGTTGTTGTTGAAAGACAGCCATGGTGTTCCAGGTACTAGGAAATGAGGCAAACAGGACTTTAATGTGTGATTTTATGGTAACTTGGCTAAGGGCTGGGATGTGTTTAATGTTTCCTCTCGCTGCAGGTGCCAGAGGCTTCAATGTCCTCTTGTGGTCTTGTCCCCCCATGCCCGTGGTGTCTTGGGGTTTTCCTAAGAACTCCTACTTAAGTAGAGTTTCTGTCTTAACAATTCTTTAAACCACAATCCACTGTAATATGCTGGAGCCCTGTTAATCCAGGGGTAAGATGTGGTGGAAATGAAGCATTTCTTATCTTTTAATTAAATCTCAGTCTTTTAATGGCCCTGAGTCCCTGAGCTGTGACCTTCAGAAGTGTTTCTCAGCTTTTTAGGTAAAACAGGAAGTCTAGAGGGGGCTGGAGCTGACTAATCGCCTTCCACCTGGTCAGATAAGGCTCTGCTAAAGTTCTTCCCCTAGAAGATTAAGGCTTTGTTATGGAGAATGCTCTGATCTATTTCAATATGGTGACTTTGTCTTCTCACCTGCCAGCTACAAAAGCAGATTTTTCACCATGAGAATATGGGGGAGTTTCTGAGAGAAAACCCCATGAATATATAGGGCACCCTTAAATCTGTACCCCAAGAGTGGCTCACTTTCAAGCTTTGGATCTAAAGAAAACCAAACAATTGACTCACAGTCACTCAATTAATTATTTTTGTTTTTGCTGCTGTGGTTTTAGAGCACTGTGGAAACCCCAAGAAGTTTAAGACAAGATACCCATTTCTAGTATTTTAAGTGTACATGAAGGGCTTATACTGCAACTGCAATATAGATGTCCTCAAGTGCCACTCTCAGTTTGAACCTTGAGTTAATTATCTGGGTATGATGAGTAATATACAGTAGATATTGTTTTACTATCCATTTTGTGAATTAATTCATTCCGTTGCCCTCATGTAGGAAGATTCACATTCAAAAACATGAATCATCAGCCATGTTGCCCACATATTTACTATGAAATAGCTATTTGCAGAGTATTGGAAAGATTAAGACCAGTAACTCTTTATTTTTAAAAATATTTTTAAAATTTTTACTTATTTTTGAGAGACAGTGCAAGCAGGGGGGGAATAGAGAGAGAGGGAGACACAGAATCCTAAGCAGGTTCCAGGCTCTGAGCTGTCAGCACAGAGCTCAATGCGGGGCTTGAACTCATGGACAGCGAGATCATGACCTGAGATGAAGTCAGAAGCTTAACCGACTGAGCCACCCCCAGGCATGCCAAGGCCAGTAGCTCTTTAAATGGGTTTGCACCACCCCTGCCCACCCCATGCATGTATGACGTGGTCCAGAGCAGGGATCCCTGGGAAGAGTCCACGCAGACTGTGGAGGCCCCTCTTACTATGTGCTCTTCCAACTAGACAGAGGTAGAAGCGATGAATGAGCAGGCCTCTGGAAAGTGCTTTGTCCAGCTTGAAGGACCTTCTTTTCATCTATTTTAGAGAGATGATGCAACTTTGCCAGGTGCCCATTGGAAGTTTGTAGGCATCAAGAATTAGTTTTGGTTTGACCCCACTCTTCGCCTTATTAGCTTTTTGACTTTCATGTTAACTTCCCGAATTGCTATTTCCTCATCTACAAAATGGAGAGACAAGCCTATTTCATTGTCTAGTATATGGTGAGAGTTCAATAGAGGCCACGAAATTACTTAAGGGAAGTATATTTCTAACTTCAGTGCCATTACAAGAGCATCACATTGAGTAAGAAGAACAAAAGGCAAAGGTGGTTGTGGAGCTCTGTAAATGCCAAGGAGCAGAGGAAATGTGAGGTCCCAGGTCATCATCTACCATCTAGAGACAGAGTGACAGGCAGCACTGTGCACATCTATCCCCCCTACTTAAATCATCCCCACCCCCCCATAGGAAAACACGAAGACAACTTCCCCACAGAGCACAAGCTCCAAGTTCATCTCATGCTTCTTTCTCTCAGACAAGGTGAGCCTAACAGAAAGGTGTCTTCTATCTTTCTTAGGTTTATTTTATTTTTTTAGTCTTTAGTTATTATCTTTGTGAGCAAGCAAGAGAGCATGAGCAAGAGAGGGGCAGAGAGAGAGGGCGATGGAGGATCCAACGCAGGCTCTGACAGCAGAGAGCCCGATGCAGGGCTCGAACTCACAGACCATTAGATCATGACCTGAGCTGACGTCAGATGCTTAACCGACTGAGCCACTCAAGCCCCCCAACTTTGTCTTAAATATAATGGAATCATAGCACTTTACACATTAAAAAGGGACCGATATTTATTTTTGACGTGATAAAATTATTTCCAGTGTAGAAACTGTAAGGGCAAATTCAGTGTCGACTTAAGTTTCTGGCCTGGAATTCTGAAAAGAGAACCAAGAAAGTTGGTCATAAAGGCGTATAAACTATTCATAAGACACAAATTGACAGAAAGGTCTTTCAAGAAATATCTTTTCAGAGGTCCAACAGAAGGGAAAAGAAAAGAGATGGGAGATTGTTTGGTATAAAAAATGGTTAACGTCAAATTCTCACATGAGGGGCAGGTGCAGCTGAGGCATTAGAAATGTGAGCACCAACCCCTATTCTCTCAAAATGGGCTGTAAACAGTATCATGGGGACAAGTGCCTGATGAAGATTTGGAGAAAAAGGGAGGGGGACAGGGCTACCGTGGGGACCAGCACTCAACGGATCAAGCGGAAATGCTACAGCATCAAGGGGCATGGCCGCCCGGCTGGGCAGTGGATGTTTCCCTCGTTCAAAGCCTTGTCACACTGTAATGTTCCTTTGATTCCCAGTTCCCCATGGACTGTGACACTCGGGGCCCCCAGTGCATCAAGCACTGTGCCCGGAGAACTAAACTTTACAAGTGGGACAGAGCGAAGAAAAACAGGTTTTAAAAATTAAGCAACTGTGCTCAGAGGAGACAAAGACAAAGCAGCAGGGAAATACCTTTGTTGTGGTGACCAAGGTCTGCAAACGTCGAAAATATCACGTACTGCCGTAATAAAATAGAATGAGTTAAAGAACGACAAGTTACTTCACTGAAAGTAAAAATCACCGCCCAGATGGGAGAGGTCACCACCATAGATATGATCATCATGTCAAAACTTACTGCTGTCCTAGTAGGTTTTGCTTTTTGAGAAATTCCTTAATGAAAGGAAATGATGTCATTTCTAGAGTGTTTAGAAGATCCGCAGGTTACCTCAGAGCCAGATAGTGTCAGGCCTCTTCCTTGCAAAGCAGGATGAAAAATAAACCATTTCACTGTATACTGGCTATGAAATTTCTATTACAGTTTTCTATTTTACTCAAAGATAGAAAAGCTAATTTTCTTTTTAAAAGCTAATCCTTCATGGGGTGCCTGGTGGCTCGGTTGCTTAAGCATCTGATTCTTGATATCTGCTCAGGTCATGATCTCATGGGTTCGTGAGATAGAGTCCTGAGGCGGGCTCCATGCTGACAGTGCAGAGCCAGCTTAGGATTCTCCCACCCTCTCTCTGCCCCTCCCCTGCTCTCTCTCTGTCTCTCTCTATCTCTCTCTCTGCCTCCCCCTCTCTCAAAATAAACATTTTTTTAAAAAGAGCGAATCCTTCACATTTTTAATGATGTGTTGGTAAAATATCCTTTGAATTAGGTCTAAATTTCCTTCTTTATTAAGTTGAAAACAGTAGTTTTATAGAAAACTTTCTCACATATATTAATTTAGGCACTCTCTGAACATCATATCTGTTTTAGGCCTATGTTTTAAGGTTAAATCAAGGAATTTTTCCTTCCTTCTGCTGTTTTTCTCTATTTTAATTTTTTTTCATATCTTCCATCAAGGTCTCCATTTTGAAATATTTTAAAGATTTATTTTTTACTTTCATCCTATAGTGCTACCTTAACCCATATCTTTCACTTCCTAAAATGCTTTCCTTTATTTAGAATTTCATAGTGATAATATCATCAAGCGAGAAGAGTAGTGTTTTCTACAGTCAGCATAATAGGTCTGGGAGTGGTTTGCATGATTTCTAGTGAACATTGCCTCGGAAACTTAGGAATAAAAACTAGTTGTCTTCACCTTAGTAATTCTACAGGAATCAGTGAAAAACCTATGTTCTCAATGTACTCATGTATCCCAAAATTACATACTGTATGTCAATAGGTAATTGGCAAGGTATTGTAGCTTGATTATGCAAAATAACATACAGAGTAATTTACTCCTAGGCTAGAAATAGAAAAGTCACCTAATTCACACCCCCCACGGCATTGCTCACAGTTTCTCTTCGTAAAGCTCACCATGAATTTGACGACTGTGGCCTATTTTCAGGCTGCAGCTTCTGGGCTCACAGCTCACACAAGCTGTTCCGTTCTGTGCTTTGCATAACTACCAGCAGCAACCGTTCAGAACTTCCCATTGAACATCTGCTGCGGACAGGGAGAGAGAATTACCCTGCGGTGGCCCTTTTCTTTCTTCCTCAACTACCCAGAATTATTGTCAGTAGTTTTCCGAGCACTCACATGGTTAAGGTAAAGTATGCAAAGACATGTGGAATTTGAAACAGTTCTTCTATGCCAATCCTATTTTCTTGGTTTCAGCAGACAACTAAAAATTAAAAAGTGATAGTAATAACTATCTCATAAATGACCCAAACCCCAATGCCTTAATTCTACCCCATCTATGTTCCTCTTTTCTCTCTTTTCCTATCATCTCGGTGCTCTTTTTCTTTATGTTTATTTATTCTTGAGACAGAAAGAGAACAAGCAGGGGAGGGGCACAGAGAGAGAGGAAGACACAGAATACAAAGCAGGCTCCAGGCTCTGAGCTGTCAGCACAGAGCCCACCACGGGGCTCGAACCCATGGACTGTGAGATCATGACCTGAGCCAAAGTTGAACGCTTAACTGACTGAGCCCCCCAGGCACCCTTGAGTGTTCTTTTAGAGGCTATTTTTCAGCCTATAGAGATGAATCTGGACCACTTTCTTATGCCATACACAAAAATAAACTCAAATAGATGAAAAACTTAAATGTAAGACAGGAAGCCATCAAAATCCTACAGGAGAAAACAGGCAACAACCTCTTTGACCTCAGCCTCAACCACTGCTTACTAGGAATGATTCCAGAGGCAAGGGAAACAAAAGCAAAAACAAACTATTGGGACGTCATAAAGATAAAAAACTTCTGCACGGGGGCGCCTGGGTGGCTTAGTCGGTTGAGCGTCCGACTTTCGCTTGGGTCATGATCTCGCGGTTCGTGGGTTCGAGCCCCGCGTCGGGCTCTGTGCTGACTGCCGGCTCAGAGCCTGGAGCCTGTTTCAGTCTGTGACTCCTCTCTCTCTCTGACCCTCCCCTGCTCATACTGTCTCTCTCTCTCTCCTAGAAATAAATAAAACATAAAAAAAAAATTATAAAAAAAAAAAAACTTCTGCACAAAAAAGGAAACAATCGGCAAAACTAAAAGGCAACCAACTGAATGGGAGATGATATTTGCAAATGACAGAAAAAGATTTTATATAGATATAAAATCTATAAGGAAAGAATCAAACTCAACACCCAAAAACCAAATAATCCGGTGAAGAAATGGGCAAAAGGCATGAATAGACACTTCTCCAAAGAAGACATCCAGACGGCTAACAGACACATGAAAAGGTGCTCAATATCACTCATCATCAGACAAATACAAATCAAAACCATAATGAGATGCCACATCACACCAGTCAGAATGGCTAAGATGAACAACTCAGGCAACCATAGATGTTGGCAAGGATGCGGAGAAAGTGAGTCTCTTTGGCACTGCTGGTCGGAATGCAACCTGGTGCAGCCACTCTGGAAACAGTGTGGAGGTTCCTCAAAAAATTAAAAAGAGAACTGCCCTATGACCCAGCAATTACACTACTAGGTATTTATCCAAAGGATACAGAAGTACTGATTCAAAGGGACACACGCATCCCAATGTTTATAGCAGCGCTATCAACAATAGCCAAAGTATGGAGAGAGCCAAAATGTTCGTTGACTGGTGAATGGAAAAAGATGTGGCATATGCATACAATGGACTATTACTTCCTAATGAAAAAGAGTGAAATCTCGCTGCTTGCAACAATGTGGATGGAATTAGAGTGTATTATGCTAAGCGAAATATGTCAGTCAAAGAAAGATACGATTTCACTCATATGTGGAATCCAAGAAACAAAACAGATGAACATAGGGAAAGGGAAAGGAAAATAAGATAAAAACAGAGAGGGAGAGAAACTGTGAGAGACTCTTAAATATGGAGAACAAACAGAGGGTTGCTGGAGGGGAGGTGGGTGGGGGATGGGCTAAATGAGTGATGGGCATTAAAAAGGGCACTTGTTAGGAAGAGTACCGGGTGTTATGTGTAAGTGATGAATCGCTAAATTCTACTCATGAAATCATTATTATACTCTATGTTAACTACCTGAATTTAAATAAAATTTAAAAATTAAAAAGATACAACTCATCTCATACATTATTATTTTTCTCTGTGTCTTTTAAAACATGATATCGCATATTTTCATTTCTAGCACATGGACACAGGGTTTCCTTCATAGAGATTGAATGTAGTTATAGATGGCGTTTCTTTCTATCTCCTTTATTTAAACTGCTGGACATAATCTAAGCTTCTCCCCAGTGGTAGTCTATTCAGGAGATGCTTATATTCACCTGTCTGTCTGCAGCCTCAGCTCTTTTTCCTAATACCGCCCCCTTTGTGTGTGTGTGTGTGCATGTGTGTGTGCGCTCGCACATAGACACTGTCTTCTATGTGAAAGGAAGACTGAAATCAGCTGAAATTCTAAAATGTAGCTTATCCATCTTGTATATTCTGTCCTTATTTTTTCAGTCAGGCCTTCTTTGTGAAATGTTCTCTTCCCTCAGCTTCTGGGACATCACTTCCTCTTAGATTTTTCTCTTAGCCATTCTGGACACTCTTTATCTCTGGACTGCAACTACCATTTTTCTTTCCCCATACCTTAATTGTTGGTGCTTCTAACGACTTCTTTTTCTCCCTGTGCAGTTAAATTCAACCCAGGATGAGCTTGAGAATCACAGGCCTCACCACAGTGATCACCACACTGGATCCAAATAAGGGCACATCCTTGACATGGTCACTGAAGGACAGCTAAGGTGATTCTGAATGTGCCCCCTGATTATCAAGACCTTTCTGGGAACAGTCCCCCATGGAGAGCTCATCGGTTCCCAAGGCTGTCACTATAAACAGATACGTTCATGAGCCACAAATCTATGTCTTTCCCCTGAACTCCAAACCTACTCACCTGGCCATACGTTTTCCAGAAGCACCTCTAATTCTACATCTTGAAACCGGAACTAGTTTCCTTACCTCCAAAACTATTCTTCTCTTATATTCTCTCTCTTCCGGACTAGTATCTTCCTTCGTGTTTCATTATCTCCCTCTTCATTTTTATTCCCCACATACAACCTGCCAACTCTATGTGTCACAACTCTACCCAATCATCTGCATCTCCTAAGAGTGACCATCTCACCTCTATCTGGTGACAACCCCTCCCACTCCTCCAATGACCTCATTGGTCTCCCAGTATCTGCTCTTACTCTCTGGCAATCCACAATGCCTTCAGAATTGTCTTTCAAAATAAATCTCCGTTATTGACAGATATAATCCAGGCTTCTGAATATAACTATCACTCAACTATATATGAAACAAAGATGAATGTATTACTTCCAATATGAGGGAAAACAGTGCCTGAAGAGTCTATTCCACTGGAAGGAAATGGGGTGTTCCTGTTCTATTATGTGTTAAAGAAAGAAAGTGTAGGAATCGGCTGACTTCCAACATGGAATTTAGAGACTTGGGCACATTTGAGTTTTCATCTGGGAATATTTCCATTATTCCTGAAGAACAGGCTCTAGTTCTCTTAGTACAGATGTGCTGATCATTATTGCTATAAGTTTTTTTTTAATTTTCTCTTTATTTCAAATTAATTTTGAAGTACCTTCTCACTAAGCAAGGACTTCTAGGTTGACAGTTACTTTCTTTAAATCTGTCATTCAACTGACTTCGGACTCCCATTAGTTATGTTAGGATGATAGCATTTCACAAGCCCCTTCACACCTTCTAGGGTGGCCATGAAAACAAAGAAACAAACAAACAAACAGAAACATCAGATAATGACAAGTGTTGGCCCCTCCTGGAGATGGGGAGAAACCAGAACCTTTCTACACTGCTGGCAAGAAGGTAATTGGTGCAGCTGCTTTAGAAAATCTTCTAGTAATTCTTCAAGACAGTAAACACGCAGTTACCATCGACCCAGCAATTCCACTCCTGGGTATCTGCCCAAGATACACATATGTTCACCCAGAAGTTTATCAACCCTTTCATATGCACGTTTGCAGTTTCAGAGCAACATTACTCAAAGTAGCCCAAAGATGGAAACAACTCAAATGTCTCTCAACTGATGAATGGATCAGCAAAATGTGGCACTGGCAGATTAGTGGCAAACCTGGGTCAAGCGAGTCTATTGGCACCATTTTTCCAACAGCATGTGCTCACTTCATGCCTCTGTATCACATTTCAGTACTTCTTGCAATATTTACAACTTTTTCAGTACTATCATATTTGCTGTGGTGCCCTGTGATCACTGATATTTGGTTTTACTATTGGAAGTGGTTTGGGATGCCACAAAATGTGCCCATATACGATGGTGATTTTCATCCATAAATGTTGTGTGTATTCTGACTGCTCCACCGACTGGCTGTTCCCCCATCTTCCTCTCTTTCCTGTCTTAGTTTTCTGAGACACGACAATATTGAAATTGGGCCAATGAATCACCCTACGATGGCCTCCAAGGGTTCAAGTGAAAGAATGTCTCTCACTTTAAGCCCAAAGCTAGAAATGACTAAGCTTAGTGAGGAAGGCACATCAAAAGCCAAGAGGGACCAAAGGTGAGGCTTTTTGCACAAACATTACCCAGGTAGGGCATGCAAAGGAAAAGTCCTTGAAGGACATTAAAAGTGCTACTCCAGTGAACACACAAATGATAAGAAAGTAAAATAGCCTTTTTACTGAGTAACGAGTAAATTCTGAGTGGTCTGGACAGAAGATCAAACCAGCAACAGCATTCTCTTCAGACAAAGTTTAATTTAGAGCAAGGCCATAATGCTCTTTACTTCTGCAAAGGTTGAGAGAACTGAGGAAGCTGAAGAAGCAAAGGATGAGCCAGTGGAGGTTGGTTCATGAGATTTAAGAAAAGAAGACATCTCCATGATATAAATCTGCAAGGTGAAGCAGCAAATGCTGGTGAAGAAACTGTAGCAAGTCACCTAGAAGGTCTCACTAAGATAATTCATGAAGGTGGCTGCACTAACAGACAATGCAGGTAAAACAGCCTTCGATTGGAAGAAGACGCCATCCTGGACTTTCATAGGTAGAGAGGAGTCTTGCTGGCTTCAAAGGACAGGCTGATTCTTTTGTTAGGGGCTAACACAGCTGGTGACTAAGTAAAGCCAGGGCTCATTCGCCATTCTCAGAACATTCTAGGACCCTTAGGAATGATGTCCAATTTACCTGCTTGTGCTGGATAAAAGGTGGAAGAAAGCCTGGATCATAGCAAATCTGTTTCCAACAACATTTCCTGAATATTTTAAACCCACTGTTGAGACCTACTGCCAAGAAAAAAAGGATTTCTTTCAGACTATTGCTCATTGACAGTGCATTTGGTCACCCAAGAGCTCTGATGGAGATGAAAAACAAAATTAATGTTGTTTTCATGCCTGCTACCACAACATCCATTCTGCAACCTATGAATTGAAGAGCAATTTTAACTTTCAAGTCTTATTTTTTTTAATGTTTTTTAAATTTTTTAAAGTTTATTTATTTTAGAGAGACAGACAGAGCATGAGTGGGGGAGGAGCAGAGAGAGAGGAAGACACAGAATCCGAAGCAGGCTCCAGGCTGTGAGCTGTCAGCACAGAGCCTGATGTGAGGCTCAAATCCATGAACCAGGAGATCATGACCTGAGCCAAAGTTGAATGTTTAACCTACTGAGCCACCCAAATGCCCCGCAAGTCTTATTTTTTAAGAAATGTATTCGTAAGGCCATACCTCTCATAGTGATTCTTATGGATCTGAGCAAAGTAAATTGAAATTCTTCTGGAAAGCTTTCACCATTCTAAAAAAATTTTTTTAAGTTTATTTATTTACTTGGAGAGAGAAAACACAAGTTGGGGAGGAGCAAAGAGGAAGAGAGACAGAATCCCAAGCAGACTCCACACCATCAGTGCACAGCTCCATGTGGGTTCGAGCTCACAAACCATGATATCAAGACCTGAACTGAAACCAAGGATCAGACACTTAACTGACCATGACATCCATGTGCCCAGGATTCACCAGTCTAGAAGCCACTCAAAAATTTTTGATTTATAGGAAGAGGTCAAAATATCAACACTCCCATGAGTTGGGAAGATGTTGATTGCAAAACTTCACAGATGACGTTAAAGGGTTCAAGACGTCCGTGGAGACAGCCAGTCACAGCGGATGTGGTGGGAACAGCGAGAAAACCAGAATCAGAAGGCAGGCCTGGTGGATGGCGTGGCTGCCATCTCGTGATGGCACATGATCCGCTGAGGAGCTGCTTCTCACGGCTGAGCAAAGAGCGTGGTTTCTCGAGATGGAATCTGCTCCTGGTGAAGATGCTGTGAAGATGGTTGAAATGAGAGCAAGGGATTTAGACTATTACCTACACTTAGTTGACAAATCAGTGGTAGGTTATGAAAAGCATTGATTGCCATCTTGAAGAAGTTCTACCGTGGATAAAATGCTACCAAACAACACGGCGTGGTACAGAAAGACCATCCCTAAAATGAACGGTCACTCAATGCTACCAAAGTCACTGCTATCTAGGTTTAAGAAATTGCAACAGTCACTCCAGCCTTCAGCAGCCACTACCCCAGCCAGTCAGTAGCTCTCCGCCAGCAAAAAAGATTACAACTCACTGAAAGCTCAGATTATGATTAGCACTTTTTGGCAATGAAATATTTTTTTTCAATTTTTAAAAATGTATTTTGAGAGAGACAGAGACAGTGCAAGTGGGCAAGGAGTAGAGAGAGAATCCCAAGCAGGCTCTGCACTGCCAGCACAGAGCCCAATGTGGGGCTTGAACCCACAAAGCTGTGAGATCATGAGCCAAAACCAAGAGTCAGACACTAACTGACTGAGCCACCCAGGCGCCCCTTCAATGAAGTACTTTTTAATTAAGGTGTCCAGGTAAGTTTTTTGGAAATAGTACTATTGCAACTGAATAGACTGCATCATGATGTAAACCCAACATGAATACACACTGGGAAAGCAAAAAATTTATTTGACTCACTTGATTGTGATATTTGCTTTTTTATGGCAGTGGTCTGGAACTCCAACAAGTTAATAGTAAAACCACAATAATTTAATAATAACAATTTAAATAAGGATACATGCTACCATGTGGATGAGGTTTGGAAACAATTTGCTAAGTGAAAGAAGCCAGTAATAGAACACATGTTATATGGTTCAATTTATATGAAATTTCCAGAATAGGAAAACACAGAGACAGAAAATGGTTGCCGAGTGGGGAAGGAGGATCGGGTCTGAAGCTGAAGGCTAAGAAGTTTGTTGTTTGGGGTGATGAAAACATTCAAAAGTCTGGTTGGTGGTTGACATCCCTGTGATTATACATTTTTAAAGCATTGAGTTACATACTTTAAGTGGTAAATTATATAGTACGTGAATATGTTTCAATAAAACTGTTACCAAAAAATCAGGTGCATGTCAAAATCTTGTTAATGAAAGTGTATGTTTTCTTGAGTGTGACATTTCCTTTTTGTCTTTGTTTTTCTGGAGTTTTATTATGATGTACCAAGATGTGACTCATTTTGTACTTGACATACTTACTGTTTGTAACCCTTTTTTGGTCCATGGTCAGTTGTCCGTCAGTTCTATAAAATTCTCAGACATAGCAACTTCAAATTTTGTTTCTACTCAATTCTTTCTTTCACTTCAGGACATATTTTGGACTTTCACTGTATTTGACAGGTCATTTACTATGTCCTAGGTATTTCTCTATCATCTATCATCTATCTGTCTACTATCTATCTATCTATCTATCTATCTATCTATCTATCATCTATCATCTATATTAGTTATCAACTTATCTACATTTCTCATCTATCTAAACTACTCTTAACTGTCAAATGAGTTCTTAATTTATTTTATCTTTCAAAGTTTAAACTTCAGTTGGTAGTTTACTTCCTAGAATTTACACTTCTCTGAGAGGATTGACATGTGCCTCTTCCAAAGACTGGGGTTCTAACAATGGAGGATCCCTTGTCAGATGTGGTGACCACGTGAAGCAGGAGTGAGTCTCCCATGAGGCCTGCTTTATTGTTACTCTTATCTATAAGGTGCAATTCTCAGCATCTCCATTTGAAAGCCTGGAGGTTTCAGCAGGGACCCCCTTAAACCATATTGGTGGACTCGGCCTTCCAATTTCAGCCTCCCGCCTCAGCCCTGAGAATTGGCTAAAGCACTGTTGGTCTTTCATCTGTACATTTCTGTAATTGGCCATCAGCAAATAACCCCTGAGAGACAGGGGTCCCTTTTCTGAATTTCTGTCTTCTCTCAAACTTTGGCAAGTAGTTTTTCAATATAGATTTAGCTATCCTGTGCCTTTAAATAGGCTCCCCTTGCCCCGCCATAGCTTGTCTGCTTCTCCAGAGGTATTCTGAGTCTCATAGTTACCAGTATGAGTGTCTGAAGTACAAAGAAATGATAAGAAAGCAAAGAAGGAGAATTATCTACCTCCAATGTATCATTCGCACACAATGGCCTAAGACAAGTCACCGCACTTTGATTTTGTTCTGTCTAGTTTGAAGGGGTCTAAAGACTAGAAAAGACTAGACACTTGATGTTCCCAATGCTACTGAACATCTGCATCCCTTGTCTGTTTCCAGGGGTGTTTCTATGGGAAAAATAAATCCATCAGAGCCACCAAGCTAAAAGTACAATCTAAAAACCCGGTCTTCCTTATTACAAATTTATTCTTCCCGCTAACAAAAATTGAAGTAGAAGAGCAAAGTTTGTTGTAGCATAATTGGAATATATAATTGTACACTGGGGCAACTAAAATAATTTTTTAGCAACCTCTGTCATTCAATAATAAAATACAAATATTGGTAGCCATGTAAACTCATTCTATCCAGACTCAGTAATTTAATAGATTTGGATAGTGGGAGATACATATCCACCTATGGACCTGCTATTATCTTTTTATTTTCAGTCATCCTATCGGACACAAATGCAAGATATTATAATAGTAGTCCAATGAATGCTTGCTGAATGAATAAGAGAATAGTTCAATCATTTATTTAATTAGCCAAATCAATCTATGGCATTTTCCGATTATTGGTTCCTTTTCAGAAGTTAATTCAAATTAGGCCGTGTGATTACCATTCATATAAACAGATATGAGGTATAGATGAAGGGCTATGCAGCAAGATGTGTCAAAAATTTTAGAGGTTCTAGTAATACTGAATCTATGGAAGAATCTAGCTCAGGTGTTTTTGTTTTTTTTTTTTTTTAAAGATTTTTATTTATTTCTAGGAGAGAGAGAGAAAGACAGCATGAGCAGGGGGAGGGTCAGAGAGAGGGAGTCACAGACTGAAACAGGCTCCAGGCTCTGAGCTGGCAGTCAGCACAGAGCCCGACGCGGGGCTCGAACCCACGAACTGCGAGATCATGACCTAAGCGAAAGTCGGACGCTTAACCGACTAAGCCACCCAGGCGCCCCGAATCTAGCTCAGTTTAAAGATCATAAAGGAGGTGTCACCAGGGTGGATCAATCAGTTAACCATCTGACTCTTGATTTTGCCTCAGGTCATGATCTCATGGTTTGTGGGTTCGAGGCACAAGTCGGACTCAGTGCTGAGAGTGTGGAACTCGCTTGGGATTCTGTCTCTCTCTTTCTTTCCCTGCCCCTTCCCCACTCATGCTCTTTCTTTCAGAATAAATAAATAGACAAAAAAATAAAGAAGGACACTCTAATGAATATCATGCTATAGACCTTAATGAAAATGAATAAACCACACTACTCATTGATCTTTGTTAGGTTTTTCCAGTGCAAGGCAAAACAGTGACTTGTGACCTCCAAATTCTTTCATTTTCTTCCTCTCTTGATGGTCAAAGCCAGGAATTACTGCACAGTAAAACAGACACTGATAAACATCCCTGAGCTCTATATTTGCAAAACTGCAAAAGTTTTCATTCATATATCAGATATTACAAATAGACCAAAACAACAAAATAAAACTTAACTACTTCCTAGCTTTTTTCTTGCAAAATATCGTATTACATAAGCAAATCTCTTCTGACCAAGAATTCAGTGTGGATGAGACTAAATGCATGAAGGATTATTCCTCAAAATACACATTCCAAGATAACTAAAACAGGAAAGAATCGCTTGTTTTTAATTTAGAATCCCTTGGCGGGTAATTGGTCTATTTTAAGAACAAAGTTATATAATGTGGCCGGAGGAAAAAGTAAGGCAAGTGCTGGGACTCTGCGGTAGCCAGAGTTAACTATGAGGCTGTGTTTAGTTAAGTCTTATTTCTTTTCAGTTACCTGGACAGAAACAATGTGCATGAGATCCTCAGCCATTTAGAGATTATCTGTGTTGGCCAATTACACACGGTCTACGAAACCGACCCTCTTCCATCGGCTCTCATCCACCCTCAAGTTGTGAAAAGACTTCAAATGAGGCTCAGATTTGAGGAGCTGCTGAAACTCATTTGCTCCCAAGAAAAGTTCATGAGAAATAAAGGATCGGTAAGAAGACGTAAGTCAGAGTTTGGAAACCAGATTGAGTGAGACCCAGAAGAACATCTCAGTCAAAACATGGGTAAAGATCGTGCTCTATTCAGCCCAGTCTAATCAGCACTGGGCTTTCATTCCCACCCAGTCAACCATATCAATGCTTCAGCCTTGCAATTACTTAAAGGCACCGAGCCTATATTCCAAGGATTTTTCCATGGAAAAATCAAGAGTAGATCAATGCTGACAGGAGAAGTATAAATAAATAAGAAGATACTTACCCCATAAGATATCAAGACTCATAAACTATGGTGGAGACCAGAAAAGATGGCCCACGGACTGGAAAAAGATATTTGCAAAACACAGAGACAACACAGACCTATCACACAGAATACATGTACTTTATTAACCTCACACAAATGAGGGCAAGAAAAGATAACCCACATTATATGTATTTTGAAAGGACGCAACTGGTACTCCACAGAGTACGAAAACCAAATTGCCAGTAAATAGATGAAAAACGTTCAACCTGTTCTCATCAAAGACCAGAGATACTACTGTATAATCATCTGATTGATAAAGCCAGTTCGAGAGTATCAAATGCTAACGAGAATGTGTGGGAATGAGAATTGCTGGACAATTCTGGTGAGAGTATAAAGTGGGACATCTAGTTTGGAAAGCAAGTTAAAGATGTTACTACCCAATAATTCAGCAATTGCAGATCTAGCAACAACCACACTTATTGAAATGGAGAAAGTATTAGGATGTTCACTACAGAATTGGCCAAAAGAGCAGGAAGAAAAAGAACAATCCAATGGTCCCTCAGTAGGGAACTGATGAGTAAAAGTGGTTTTCCTACGGGGGAGACCTGGGGAGACCTTAAAATAAAAGATCCAGATTAACTTTCAATGGAAAAACTTGTAAAGTATATACATAGAACTATTCGTATACATTTCAAAATCAATTTCTATTTAAAAAATAGAATACAATAGAAAAATAGTCTATGGTTAATATCACCACTGGAGTACTGTGACTTGGTGACCTACATGATAAGGTCATATTATTGGTTCCTAAGAAATGGAAGGAAAGAGATCTGTTGGGAAGGCAGTGTTAAATTGCACATATAGGGGCACCTGGGTGGCTCAGTCGGTTGAGCATCCGACCCCTGATTTCAGCTCAGGCCATGACCTCACGGTTCTTGGGATCAAGCCCCAAGTTGCAGAACCTGCTTGATATTCTCTCTCTCCCTCTCTTTATGCCCCTCCCCCACTCACGTTCTCTCTGTCTCCCTCAAAATAAATAAATCAATTTAAAAAGACAGAGAGAGAGAAGACACAGAGGACACAAATACACGGGGAAGAATGCCAGGTGAGGCAGAGAGCACGATGATGCAGTTACAAGCCAAGGAAAAGTCAAGAATTGCCAGAAGCCACCAGACACTGGGAAGAGGCAAGGAAGGACCCATCCCTATAGCCCTCAGAGGGAGCACAGCCTGCTGAAATCTTGTGTAGGCTCCAGAATTGAGAGAAAGTGAAATTCCTGTTGTTTGAGCTCCTCTTTTGCGGTATTTTGTTATAGCAACTCTAGGAAACTAACGGATACAGACATAAATCTAAGACACTGAATACGTGGAAATCATATTTAATTTTTATGACATTTCTTTCTGGGAGTTCCATCCTTCTTCCATTCAACTGAGAGACGAACAATGGGAGGATGTGAATTACGTCTCTGGGAATTGAAAGTCTCTGCGCTTTCTACTACAAAATGGTTGCCCATGTTATAAGACAGGTGGTCTTATAAGATTAAGAATGATTAAGATTAAGATTAATTCATGATTAAGAATTACACAGGGAACTTAAGACATTCATTCATTCTAATGATTCTTAATGAGTAATAAAGATGACAGCTATTAGTGAAATGTGTAAAGGAAAAGTTTTATTTACACAGCTTTTGTCTATGCTTTATAACAATTTTGCTTTGCAAAACTTAAGTGACATAAATTTACTAAATTCACATTTAGTGCTGCCACTATAAAGCAGAATCAACCGCATGGGATTACATTTTGGGCACATAACATATAAATAAGGTTCTATTTCTAAGATGCTCCTGTTTTATTTGTGGAAAACTTGGTGGATCATTCCAAACAGAATGAATGGTTTGTTTTCAAAACATAAAATCTCTAAATTGGTATTTGGCCAATTGCTTGCTTTCTTTTATAATATAGACCGCTGCTAGGTGCTAAGCCTTTGTTCAGATTTCCAAATGGGCTTCTTCTTTGGAGAACCAGCTATGCCCTGCTTTTCAGTCATGTCTTAGCAAAGACCGGACATAGCTCATTATGAATTCAGAAACACTTGAGTTTCTCTGTTACCCATGTAGATTGAACTGGTGCTAATTGGTCAATAGTCCTTAACAATAATGAGTTGAAACTGGGTTTCCTAGGAAATTACACAGATGCACTATCATTGACTGTGAAAATCCATTAAAAGAGGGACCAGATTACAGTGCTTTTCACTGATGTCTCAGTGACACTTCATTAAGGGACAGAGAAAAGCCAAGGCTTGCTTTTATTAAAGAACCCAGGATTGTCCTCAAAAAGCAGACACAACAACATATGTGTTAAGAACTTTGGAGTAAGCTATAACCGGTACAAATACCAATACTTTCCCTTCCAATCTCTAAGACCTAGAAGGCAACACCCTGTGTAAGCCTCAGTTTCCCCGTCTGTGTAACTGGGTTAGTAAAGGTACGTACTAACTACTTGCCAACAACAGGGAAGGGGAATGGACAGCCCCAGCAGGGATATCTTATTATTGTGAGTGAGATGGTTTGGAAGTGCCAGTGTATGTGACGGCGAAAAGCAGAATGACATTTGTCATTGCTTTCAAGATCTCTATGGCCATGCACCCACCCCCTACACGGCCCTACCACTCAACCCTAAGTTGGCGACCAGTACCCATCCATGAGGGTACTGGTATAGGAATCCCTGAGGACTCCTAGGAAAGGCAAGACCAGATAGGCATGACTGTTTGCTGAGGAACAAGCAGATAACTGGACAAAGTTTCCCAGGGTCTGCATGTGGCCATGGGGGTCATGTATGGGGAGCATCAACTTCGGAAATCAGTGGAACAAGTGGGGTACAGTCAGCAAACTGGTGACAAGCTGGTATGACATTCCATGGCACCTGCAAATCTCTATGAAACGCTCCACAAAATGGTTGGTTCTTGTGGAAGTTTTGCATAGAAATCAATAAAAGAATGTAATCTTAGGACTAGGTCATACGGAAGGGCCAAGATGGTGGGCAAGGATACAGAGGAAAGAAACTGTAAAGAATTAAGGATAAATAATTGGTTTAAAACATGCAAATAACCAAGACACTTTCTGATAAAGGTGATATAATATGAAGAGCGATAATAGTAGTGCAAACTTAAAATCTAGATAACAGCAAAAAAATAAAAATAAAAAAATGTAGGGAAGGAAAATGGATGCCATCATGATATTTCCTTTTTTTATATATGGGGAATTGTAAGCCTGATATTGATGGTTTGTGTGAACAAATACACATGTAGATATAGACACAGAGATACGTGTATGCAAGTGTATGTCTGAAAATCACAAAGAACCTGCTAGAATAAAAACCAAGATGGTTAACTTTTAAATCAGTGGGGGAAATGAGGAAGGAAATGTATAATATGAAAAAGAGCAGGAAGCATGAAAACAAAGTGTAAAAGAAGAGAAGATTAACTATTCAGTTGTTATTTGTAAGACACAACTTAGAATCACGTCCCTGAGGGGGAAATAAATATTTTATATATTTTATATATATATATACATATAAACACTGTCTACCCTTCTATTTCCAGCTCAAGGGACAGAGATTGGCTTAAACTGGTGCCCAGCGATTCCTGAACTGGATGAAAATAAAAAGCCAAATCCTAACGACATTTCATAGAATTTTTTATTGCATGTGTTACAAGATTTGGTTTACTGGTTTTTGGTGAAGTTTAGGGCATCTGTTTAGAGCTAAGCATGGGCTGGAGTTTTCTTCCTTGTATTATTATTTTCAGCTTTTGGTATCAAGGTTATAGCAGTCACATAAAATGATAGAAAAAGTTGCCTCCTTTTCTGGTCCCTGGAAAAGTTTGTTTAAGAACGCAATTATTGGGGCGCCTGGGTGGCTCAATCGGTTGAGTTTCTGACTTCACCTCAGGTCATGATCTCGAAGTTCGTGGGTTCCAGTCCTGCGTCGGGCTCTGTGCTGACAGCTCAGAGCCTGGAGCCTGTTTCCGATTCTGTGTCTCCCTCTCTCCCTCTGACTCTCCCCTGCTCACGGTGTCTCTCTCTCTCTCTTTCTCTCTCTCTCTCAGAAATAAATAAAACATAAAAAAAAAAAAAAGAACGCAATTATTAACAGACCCATACGAAAGAGAACAAACTAATGGTTGCCAAAGGGGAAGGGGGTCAGGGAATGGGCCAGATGGGTGAAGGAGAGTGGGAGGTACAGTCTTCTAGTTATGAAATGAATAAGTCACATGACTGAAAACTACAGCATAGCAAATACAGTCCATGCTACTGTTATAGTGTTACATGGTGACAGACAGGGTACATCTCTGTGAGCACAGCGTAACGTATACACTTGTCAAATCACTCTGTTGTACACCTGAAACTAATGTGACATTCTGTGTCAACTGTACTTCAATTTAAAAATATACTTATTGGGACACTTGAGTGGCTCAGTCTGTTAAGCATCCGGCTTTGGTTCAGGTCATGATCTCACAGTCTGAGTTCAAGCCCCCTGTCGGGCTCTGTGCTGACAGCTCAGAGCCTGGAGCTGCTTCTGTGTCTCCCTCTCTCCCTGCCCCTCCCCCAGGCTCTCTCTCTCTCTCTCTCTTTCTCAAAAATAAACATTTAAAAATGCCATTATTTATTCCTTGAAAGTTTAATAGAATTCTGTGGTAAAACAATGGGGACTTGTGTTACTGTAAGGGTAGATTTCTTTTTAACTATTCATTGTATTTGATAGATATAGTTCTTTCCGTATAAGTTTTCTATCGTTTTTTTTCTTTTTTTAAAAAAATTAACTTGTGGGGGAGACGGAGGGAGGCAAACTATGAGAGACTTTTGAGTGCTGAGAACAAACTGAGGGCAGATGGTAGGGGGAGAGGGGAAGGGGGGTGATGGGCGTGGAGGAGGGCACTTGTGGGGATGAGCACTGGGGGTTATATAGAAACCAACTTGACAATAAACTATTTTTTAAAAAGTTAACTTATTTTGAGAGAGAGAGAGAGATCAAGCACGAACGGTGGGGAGGGGGGGAGGAGCAGAGAGAGGGACAGAACCCCAAGCAGGCCCCACACTGTCAGCACCCAGCAGGACACAGGACTCCATCTCACAAGCCGTGATACCATTACCAGAGGTGAAATCAAGAGTTTGGCACTTAACTGCAGGCCAACCCAGGCACCCAGGAACACTTTTAACTGTTATTTAAATCAATTTTTTAGTGGGGCGCCTGGGTGGCTTAGTCGGTTAAGCGTCCAGCTTTCGCTTAGGTCATGATCTCGCGGTTCGTGGGTTCGAGTCCCGCGTCGGGCTCTGTGCTGACTGCCAGCTCAGAGCCTGGAGCCTGTTTCAGTCTGTGACTCCCTCTCTCTCTGACCCTCCCCTGCTCACGCTGTCTCTCTCTCTCTCCTAAAAATAAAAATAAAAATATTTAAAAAAATCAATTTTTTAGTTACATTTTTCTAGGAAGTTTCCTATTTCCTCTAACTTAGCCATGAATTTCTTCATAGTAATCTCACAGTTTTAATCTCTGCTGCAACTGTCATTATGTCTCCTTTTTCACTTTCACTGTTATTAAGCACAAATAGTGCTTTTTTCATTCTTGCAAAATCACACCCTAGTTTGTACGTCATTTTTGCCCCCAGAAGAGCCAATTTCTGGTTTTGCTATGTCTTTATAATTAGAGTTCTAGTCCATTAATATCTGCGTTTACTTATTTATTTTGTTTCTTCTCCTTTATTTTTCTCCAACTTCTTCAACTGTGTGCTTAGCTCCTTAATTGTCAGTTATTTCCTCTTTTCTTTTTTAATATTTTTATTGATTTTGAGAGAGAAAGAGTGTGTATGTGTGCACATGAGCAGGAGAGGGGCAGAGAGAGACAGAGAGAGAGAATCCAAAGCAGGCTCCACGCTGTCAGTGCAGAGCCTGACATGGGGCTCAGTCTCATGAACTTTGAGATCACGATCTAAGTCAAAATCAAGAATCAGCCGCTCAACCGACTGAGCCACCCCAGTGCTCCCCAGTTATTTCTTCTTTTCTGATATAAGTATTTAAAACTATAAATTTCCCTTGAAAAGCTCATTAGAAATCTCCACGATATGCTCTAAATGGTATTTTCTGAGGTGTGTGAAAAACATTTCAACATAACAGATTCTCCTATTTAATTTTTTTAAAGATTCCAAGATTCTGTTCTCTGGTTTGACTTAATTGCACTGCGGTCAGAAAACATGGTTAAAATGACACCACTTCTGAGAAATGTTTAGACTTGCTCTGTGGACAAAATGGAGCTCAAGGGCGAATTTTCATAAATGTCTAATGTAAGTCTGCAAAAGAGCACATTTTTCCTAATTATTAGGTGAAGGCTTCTGCATAATTTCATATACTTGGGCATTTTAGTTTGGCGGTTGAAATAGTTTGTTCTACTGATAAATTCATTACTTAAAAAAATAAATTACAGACATGTCATAATCTCCCACTGTGACTGTGTATTTATAGATTTCTCCTTTCTATCTACTCTGTCAATTTGCTATATGCACTTGAGACGATATTATCAGATTATGAGTTTGGAATTATTATCACGTCTCTTGAATTCTACATTTCAAGATCGTTATTTAATGACCTTACTACCTAATATTACCTTTTTGCTTTAGAGCCTATTTCATATATTTCTTTCAAAACATACTGTTGTATTGAATCTTATAAAGTTGCATTGTTTTTACTATTTTAAAAAGTATTTTGTAAATATATATATGTTTTTAGGGGCGCCTGGGTGTCTTAGTCGGTTGAGCATCCGACTTCGGCTCAGGTCATGATCTCACAGTTTGTGGGTTCAAGCCCCGTGTCAGGCTGTGTGCTGACAGCTCAGGGCCTGGAGCCTGTTTTGGATTCTGTGTCTCCCTCTCTCTCTGACCCTCCCCTGCTCATGCTATCTCTCTCTCTCAGAAATAAATTAAAAAGAAAACATTTAAAAAAACCTTTTAAATAAATGTATATACTTTTTTTTTAGTTAGAAGAAACTTTTGTGAAAAATAAAATAGAATTATATCCTAACATCTGGGGTCTTTGCTTAGGCTGCTACAACAAAATACCGTAAACTGTATGGCTTATCAACAATAGAAACCCATTTCTCACAGTTCTGGGGCTGGAAGCCCAATACCACGGTACCAACATGGTGAGGTTCGGGGGGGCTCTCCTGTGGGTTGCAGATAATGACTTCTCCTTGTCCTCACATGACAGAAGGAGGTGAGAGTACCCTCTGGGATCCTCTTTGTGAGGCTCTACCTTCATGATCCCATTACCTCCCTTAAGGCCCCACCCCCTGATGCATCACATTGGGGGTCAAGATTTCAAGGTTTCAACCTATGAATTTAGGGGAGACACAGACATTCAGTACACCCCACTGAGAAGTTAAACTTTAACATATATCTTTCCAGATACTTTTCTATCCATATAGATCTATATTACAAATGCATGTACATATATACTATATTCATTTATAAAATGTATATATGTTATATATAATTTTCACACATTTATATGTAATTTTCTCATAAAGTACCATATGGTACTATACATACAGCTATGTACATACATATAGGCTTTTTAAGAGAGTGCCAGCAGGGGAGAGAGGCAGAAGGGAGCAGAGGAAAGGGGCAGAGGGAGACGGAGAGTCCCAAGCAGGCTCCACGCTCAGAGCAGAGCCTGATGTGGAGCTCGATCCCACACCCTGGGACCATGAGCTGAACCAAAATAGAGTCAGACGCTTAACCGACGGAGTCTCACAGGAGCCCCCATATATATATGTATACGTACATACTTATATCCTGTGTACAACGAGAGTATAGTATACAAAAGAGATTGCAGTTGCCTTTTTTTTCACTTGACCATCTCCAGGTTTGCTTCTTTGATTTTCTGGCTCAAACTCAGCAACCCATCCAGGCTCACATGTTGCATATCACATGTACCTTAGAAGATAGGCTGACTGAAATGAATGGTACAATAAATTCTCATGCGTCTTTCACTCCACTTCAGAAATGTGTATTTGGAGGACATTCTATAGGCGTCCAGGGTAAGAGGAAAAACAAATTACAGAACAATATTTACTTCCCCAAACTAACTGGATGTTTATGAAGGAAAGTGTTCTAAATTCAGAAAAGTGCGTAAAGCTTCCCACATTATCTAGCCGCATCTAGTTTGGGACTGTGAGGACAATTAAACCGACCTGGGTTTATTCACCATTCCCGGTGACATTTCTGAAACACCCTGCCAGCACAGAGCGTATTGTCCAAGATCGCTTCAAGCTCATGTTCTTGTACAGTACATTGTATTTGAGATCAAACACCGTTGGTGTTCACATTCTCCTATATACTTGGATGTTGCAAAAAAGAATTAACTATTCAGCCTCTTTAGCTTACTTGTTAAGATGTTAGAAGGTCAGGAGTTGTTTCTACAGTTTTGAGATGTGCCAAAGACCTCAAAGTCTCTTTTGGCGGGTGCGGGGGGGGGCACGGGGGGGTTGGAGAACAAGTAAACGGAATTTCAGAAGGGATGGACGGAAGGGAAACCTCTACTTAACAAAATCCCTCTCTGAAAACCACTTAACTAGTTCAAGAAAATGATATTTTAATCTACCCCAAACCCTAACACTTCTTGTGTCCACCTCTCTGTGACTCCGTTCCATCTGCCGTTACCCTTTCCTGAAACATTACTGACACCTTCTTCAGAGTCTGTGTTCACTTTTTCCTTCATTCATCCCAAATATGGAACAAACAGGCCAGGCCCACAAACTCGTATTCTTCGTGGATACATTCAAATAGCTTTCATCGGCTTCCTACAGGTATTTCTCCGAGAGCACTTCAAGATATCTGAATAAATTGAGAAATAGAATGTGTTCATTTATTGAAAATCTTGAGTTTGTTAAGAGGGGAGTCCTTCTCGAATTGACCTACAGGGTCAGTGTAATAGCTATGAAAATCCTAGCAGATTCTTTGTAGAGATTGAGAAGCTGGCCCTAACATGTATAGGGCAATGCAGAAGACCAAAAATATCCAAAACACTATTTTTAAAAATAACAATATTGGGGCGCCTGGGTGGCTCAGTCAGTTAAGCGTCCAACTTCAGCTCAGGTCATGATCTCATGGCTCGTGAGTTCGAGCCTGCATCAGATTCTCTGCTGTCAACACAGAACCCACTTCAAATCCTCTATCCCTTCTCTCTGTGTCCCTCCTCCACTCATCTTCTCTCTCTCTCTCTCTCAAAAATAAATAAACATAAAAAATAACAATATTGAAGAATTTATGCTACCTGATTTCCAAGTTTACTACAAAACTGTAATAACAAGAGTGACGTAGCATGCATATACAATGGAATATTACTCGGCCATAAAAAAGAATGATACATTGCCATTTGCAATGACATGGATGGAGCTAGAGAGTATGATATTTATCTGAACAAAATAAATCAGTCAGAGAAAGACGAATACCATATGGTTTCACTCATAGGTAGAATTTAAGAAACAAAACAAACAAACAAAAAGTAGGGAAGACAAACCAAAAACCAGACTCTTAACTGTAGTTAAAGAGGAAGGTTTCTAGAGGGAAGGTGGGTGGGAGAATGGGTGAAATAGATGATGGGGATTAAGGAGGACATCTGTCGCGAAGAGCACTAGGTGATGGATGGAATTGTTGAATCACTATATTGTACACTTGAAACTAATATTACACTGTATTTTAACTATACTGAAATTAAAAATTTTTTAATTTAAGTAAAAGGGCTTTAAGAAAGAGAGTGTGGAATTAGTATAAGGATAAACTTGTACATTAAATGAAAAGAGAACTGCTAGCCCATTAATAGACCCTCACCTACTCAAAAGGGGAAGACAGAATCTAATAGCATGATTTGATTCTATAGAACCATCCATACATGAAATCCATCTTGGACTTTTCCAACTAATCCCCTTTTGATGTAAGCCATGTCAGTCTAAGTTTTGTCACTAGCAAACAAAAGAAACATATACTCCTGGACATTAAAAAGACTCCAGGCTGGGATACCAAATCTAGATAAATTTCTAGACTTTACTACTGACAGATGCACTGTGTCCCCAACATGCTCTGCTCCTTGCTGTCTTTGTGCCTCTCACAGACATTCTGGTCCCCCCCATCTGGGGTTTTCCTTCCTGGAGTATCGCTCCTACATAAACACTACAGCATGCTGGATATCATATGAGACTCTGTGTGCATGATGCAGTATTTATTGTGTGGAATCACGGATTTCTCTAACTGGACATTTTTGTGTATTTCTTTTTATGTTTTGTGTGTTGTGAAGGGATTATAGAAACTGGAAAGAAAATTCAGGGAACTTCTCCCTGATCCTTTTCAGAATGATGTTTTGAATGAAACAGGGCATTGAAACCTCGTCCTCAGTTGTGCAAGCCTGCTCACTAGCATCATGAAGAAGGTAAAGACTTCCTCAAGGAGGCAAAGACTCCAAGTAGAAGAAAATAGAGCTAGGATTCAAACTCACTCATAATGGACACCAAATCTATTTTTTTCCACCATGATTCTTTCTCTTCTCCTGAAGAATTATCTTACCTTTTTCCTTATTCTTTTAGAGGGCAATTATTTAACTCCATAGCTCATATCCTCCCTGCTAGCTCTATAAAGTATCCCTCATTTAAACTTTTAAACATGTTTTATTTCTGATAAAGAAAGAGAAAAAGAGAGAGAGAGAGACAGCATGAGCAGGGGAGGGTCAGAGAGAGAGGAAGACACAGAATCTGAAACAGGCTCCAGGCTCTGAGCTGTCAGCACAGAGCCCAACACGGGGCTCAAACCCACGAACCGCGAGATCATGATCTGAGCCGAAGTTGGACGCTCAACCGACTAAGCCACCCAGGTGCCCCAAGTATCCCTCATTTAGTGTTAAAATGCCATCGCAAGGAAAAGCTACTGGTGTCTCATAGACTTTTGGATCAGAGATCACTGTCAACAACACCACAAGTCAGTCGTAGCTTTTTTTTTTTTGAGAGAGAGAGACAGAAAAAGAGCACAAGTGGAGGAGGGGCAGAGGGAGAGAGAGACTCCCAAGCAGACTCCACGCTAAGCACAGAGCCCAACACAGGGCTCAATCTCCTGACCCTGGGATCGTGTCCTGAGCTGAAATCAAGAGTGGGGTGCCTAACTGACTGAGCTACCCAGGCGCCCCATTTGCAGCTTTATCTCAGCCATTATTCACTCATATGTGGAGGCGTGGCAGAGCCTAGATTAATTTTTCTTTTTTTTTTTAATTTTTTTTATTTCTAGGAGAGAGAGAGACAGCGTGAGCAGGGGAGGGTCAGAGAGAGAGGGAGTCACAGACTGAAACAGGCTCCAGGCTCTGAGCTGGCAGTCAGCACAGAGCCCGACGCGGGCTCGAACCCACGAACCGCGAGATCATGACCTAAGCGAAAGCCGGACGCTTAACCGACTAAGCCACCCAGGCGCCCCTGAGCCTAGATTAATTTTTCATCCCTGCATCCCCTGGCCTCACATCTTCTTTATTCTGATGTTCTCAGCCTAATATTCTAGGGAGAAGCTTTCTCACAGGGTACATTTGCACAAGCGGAGAGGCAACTACTGTGAGGTTAATGACATTGAAGTTGAACCCATCATTCTGCCAAGAAAGACTTTATGAAGACAGCTGACAACTGCTGCAAATTTAGCAAGTTTAGATGTTCCTCTGGCAAAGTTTCTGTTTATCTTGATCTGAAGCATCAGGGTGGGTGAGAATTCAGTGGTAATTTTAATTAAATTTACTAACGTCCAGGGTCTTCCATCGAATGAATACAACCCAGATCTACTACTTACTACCAAAATTCTGTACTAAAGAGGAGACACAGAATGAAGACAAAGGACTGAAGAATAAATCTGAACCGGGGAGACTTAGGAGGTGAAACAACTCGTGATCCCAGGATTGCTACTGTGTTTAGCTTTTCTCAGATTTTTCTCAAAACCCATATATCCTATTTAGATTTGTAGCTGGGAGCCTACGAGGTGTGACTTCAAGAGGGCCTGCATATCAGCAACTGAGGAGTTGACAAGTTGCTTCATGCATTCCTTCTTGCAATGATGCACTAAAACCCGTGAGCCAGATGGACATCGTACATTCATAGTCACCCAAACCTGCCATGAGATGACTTTGTAGAAGGCAGGTGAGTGCCAGCACAGGTCTGCCGAGGACCCAAACAGGAGGGAAGGGCTGTAATGGAGCGAGAGCTGAGACAGACTTGGCCTACTAGGGTTAGCTCGCCAAGGACCAGTGTTGCCAGGACTTGACAATTCCTCTCCCCTAAACCTTCCCACAGCCTCTTGTCTCTCCTCACTCTGCCTTTGCTCTTCTTTTCATTGTGTGCATTCGTTTCTTAGTTGCATGTGTACCATTTGACATTGAGCATGTACATAAGGAAAGAAATATTACATATATACATGGCAGTAAGCCCACCAAGAATATTTTTTTTTGATAGAGAAAAGAGAGAAGCAATTGGGAATAAATCAGACCATAGGGTTTATTTCTGCTCCCAAACTACCCACAAACCCCCACAGTTCCAAGGATATGAGATGACATTTGGCCATTAGGTAGTGTGCTTGTGGCCTTCCGTATGGAAGTGGGCAGTGTGCATCTGGAGGTGTGTCCCAATAAGAAAACTCACTACTCTACTCAGAAAGATCACAGAAGTGCTAAGACGATTGATTTAAAATTGTCAGTTCATTTGAATGTATATTCTTGTCTTTGCTCATTCTCTTATTCTTACAGTTTTCTGTGGTTATAGTTAATACAGTGATAATTCATACCCTACCATCCTAAGAGCTCAATAATCTTATGAAACTTAGAAGGAATATTTTAGACAGCTCTGGGCTGTTGATTGATTCTTGGTCTGCATGAGAGAACTATGCATAAGCTGAGATGATACAAATCTGAGCCTCCTTTAATCTGATCGGCCCTGTGTCTCTTTCTATCTATTTTATTTTTAGTTTTTAATAGCCTGGTCTTGCCCTGAAAGGGTCTTTTGTTTTCGTTTGGTTTGGGCTTTTTTGTTTTTAAAATTTTTATGTTTATTTTTGAGAGAGAGACAAACAGAGCATGAGCAGGGAAGAAGCAGAGAAATGGAAGACACAGAATCTGAAACAGGCTCCAGGCTCTGGGCTGTCTGCACAGACCCCCACATAGGGCTTGAACTCACAGACTGTGAAATCATGACCTGAACCCAAGTCAGACACTTAATGGACTGAGCCACCCAGGTGCCCCTGTATACTGTTGTTTTCGGTTTTTTTTTTTAAGCATATTTATTCATTTTGAGAGAGAGAGAATGCTCAAGCAGGGGAGGGACAGAGAGAGAGAGGGAGAGAGGGAATCCCAAGCAGGCTCTGCACTGTCAACCTAGATCTCCGTGTGAGGCTCTGATCCACGAACCACGAGATCATCACCTGAGTGGAAGTTGAGCACTTGATCGACTGAGCCACTCAGGCAACCGGCCCCTGAAAAGATCTACTTTTAAAACCTTGTTTTGCCAGGATTACGTAACCTCTGGTCCTGTCATGATGATACAATTGACTTTATCTGTTAACATTGTTAAAAACTCAGGGCTACCCTATCATTCTTATCATAATTATTAAAGACATCTAAGATACTTCATTTTGTAGGTGATGAGAACAATTTGATGTAATTAGCTGTCTTTCTTTAAGATATTGGGCTTGGGGCCTCTGGGTGGCTCACTTAAGTGACAGACTCTTGATTTCAGCTTGGATCATGATCTTAAAATTCATGGATTCGAGCTTCATGAGAAGTGTACAGATTCCCTAAGAGTAAATATCGGGTATGAGAAAACTGTCATACCCACTGGGGTGACCACATCCAGTGCGTGGAAGGGTCATAGGAGCAACGTTTTCACAAAACAGGAAACTACCATAGAGTGGCCAAATGAGACACATTGTGGGTGTGAGGGGTATAGCATGGAATAAACACATTGTAAAAGTATCATCAATTGTAGAGAAGCTATAAAAATAAGAATTCGGGTGAAAGATAAACAGGAGGATATATAAAAGGGGTGATTATTACCTTCATAGGATCGAGCCAATCAAAATAGCAAAATTGTAACCTATAATTAAAGAGAAGACAGTTGACTCTTGAACAGTGCAGGGGTTAGGTGTGCTGACCCCCAAGCAGTCAAAAATCTGCATATAACTTTGGACTCTCCAAAACTGAACTACTAATAGCCTACTGTTGACCGGAAGTCTCAGTGATAACATACACAGTCAGTTAACACATTTTGTAGTTATACATTTTAATTTTTTTAACATTTTATTTATTTTTGAGAGTCAGAGAAAGACAGAGTGTGAGCAGGGAAGGGACAGAGAAGGAGGAAGACACAGAATCCGAAGCAGGCTCCAGGCCGTCAGCACAGAGCCCAACACGGGGCTCAAACCCATGAACCACAAGGTCATGACCTGAGCTGAAATTGGACACTTAACTGACCAAGCCACCCAGGTTCCCCGAATGTTATGTGTTTTATACACTGTATTCCTACAATAAACTAAGCTAGAGAAAAGCCAATGTTATTAAGAAAATCATAAGGAAGAGGGGCACCTGGTTGGCTCAGTTGGTTAAGCATCTAATTCTTGATTTCTGCTCAGGTCATGATCTCACCATTTGTGAAATCAAGCCCCTGATCGGGCTCTACGCTGGGTGTGGAACCTACTTGAGATTCTTTCTCCCCTCTCTCTCTGCCCCTCTTCTGCCTACACTCTCTCACTCTCTCTCAAAACTAAGCAAAACATTTAAAAAAAAAGTATTTCATAAGGAAGAGAAAATACATTTATGGTACTGCACTATAAAAAAATGCATGTATGAGTGGACCCACAATTCAAACCCGTGTTGTTCAAGTGTCATCTATAATTTTAAATATTATTTTTTTTCAGGACCTTTTCTTATTCGTAAAGAGATCACATAGAATCCTTTACACTCAAATTCCCTAATGCAAATGAAAATTTGTCTAAAGCTCAACCTATCTCATATTTTCACATATTTTTGAATAAAAATGAACTTAATGCTTTTTAAAATCAAAAAAGCTATATGTCAGTCTCATAAATTACTTCTCTGTTTCACATGTATATAAATATATGCAGAGAGAGATTGAGCCTATTTGCAAAAAATGCTAACGATGGCTAATTTGAATAGAATTTATAGGGTTTTAAAAATTGTGCTTTCTAAAATGCTTTATAATAAGCAAGAATAACTTTTGGCAAAATCAAAAGGGTACATTGTATCAAGTGAAGTTTTTAAGAGTAATAATATTACAATTGAAATACAATTTAATGGGACATCACCAAAATTTAAAACTTTTGCTCTGCCAAAAACTCTGTAAAGAGGATAAAAAGAGGAGTCACAAAACTGGTAGAAATAATATTCACAAATTACACATCTAACAAAACTTGTATCTAAAGTTTGAAGTATATATCGTACTCTTAACACTCAACACTAAAAAAAAAAAAAATCCAATTAGAAACTGAACAAAACAAATAGCTTGACAAAAAAGATGGCAATCATGTACAGGAAAAGGTTCTCAACATCATTAGCCATTAGGGAAATGGGAAACCAAAATAAGATATCATGACACACCAATCAGAATGATGAAAATAAAAACTAGTGATAACATCTAATGCTGCTGAGGAGGCAGAGAAGTTGGATCACACACTGGTTGCTGGTGGCAATACAACATGCTACAGCCACTCTGGACAACAGTTTGGAAACTTCTTATACCAATAAACTATCACATGAGCCAACAGTTACACTCTGGGCATTTATCACAGTTAAATGAAGAGTTATGTTCACACAGAAACCTGTATGTGAGTGTTTATATAAGCTTTATTCTTTTCTAAAAATTTTTTTGACATTTATTTTTGAGAGAGAGAGAGAAAGAGGGAGATAGAGCACGAGTTGGGGAGGGGCAGGGACCGAGGAAGACAGAATCTGAAGCAGGTTCCAGGCTCTGAGCTGTCAGCTCAAAGTCAACTCTGGGCTCGAACCACTAGATCATGACCTGAGCCCAAGTCGACCACTCAACAGACTGAGCCAACTAGGTGCCCCTATATAAACTTTATTCTTAAAAGACCAAACTAGAGGGGCACCTGGGTGGCTCAGTCAGTTGATTTTGGCTCAAGTGATTTTGGCTCTGGGTTTGAGCCCCAGATTAGGCTTTCTAAAGTCAGCACAGAGTCTGCTTCAGATCCTCTGTCCCCCCCTCTCTCTGCCCCTCCCCTGCTCGTGTGCATACTCTCTCTCTCTCAAAAATAAATAAACATTTAAAAATGTAAAAACAAAAGATCTAACTAGAAATAATCCAAACGTCCTTCAAAACACGATCAAATAAGCCATGGTCCATCCATACAATAGAATACTACTCATTAATAAAAATTAATGAGCTATTGATACACATGATGTGGATAGATTTCAGGGGGATTATGCTGAATGAAAAAAGCCAATCTCAGAAGGTTCCATGCTGTATGATTCCATGTAAAATTCTCAAAATATTAAATTATAGAAATGGACAACAGTGGTTGCCAATGATTAGGAAGAAAATGGGCGGAGGTGGGGGGATGGACCTGGCTATGAGGGGTAGCAGAGAGAGCTTTGTGAAGGTAGAACAGCTCTTTATCTTGATTGTGGTGAATCCACATAAAGGATAACATTGCGTAGACTTGTACACACACACACACACACACACACACGCACGCACACAAATGAGTGTACTTAGAACAGTAAAATCTGAATAAGCTCTGTGCATTGTACTAATGCCAATATCTTCATCTTATTATTATATGGTAGGTGTGCAAGATGTTAGCACTGGGAAACTGGGTGTAGACATCCTTGTACATTTTTTGTAACTTCCTGTGAATCCACAATAATTTCAAAATCAATTGTTTAAAAATATATAATTTAAGACACAAATAATCAAGTGAAGTAGTACATTTTCAATATATAACCGGTACAATATTTGATGAAGTCAACATAGTCTTAATTCCTGCAGCAGATAGAATGCATGATTTCAAATTAATGCAAAACCAGGCTTGTTAGAAATACCAGAAGAAACTGATAAAGCCACAATCATTAATGAAAATTCCAGTATAAAAAAATTGCCAGAATTCAAAGCACTTACATCATGTAATTACTAAGCTTGATTTCATAGACATACATTTTCCCCATTGGTGCTCCTTTGAATGGCATTAGAAGAAATGTAAATAGTTTCATGGTCAGGTAAGTGTGGAAAATTCTATACATTCCATCTTCCTCTTGTAGTTTCAGAATGCACTGTTTAAAATTGTTTAACCAGCATCCTCTGAAGCAGTGTACCTTTGTCTACTTCAAGCTATCCTAAGGGTTCCCAGAATATTCTCTTTTGATGTAGGACTTCCTAAAACCATTTCTTTCATGTGAAACTCCAGAAGCTTGTCAGAATGGGAAATATTACCAACAGTTTTTTTAAATGAATTTCAAAAAGAGAGACAGTAACACAAATAGAAATACAAATATCAAAAGAAGGATAAGCTAGAGAGATGGATAGACGATAGATAGATAGATAGATAGATAGATAGATAGATAGATAGATAGATAGATAGATGATAGTAGATAGATGATAGATTGATTAATGGAAGGAAGAGGAGGGGAAGAAAGAGAAGTTAGTTTTTCTGCTCTATTTCTCTTTTTCATCAACTAGCAACTGGATTTGTTTCATTATAGCATGAAGCTCAAGGAAGGACATGCTGAGTTCACCCAAAGTGATAAATACATTTATATACTTATCTCACTTTTGGAGAGGAAAACCTGGCTTATGTTACCCTATGCAAATATTCTAAAATATCCCACTAAACTTTTGCTAATCAACCATTCTGAATGTTGTTGCTTTCTGTAAGAAATAAAATAATAGAAAAATAAAATTATATTTTGTTTTAAAAATTAGAAAGACAGTTTGAATGAATCAAAATGCTCATATTGGTTTTAGAAAAAAAATACAATTCAACACACACTATTTCTCTATGAGGTACCAATTACTTCACAGAGAGTAAATAAGTAATACAATGGACATCAAAACTTTCTTCCTGGTGTTAATTATTGGGAGGCCTTTAACATGTATCAGGCAGAGAGGTCCTGGAACAAGCCCCAGACTGCACATTAAAGTTCAGGGTCACTGGGGCTTGTGGGTGGCTCAGTGGGTTAAGCGTCTGACTTCAGCTCAGGTCATGAACTCGCAGTTCATAGTTTCGAGCCCCACATCGGGCTGTATGCTGACAGCTCAGAGCCTGGACCCTGTTTCAGATTCTGTGTGTGACTCTCTCTCTCTCTGTTGCTTCCTCTCTCTCTCTCTCTCAAAAATAAACATTAAAAATTATAAAATAAATAAATAGTAAGTTCAGTGTCACGGAGTGCTGTATGGAAGTGCTGAATCCCTAAATTGAATACCTGAAACGAATATTACACTGTATGTTAACTAACTAGAATTTAAATAAAAACTAAAAAAGAAAAAACAACCAGTGTCATATGTGGGAGCCCGACAGTGACCACAAGAAAGCGTGATTAAGGACGCATAGATGTGCACAAGGGACTCTCTGCCTGGGCAGATCATGCCTGCAAACAGGATGTTCTGCCAAGGGGCCTGCACACAATATCCAAGGTTAATGATCTGCTCGCAGACGAGGGAACATGCCCTCCTTAGAAATAAGGAGGAGGCTGGAATTGTGAGCAGGCCTCTTAGTAAACATGTTGTGGTCACTTCCTCCCTTTGCTCCCCCCATCCATGAAAGGTGTTTGGCTACTTGCCCTTATTTGGTAAAGGAATGCATCTTGTAAATCAGTTTGTATCCAGTTACCGCGGTATAATATAAACCGCAAGAGGGGCTTGCGTAGAATTGTTCCTCCGTCCGGACTTGTGTTTGTGTCTGTCTTTTGTGTGTGTCTTGTCTTTGTGTCATTTCACCCGCTACATACAACTGTATCCCAGCAGTGACATTTAAGACCACAAAGGAATTATTTTGAGATCTTCCGATGTGTTGGAAAGCATGAGGTTAAGAGGCTTCAGTTCATATCCCTACTTATCATAAATCCATTGTCTAACCTTGAGCAAGCCACTTAACCTGTGCAAACAATTCACCTTCCTGTCTTCTTGTAAATAACGAATCAGACCCATAAATAACAAACAACAGACCCATGGCTGCCAGAGGGTATGGGGTGGGGGACTGGGCAAAATGGGCCAAGGGGAGCAAGAGGTGCAGGCTTCCAGTTACAGAAGGAATAAGTCACGGGGCTGAAAGGTACAGCCCAGAGAACACAGTCAATGGTATTTTAATAGTGTTGTACGGTGGCAGACGGTAACTGCATTTGTGGTACTTGTGGAAACACTATGATATGTTGTACACCTAAAACTGAGGCAACATTGTGTGTCCACTGGACTCAAAAATATCCACACATGAATGACTGGATAAATCAATCAATCAATCGATCAATAAAGACTTTTAAAAAAGAATGAGAATAAATGTGAATGCCCATTAAAAATGCTATGGATAGTCAGCATTATGCAGAGACCCACATTTATGAAGAAAAACACAAGAGAACAAAGACCTACGCCTTTATATCTGCAGTAGATGGTACATTGTGGTGTTTCTTTCTGCACTTCAGCGAAAGCAGCTACACAAAATAATAGCATTCTGTATCATCCTCTCTTCCGCTACAGCTAAGAACTGTATAAGAGCGGTTAATGGGTTTATTAGATACTACAAACAAACAGACAATAATAGTAAGATAATAATAGATAATAATACATAGTAATAGTAATAGATAATAATAGTAAGTAGGTAATAGTTGACAGTAAGGATATTGCCTATAATTTTTTGTTTATTTTTTTGACAAACACACCTTGATCACTATTCTCTAACCTCGGTACTAGGTTCAGGAAAACTATTCACAACTGAGATGGGGAGCCTACTACATTAATAAACACAATTACAACTGACAAATGAACAACAATTGGTAAATCGGTAATGAAAAATAGAAAAAATGAAATATATAAAAAAATACAAAATATTTCCCTTGGAGAGGCTACAAAATGTCAAAAAGTAGCCAAAAGTATGAATAACAGCAAGAAATGAGGCAAGTTTATCTTTTGTAAGTGTAAGATTTTTAAGAGCTATGACTCTTACTATTTGAAAATTAGAAAATTAAAAATCAAAATGTCCTTTAAGCTTTCTTATGTATTGTGTATGACACCTGGAAGTCCTCTCTCAATTTAATTATAGTCTACAAAATAAACCAACAAAAAAGTAACTTACTAATTGATAAATTAATAATTAACACAAGTTATAATTAATTATAAGTTAATTAAGTTAATAGGTTAATTATTAAGTTAACAATTATTCATTTATTTTATAACTAAATTTATTTTTTTTAATTTATTTGAATTTATTAATTTATTTAATCAGAATCTAGCCAAAATGTAGTAAATAAATTAGTAAATAAGTTACATAATGGGTAGATTCCCATTAAAGACTATTTTCTTGAAACAAAAATTATACTCGTGGTGTGCTTACATTTTTCCTATAACTCCGTTTTAAGATTTGCTCATTCCGTGACGTTGGGAGTTCAGCTAAGCTACTGCTGCCCGGGTATCTATTTTGTTTGGACAAGTGGCTTGCGAGGACCTTAAACATGAGCACATGTCTTCCAAGCAGCCCACAGGGTCACAGGTACATGTATGTTCACAATATGACTTCTCCAGTAGTATCCAGTATCCTCGGGATAAATACTATTCCCACCTCTCAGGCCATTGTCTCGTGTGCCCCTTAGATAAGACGTCTGTGGAGCTTACTGTGAGCCCTCCTCTTTTGGTTTCAACTGCCCAACCCAGTCTTAGCCTGTGAACCCCAAAGCATTCCACCTGCAGACCCTAAAAAAGACAAGTGACCCGGGTCCTGCCTCTCTCTCTGTTTGAACAGCCTTGACCTTCCCGTGTGGCTCCACCAGCCCCTGTGAGCACTAAACCTTGCTAACTTAATTTCTCCTGTGGTGTGTGTTGAACCACACCACACCATTCACCAAGGGCCGCGCGATGCTCTACTTAACGAGTGTTAATCTGATAAATTCATAACATGCATGACGACTAATGAAAACTCTTTGAAACGGTCAATGTTGAATATTAGTTACAGAATGTTTATAGAATATATACAAGAAAAATAATTTGTTTGATACAGAGTTTATGGAAAAAATAAAGACGTGGCTTTATCAGGTGTTTGTAAACACGGTTTGCTCCCTTGATATCAAATTATCACTCAAAGACAGAAATCAATTCCTGGTCATTCTTTCAAAAGCACCCTGACAGATTTGTGTGTCCTCTTCAGTTTTCTTACCATCTCTGGAATTCTTCCCACTCGCCGTTAGCTCTAGAAGCCTGGAAAGTGTTCACAACCTGAATAATTGGGTTCCTATGCATTTTTTCAGAACCCTGTTAAGCATGATGGAATCCGGATCTCCTCAAGCTAGCCAGCCCACTGATTGTAAGAGAGAAACTCCAGGTTAGTACAGATTCTGCACTGAAGTGACTTACGATATAATTCCAGCTCCTCTCCTCATCACACTGGTTTCTGACTCTGTGTCCTCAAGGTGAAATGGAGATAATATTACCACATAATTTTCAGGGTTGCTGCAGTATTATTAACTCCACTGAGTTAATAAGAATACACTTAATCCTCTCATAAATAATTAATCAAGTTATAATTAATTAATACTCTTAATTAAGTGCACTGGAAACCCTTATGGCACCTGCATATGTTGTAAATGCTCAACAAATATGAGATACAGGACAGGACGAAGATAGCAGCATTACCTTGAGATTTAAGATCAGCTTCTTCTCTATTACTGTTGGGAGCCATTCTGAACTCACTAGTTGAGAAAACTTCTTGTGAGGTTAAGGCAGGTTTGCAAGACCTCCTGCTGTCAGATAATGACCAATATCCAACCCCACTCAATTGTTTCTGCTTGAGCACCGACCTCCCGAGACACCTTGTTGATTGGTATCGGGAGTGACTTGTCCCCTTATTCTGGCCCTAATATGCTGATTGCACTGTGTGAAGGAACTTCTTGTAGGAATTTCTTCTTTTGTGATTACAGGAGCAAACATTGCATTTCCTGAAAATCCTGTTTTTCTTATATTTCCCCTAAGCAAACAGGCTATTGACCCCTGCTCACAAAGAACTAAATTTTGCCTTTGCTATACTAAAAATACTGTCTTGTTTATATTTGAATGCTGAAGATACCTTCCTTCACCACATGATAAGCATCTAAATCACCTACATCAATCACAAACCTATGTTCTAGGAAATTTTTACACATCAAAGAAATTTGTCATCAAAAATCATTGTCTAAGGTAAATGCCACTTCTTTGCTGTTCCCCATACACTTAACCATACATAAAGCTAAGTCTCAGTCAGTGCAGAGATGCCTGCCTGGTGACCGGACAGACTCTCGGGGTTCTCTTACTGTCTCGCCGACACCGTCCATCCTTCAGGGACCCCTGAACTGGCTGGAGCAGGACTCCGGTGTATTACCTCACTGATCATTTAATTTCTGTTTTCTTACAGACAAATTTTGACTGTTGAGTCAAAATATTATAGATACTTAAAACAGTAACAAATGCTCAAGTTTCTAAGTGTAGACGACAAAATTATAGAATGTTTGAAACAGAATCAGACCGTTTTTCTGGTCTTCCCATGATTCCACGCTGGTTCTAAGCTTTAATTTAGTTCAGTTAAGCATTTCTTATGGAGGCACAATGCATACCGTTTAAATCACTCCATTAATTTTCCTGTGAATAGCCAGCTGCTCCACTGGAGTTGCAAACTGAGGGGGGAAGGATATTCTGGGAACCCCTGCCTTTGGTCACCCACGTCCTGGCCTGTGAAATGGCAGCCTTACAGCTGCACGAAATGCAGATATAATTTTTCCCGCGCTTTACTGCCCGGGGCAGCGCGAACGTGAGAGCAGGACGTTGCGTGGACGCCATGTTCAAGGTCAGTCTTGCTCGCCCAACGCCACGTTGTCTGGGCAGGAAACCGGAGAGCGCCGCCTTGCGGCACCGTTTTCCGGCGCCCCCGCTCCTTCCTGACGCGCGGCTGTGACTCCCCGTGCGTGACTAGGGCAGACGGAACCGCGGCCACCGAGACCAAGCAGGTACTTCTAGTCATTCATTTAAAGCTAACAGCTACGGTTCACTAAGCCCTTGGGACAGCAGAGAAAACCCAGACGTGTGTCCTCTGGCACGGAGCGAACGTTCCAGAAGGAGGAAGGAAACGCCGGCTTCCTGTGTCAGGCGGTGTCGCGGAGCTGAGGGAGTCAGCGTGGGGGGAGGGCCCCGCGCGGGGTGCGCTTGGGTTGGCTTCTCGAGGACGGGGCGCCCCGGCAGAGGCTCGGCTCGGGTGGGGGCCACGCCGCGTGGACACGTGTCCGGCGGCGGGGGGCGGGCAGAGCAGGGGCGAGGCGGGCGGCTTGCGCTGCCGGAGGGGAGTCGGTGAGGCCCCCAGAGCCAGGGCCGGTCGTGAAAGCAGTGGCGGAGGTGAGAACAGCTTGGGTCGGGCCCCGCGGGACAAGGTCAGAACCGGAGCTTGTCCGGGAACGAGGCACGAGGTCCCCGAGACCGGGGTCTGAACAGACAGGTGACAGCATCAGACTCCAGCTCCCAAGACTTTCTGACTGTTACGTGGCGAATCGACCTGAGAGGCTAAGGGTAGAAGCAAGGACGCCAGGGTCGTTCCGGTCACCCCTCCCGTGGCCTCCTAGGGCAGGTGCTTAGGAACGCCTCGGGCCCTTTACGTGGGCCCCCCTGGTCCCATTTATCGAGCGCTTGTGTAGCCGGCGTCACGCTACACGCTAGGACCGTGAAGGTGACTCGGCACACTTCCGCTCCCTAAGGACTTCTCTTTAGTGGATGACACTGCAAAAAAATAACATGCAGACTATGGGCACCAGAATAGCGGGTTGTACCAGGCATTACCAGAGGAATATCTATCATTTCTATTATTATCCCTTTCTATTCACGTAAGTCCCGTTATACTCCTGGGAGGTAGAGAAGAAAATCAGGGCTGTGTGCCAGGAGGGGCCAACAAGAAACAGCAGGAAAGAGAAGGTTCCAGCCAGTCCCCGACGGCCCGTGGAGCGTAGCCGTGCAGGCTTCACCTGAACATATTGGGAAATTCATACCTAGTAAAACACAATAGAGGCAGGATGGAACAGGCAAAGAGAAAAAAGGGGGAAAAAAACCCCACAATGCTGATAGCCTCGAGGGATGGCTGTCTCTGCCCCCTGCTTCCCTGCAGGAGCCTGAGAAAGGTTTTAGAAAATGATTTATGTCCTAAAAGATCCCGGAAGACCTCTGTGAAATGAGAGCAAGCCCCACGGAAAACAGAGGCTGGGGCCAACAGTCAACACACAGGCCTTCCTAAGTGATATCCAAAGAGTAAATGCATCTTTGCGAGGCTTCATTGATCGCAAGTCACCGTGGATCAACAAGCCCCACAGAGATCAGAGAGGACAAGTCTAGCTGAGGTGGGGCCCGCGGGACCAGTAATGCGGCAGATGTGCCACTGACGTGGGAATCTGATGACAGAAACGGACAAAGACGTGCCAGGTAACTGCTATGAAAATGAAAATTGCCTCGGAAAAGGAACATCTGACAAAGCTGAAGAGGGGTCACAAACTGAGTGCGGTGAGGACAAGTGTTTTTATATCGATAAAAGGGACACTTCATCAAGACGTCAGAAAAAGCCGTTAAGGACTGAACATGACATTGAAATATACACAGCAAATATATTTAAACATACAAAGAGAAACCGGCAGACTAGATCCGAGGAAGAAGAAAAAAAATCCCTCTTAGAAAACAGCAAATACACTGGGGGAAAAAATGACAGGATAAAGAATTCGAAGATCACAAACATTCAGCTTGCTCTGATAGATATAGAGAGAGAACTGTGTAACAAACAAATAGGAAATCCATTCTTTTCAAACACCGCAGGACGCTTGCGATAATTAGCCAGATGTTAGGTTACCAAGAAATTCTGACGGAAAAAGTGCTTAAGGCAGAAATTATACAGCCAAGTTCTGATTACGATGTTACAAAACCAGACAGCAAACAACCAAAGCCTTGCCCCAAAGAAACGTTCCACAGAGAAATGTTAAACTGTTCTAAGTAACGCAAGATAAAGAAAAACTCAAAACTGAAAATTAACAGCCACTCAGCAGTGAGTGAAAATAAAATACCATATTTTTAGACACAGCATTTGGACAAAGCATTCATCAAGGCAAATTTGACCGTATCTACTTCATCAGATACAGTATTCAGGAAAATGGGAAATAAGTGAGCAGAAGAGTCAATTCAAGAAAGAAGAAAAAGAGCCACAGTCTAAGCCAAAGCAAGGTGCGTTAGCCAGCGATGAGGGGTATAGGCTCTGTTTCCACTGTTCCCCAGCTCACTCCCTCATGGAGTTTTCTGACCTCTCTGTGCCTCAGAATCTCATCAGCAAACTAAAGACTCTTTTAGTTTTGTTAAAGGATTAAGTGAGATAGTACAGGTAAGATGCTTAGCGGAGCCCCTGACTTAAAGTAAGCACGGAATAAATATGTGCTTATTCTAAGAGGAAGACAACAATATAATTCAATTAGTCAAGGACCCGTTTTCTAGTGCGCAGGTAAGAGTGGGTTCTGTTTTCTGTAAATAAGAACTGAAATCTGAGATCTTCCAGGTATGCCAGGATACAGTGCCAGTTGATGTCAGAGCAGTCCAGAAAGGTTTAGTAATGAGGTCTCCCAAACATTTAGGGAGACATTAATGCTAATTCTGTAGAGACTCCTTTCAGAGGATAGGCAATGAACATATACATTCCAGCTTACTTTATGAAAGCTGCAAAACCTTGACTGCAAAAGTTGAACAAGCCAATACAAGACAAAAACTAGGCTGATCTCCTCTATCACCATAGATGCCAAACTCTTAAAGTATCTGCAAACCAAATCCATTTATATAAAAACGGGTAATATGAGTGACCAAGTTGAACTCAATCTAGGAACATGAAGTTGGCTTATCCTTGGGAAAAAACAAACAATGCAATTCATACAGAAGAAAATTAAGTAGAATAAATTAGAATAAAATAAAGGAAAAAATTCATAGGATCTCAATCTATGCAGAAAAACATTTTTAAAAATTCAACATCGATCGTTAAAAACTTTTAGCAACTAGAAATAGAAGCAAGTTTCTTTAGTCTGATCAACATAACTAGGAAAACATTATACACAATGGGGAATGCTGAATACTTCTATCTGAGGTTGTGAAACAAACTGGGATGCCCATTATCTCCCCTTCCACTCACCATTGTACTGGAGATCATAGCCAATGCAGTAACGCAAGAAAAAGAAATCAGATACATTGGTTAGAAATGCAGGTGGATGCCTGGGTAGTTCAGGCCGTTAAGCATCCAACTCTTGATTTCAGTTCAGGTCATGATCTTGTGGTCTGTGGGATCGAGCACCATGTCAGGCTCTGCACTGATAGCTCAGAGCCTGCTTGGGATCCTCTCCCTCTCTTTCTGCCCGTCCCCCCCAAATAAATAAATAGATTAAAAAAATAAATGCAGGAATTTAATTATTTTGTGTAGGTAATATGATTATGCACACAAAAATCCAAAAACAATCTATAAATAGTTATTAAAAGGAATACTTTGAGTTCAGTAAGTTTATTTTATATAAGACCAATGTTAAAAACTAAATTTTTTCTAAATATCCAAACCAAAAGAATTTTTTAAAACTTTTAAAAATAATTTGAAACAGAAGCACCTGGGTGGCTTAGTGCATTGAGCATTTGACTTCAGCTCAGGTCCTGATCTTGCTGTTCGTGAGATCCAACCCCATGTTGGGCTCTGTGCTGACAGCTCAGAGCCTGGAGCCTGCTTCTGATTCTGTGTCTCCTTCTGTCTCTGCCTCTCCCCTGCTCATGCTCTGTCTTTCTCTGTCTCAAAAATAAATAAATGTTAAAAAAAATAATTTGAAATAAACCTAATAAGATGTGAAAAGTTTCTACACAGAAAATTATAAAACATTAAGAGAAAAAAATGATGTACAAGAATAAAAGATATACCATGGTCATAAATTGGAAGAGGCAAGACTGTAAAGATGTGAATTCTCTCCATATTGATTTATAGATTCAATGAATTATCATTCAAAATCCCTATAGGTTCCTTTGTGAAATTGGCAGCTGGTTCTAAAACTTATATGAGAATGTGAAGGACCAAGAGTAGCCAAAAGAGAAGAAAAGGATGGAAAGACCCACTCTAATGGAAGCCAAGATTTATTTTTAAACTACAGTAACTAAGCAGTGTGGTACTGGGTGTAGAAATAGGCCGACCAATGAGACAGAAGTGAGAGACCCCAGATAAACCCACACACAGTCACTTGATTTATGACAAACATGGTTCTGTAAAGCGCTGCATGTGGTCTTCTTGATAAACAGAGCTGAGCTCTAATCATTGAATCTAACGATGTAGAAGCCGTTCGTCCCTTTATCAGAAGCAGTTTTCACAGCAGAGTTGCTCAGTGATCAACAGCAGCTCAAAAATGAGAGGGATGGTTGCCCTAGTGGCCAGTGACCACAGTGACCGCCAGCCAGATGATCCCTCCATCTTCTGCACTCACAGTGCTGGGTGTCCCAACAGGTATCACCATCATCTAAAGACACCTGGCACCTGGCACCGCCACTCTCTGGGCAAGTGAAGGTGGCCTCTTTACCAGTCATGGTGAGCAACCCAGCCACTGGAACACCCACAGCTGCCCAAGTGAGGACACCCATCTCTTCTGCCGTCAACACATCCACCTACCCTTTCATCTCTGTGCACACGTAAGGGACTGTAATAATGGCCCGTCAAACCCAGGTAGCGACCACGGTGGTGGGTGGGGTCATCAAGGCCACCACCCTGGTGAAGAGCCCCATCTCTATCCCAGGAAGCAGTGCGCTGATTTGCAATCTGCACGAAGTGATCTTGGTGGTCCAGACCAAAGGGCCCCTATCAGCTGGGACCATCCTGAAGCTGATGACCTCAGCAGATGGCAAGCCTGCCACCATCATCAGGACCATACAAGCCAGTGGGGCTGGGACTAAGACCACCGTCCTGGCCATTCTGCATGCCAACCCCAACACAACACTGTAGTCAATACCATCCCCATATTAACCACAAGTGTGACCTGCAGTCTTGACATCAAGTCCCTCATCATCATTATCACCACCAAGATGAAGACTTTGGGAACTGGAGCACCCACCAAAATCAGTCCTGCTGTTCAAAATGCCACCGGCCATGAGAAGCATTGGAATGACCCAGGTAGTGCTAAACAGGTCCCTAGACAGCCAGGCAGGCGCTATCATCTGCTCATACCCACTGAGGGGTGTTCACTTGGTCACTATTGTCACTGTCTCCACCATCAAGCCAGCCATCACCATGTGGATCGTGGAGAGCATCATAGATGTCACAACTCTCACTAGAGTGACAGGCACCATTCTCACCAGCCTTGCCAGAGCTGTGGGCCACAGCACCAGACTCTTCCTGGTCATAGCCCATCACCACCTTGGACACCATTGTCATCTCTTCAATCCAGGTGATCAGCCCCACTACTGTCACCATGGTGGCTGCACGATGATGAGGGCTGGTGGGCTCACCATTCCCACCATCACCATGCAGGCTGTCTCCCAGCCTACCCAGGTGCCTCTAGTCACAGTGCTCAGTGAGGTCAAGTCTCAGCCTGTGCATGACCTTCCTGTGTCCATTCTAGCCTCGCCTACTACACAACAGCCACGGCCAGTTACCATCGCTGACTTGGTACAGGGTAACATGTAACCCAGCACGGTGACACATAGCATGGCTCTGTGACACTGGTGTGCTATAACCCACCCTGTGAGACCCATGAGACAGACACCACCTACACATCCACCACGACAACCTCCACTGGGGGTTGTGGACAAGCCTGAGGGTAGGCAGCAGCTCCCTGCCTGCCACCCCTGCAAAATCCACCAGACCACTTCCACTGGTACCACCATATTGGTCATCACTGGTGCCCTGCACCCTGATACTCTCCTCTCTCACAGGACCTTGAAGTCCAGCTTGAAGGTAGCAGCACCCCCTATTGACCCCCTCCCCTCCCCCAGAACTGTGCTTCACTGCTAGACACAAAGGGTGTGTCCCAACCTTCCGGTGAGACCCAAGACAAGCACCATGCCCATGGCTATGATTGTCACCTCCAACATAAGCTCAAACCAAGATCCCCACCATCAGGGAGAGGTGGACAGCATTTAGGGCAACAGTGTGAACATTACCAGCTTCAGCACCATCACATCAACTGTGTCCTCTACACTGACACGTGCTACGACCATCATGACAATTTCTAGCCTTCCATATCAGTCTCTTTCCCAGCTTTTTCCCAACCAAGACCAAACCACATGGTTTCCATTTCATTACAGTAGCGTTCTGCTGAAGGTACCCATGTCTGTATACATTCAATGACTCCTAGCTGCCATAATGAATGAACTCCAAAATCTGAGTGAGTTAAACCTATGAAATGGTTTCTTGCTTAGGCAACAATACTGAGTTTTTCTGGTTGATGTGCGCCGCAAGAAAATCCATACACACAGACTCCTTTCAAGGAGGGACTCTGCCATCCATAACACGAGGGCTCATGAGGTCATGCTTAAGGTTGTTGCCACTTCCTTCCATTCCAGCAAAGAACTCAATTTATCCCATTAGGACAAGAGGTCCAATAGAAGACTCTTCACTTGGAAAGAAGAATTCCAAAATTCCATTGTAGAATTTTAACATTATATCCTCTGTCACTTTTATTTATTTATTTATTTATTTATTTATTTTTAATGTTTTTTTATTTATTTTTTAGGAGAGAGAGAGAGACAGCGTGAGCAGGGGAGGGTCAGAGAGAGAGGGAGTCACAGACTGAAACAGGCTCCAGGCTCTGAGCTGGCAGTCAGCACAGAGCCCGACGCGGGGCACGAACCCACGAACCGCGAGATCATGACCTAATCGAAAGTCGGACGCTTAACTGACTAAGCCACCCAGGCGCCCCTCTGTCACTTTTAAAGATGCCTCATTTAATGTATTCATTTTTCTCCTTTCTTTTTAGGTATAAAATACAATGTGCAAGCTTTGTTTTTAGTAATTATAATCAATTTAAACATCCATGGTGGTTCAGTGTTTTTAATAAATATTCTCCATCGATTTTGAATAAAATGGAACCAATGTCTTAACATCACACTCTCCAAGGTTGTTCTTCAGGCTTGCAAGGATCAGACATTCCTCCCATAGGTGAATCTACTCCTCTTTTCACTCCACCCAGGGGTGCCTTAGCCATCCTTCCGACTCATGGCAGGATGGAAAAGCCGAGGTATCACCAACATCAAAAAGATCACATTCCAGAAATGGAGTGATAATTGCCTAAAGTGTTCAAAAGGAGATATGGTTGGAAGATGTGTGGTTCTGTGTGCCTACTCTAAAACTCCAAATAGTAAATTTAAGTGACAAGGAAATGCGTTATCAATTACAATGCCCTTCATACTCTGAGATAGGATTGTGTTTGTGTACTGGAGCACAGTAAGTACCTTTGAGAGACCCATTGGAGTTCAGGGTTCATGGAGGCAGCACCATGGATGGTGCAGATCATGATAATGATGTGACCAACATTAAATGAATGGAATTAGGGAACTGTAGTATTGTCTCTCCCGAGACAGGTTCCCAAGGCCTTGGAAGGGGAGTCTTTTTCCGTTAGCGACTTCCAATGAGACTGCAGTCCCACCTGCCATCTTTTTTTTTTCTTTTAATGTGTATTGGGTTTTGAGAGAGTGCAAGCAAGGGAGAGACAGAGAGAGGGGGACAGAAGATCCCAAGTGGGCTCTGTGCTGACAGTTGCAAGCCTGACTCGGGGCTCGGCTCGAAGTCAAGAGCTGTGAGATCGTAACCTGAGCAGAAGTCGGACGCTCAACCAACTGACCACACAAGTGGCCCCCAACTTCCAACTTGATCTTAGCCCTAGGAGACTCTAAGCAGAGGACCCAGCTAAGCTCTGACGACCCCTGACTGAGAAATTGTGAGAGAATACATAGATATTGTTTCAAGTTGCCATTTATGTTTATTTCTTATGCAGCTATAGGAAACCAAAAAACTGGGAGCTGTCCCTACTACTCTCTCTCTGTACCCCTAAGCTCCATCTAACATTGCACTTGACAGGGAAAAATCTGCTATAAGATGGCCAACAGGACTGATAAGGAAATACTTGTTCCTGATCAAAAACTCCCCCTTCCAGGTTCTTCTTCCCTTCCTGCTTGTCTCATGCAGTAATGAGGAAGGTGGAAGTAACAGGCTATAATTTTTCCCTCTGCTGATGCTCTGGAGATTGATCTCTTCTGAGCCAACCTGTGTAAAATAAACCTACTCCCTTCCAAGATCTCCGAGTGCCGCTTGGTTCTAACGCCGGGTGACCCAGACCAGATTCCACAACACACTAACATTTAATATTTCAAATTTTATTCATCCACTTCCCTATCTCTAATGTTATTATCTTAGCCCACTTCATCACCACCTCTCAGCTGGATCACTATAAAGGTATTCTAATTAATCTTTCCACTTTCAGTCTCATTCTCTAGAAATCCATTTCTATCCTGAAGAATGACTGACTTAAAAAATTTGATCATATCATTCTTCCCTTAAAATCTTTCCATTTCTTCACATCAAAGGAACTCTTTAGTGAAAATTTATATGCAAGGCACTGGGATTAAAACCTTAATGATTAGAATTCTAATTAATCCTGACAATTTCAGGATGTAGGTACTATTATTATCTTTAAAATTTTTAAGGTGTCTTTTGTTGTTAAAAGTAGGCTCCAGGCTCAAGGTAGGGCTCAAATTCACAAACTGAGAAGTCACTTCCTTTAAGGACTGAGCCCGCCAGGCACCCCTATTATTATGTTAATTTTTAAATGGAAGGCCCTGAGGCTTACTGAAACTAAATAATTTCCCCAAGGCCACCCCGTTGTGGAGGGTAAATCAACCCTGACATCTTTCAGTTTCTTAAGCAAACACACTTTCTCTCTCACCTGCTGGAGTGTTCACTCTGCCCAGAAAACCTTAGCCATCTTCTCTGACCTGCTCCTCTCTTATCCTGTAGACTCAGATTAAAGTTTATTTCTCCAAAATGCCTTCCCTGAATTTCTGGAGTACATTCTGTCCCCTGCTGCGTACTTGGATTTCCTTCCTAAACTATCTCTGCATAGGCTCGTGACCAAGTGATCTCAATGTCCCTGTGAACTCTAAGAACGACTATGATTTTCCCAAGTTCAGAGCAGCTTCTTACTATAAGAGGTTGGAAGTAGATTGCTTTGTATCTTTAAATTCTTTTTCCATAAACTCTTTGATAGTTCAGTGGAGCTTATAATTTTATTTATTCTTGAGGATGCTGCCTGTGTAATTGTATTCTAAAATAGTTCATCATTATGATGATATGATTAAACATCTGGAAATACAAATAAAAGCATCTTTTGGGTATTCTGCTCAGAGAAGGATAATAAACTGCCTGCCTGGCAACAACGACATGTCACTTCCTCAAGTTGAAATGTAGTCTTGTTTTTCTCTGTCCCAAATAGACTCGACTAATGTTCTTATAAGAAAGTGACACCACCCAAGGGCCCTTGCCTCAGGCGCTATTAGGAGCACCATTATTCCATTTTAATAGATGTGTTGTCTCATATATTCTAGAACCATTTGGGAACCATTAAAGAGACAAAATGATAAAGATTAAAAGTTATAGTTACTTTCACAGCCATAGTTAGACTAATGCATCTTCGGTAAGGACGGCTTACCCATCAAGAACACTTTCAGAATAGTCTGTTAACTTTTTCATAGAGAAAATGACTCAGAAGGAAAAGAAAGGATTATAGGCACAATCTGTATAAACATTGATATTTGTCTGGCAAAAATACAGGTTGAGAGGGAGAGAGAAGAACGTGAAGGGTATAAAATTATAGAAAGAACGCCATAGAATGTTTCTTTGGTGTGTATATACACTCCCATCAAATAGCTATGTTAATAACACAATTCCAGGTAACTTTTGGATGGCATGTTATAGAATCGTTAAAATGGTTTAGTATTTGGTCTGTTAGGGTAGACACAGACAGATGAAAGCATCAAATAATTTATTCGACTGTACTTATTTTAAGAAGAGAAGAAAGTAAACAACATAGATTAAGACCACATAGCAATGTAATGTAATACTTAAAACCATGAGGTTCAAGTTGCTACTGGGGTAGGGGATATTTTTTTACGTCGATGAAAACTGCATTAGTTATGCCTCTTTGGGATGCAAGTAGAAGCCTAGATTTAACTAATTTGTGAAACTTTTCTTGAACACCAGGAATAAAAAAAGCACATGGAACCCACAAATAGCTCACGGGGCACTAAGCACCATTAAGACTGTGGCACCTGGGTGGCTCAGTCAGTTAAGCATTGGACTTCAGCTCAGGTCATGATGTCACAGTTCATGAGTTCAAGCCCCACATCAGGGTCTCTACTGTCCGTGCGGAGCCTGCTTTGAGTCCTCTGTCCCCCTCTCTGTATCTGCCCTACTTGCACTCTCTCTCTCAAATAAATAAATAAATAAATAAATAAATAAATAAATAAATAAATAAAGACTGTGTTTGTGTCCCTCATGTCTGCTTCCCTCAGCAGGTTGATTTCATTATTTTCTTACAGATGATTTTCTACACATGATGAAAACACAAACTCTAATAACTACAAAGTTTTGTCTTATGACCTCAGTTCCCTGAGAGACATTTCCTTCACGCTGTCTCTGGTCTTAAGAATGAGAGTTGGCCAGGAAGTTGGCTCAGTGATGCGTTTTGGGGTGAGAGTCACATCTGGCTCAACCAATTGTGATCACATTAAATTAAAAAAAAGGAAGCTTCTGAAAATAAAAGATGGGTAGAGTGGGAGATCGTCATATTCATAAAAGCCTGATTCAGGTCAGGTCAAATCGTGGGTAGCTACTCTAATAACACGGGTGAAAGGTATAAGAGTTCGTGACACTAATAGAAGAAGTTCCTAGCAATAAAATAACTTAAAAATAGAGAGCGAGGTCACCAAGATGAAATAGGAAGTTCCAGCCTGACTTTTCCCACAAAAAAACACCAATTTAACAAGACATGTGGACCAAAATGTTGGCATTTAGATAATCCCCACATCCAGGTAAGAGGTTGACGTACACCGGGAGAGCACAAAGCTGAGAAGAGCTGCGCTGAGATGCAGTAGAAGGTCAACTTCACTGTCGCTGCTTCAGCTCCTCTCCCAAGCTGGCACAGCACAACACTGAGACAGAACAAGCCTACTAGCTACTTTTCCCTCAGGGAGCAAGAGAAGAGGAGGGCATTCCTGCATCCAACCTTCTGGTTCTTCAGAGGGCTATCTGAGGGTCTAATGTATGTCTTACTTCATTTGGAGCACTTAAAAACTGTCACAGGACACACAGAAGGACAATACAAGATGATAAAAAGGTTGGGGTGCCTGGGTGGCTCAGTCGATTAAGCATCCGACTTCAGCTCAGGTCACGATCTGACAGTTTGTAGCTTCGAGCCTTGCATTGGGCTCTGTGCTGACAGCTCAGAACCTGGAGCCTGCTTCAGACTTTGTGTCTCCCTCTCTCTCTCTGTGCCTCCCTAGCTCGTGCTCTCTCTCTCTCAAAAATAAATAAATATTTAAAAAATTTTTAAACAATAAAAAGGTCAATAAAGATAAAACACTTATATATTAATCTAACATCAACACACAAATACATCAAGCAGACTTTGACAGAACTGAAGGAAGGGAGAGCAACACAATAATAGTAGGAAATTTTAATACCCCATTTTCAATAAGAGATAGAAGATCCAGAAAAATTATCAGTAAGAAAACAGATGACTTAACACCATAGACCAAAGGAACCTAATACAATTACCAGGACATTCTACCCAAATATAGCAAAATGCACACTCCTTTCAAATGCACATGGTGCATTCTGCAAAGTAGACCAAACAGGCCACAAATCAAGTCTGAGAAATTTAAAAAGGTTAAAATCATACTGAATGTCCTTTCTGACTACAATGAAACTAGAAATTACTGGCTGAAAGAAAGCTGAAAAATTCACAGATATGCAGGAATTAAATAATACCTTCTTGAATGATGAATCAGTCAAAGAATAAACCAAAAGAGAAATTAGAAGATATCTTGAAAACAAAACCAAAACAGAAACACCAAAACAAAAAACAAAAACACAGTGCACTACAACTCCAGGATGCATCAAAAATGATAGGAAGAAGGAAGTTTACAGCAATCAAGTATACATTAAAAAAGGAAGATATCAAATAAACAGCCCAACTATATATCTCAAAGAAGTAAGAACAACAGCAATAAAAGAAGGCCAATGTTGGCAAAAAAGGACATAACTTACAGCAGAAATAAATGAAATAGAAAAACAATAGGAAAAAACTATAGTAAACCAAGAGTTGCCTTTCTGCAAACATCAACAAAATTGACAGACCTTGGAAAAATAGAAGGTAGACTAAATAATCAGAAATTAAAGAGGAGACATTATAACTGATATCACAGAAATTCAAAGATTATAATAGACTACGTCGAGCAATTATATGCCAACGAACTGGATAAGTTAAAAGAAATGGACAAGTTTCTAGAAAGCTACAACCTACCGAGACTGAATCATGAGACATAAAAATGTAAACAGACCTGTAACTAGTAAAGAGATTAAATTAATAATAAAAAAAAAATCTCTCAATGAGGAAAAGCTCAGAGCCAGATAGCTTCACTGATGAATACTATCAAACATTTGAGGAAGAACTTACACCAATCCTTGGCAAGTTCTTCCAAAAAATTTGAAGAGAACACTTCCAAATTCATTTTATGAAGCAAGCATTAACTTGATAGCAAAGATAGAAAAGGACCACAAGAAAGAAAACTACAGGCAAATATCCCTGAGCATAAATGCAAAGATTCTCCACAAAATATTACCAAACCAAATTCAACAACCCATTAAACCAATTTCATATAGCATGAACAATGGAAATTATCTCTGGGATGCAAGGATGGTTCGACATATAAAAAGCAATTACTGTATTACACCTCATTAACAGAACAAAGGACACAAATTGTATGATCATCTCAATAGATATATTAAGACCATATATGACAAACCCACAGCTAACATCACATTCAATGGTGAAGAATTAAAAGCCTTTTTTCTAAGACCAGGATAAGACAGGATGCCCATATTCTCTCCACTTTTATTTAACATAGTACTGAAAGTCCTAATTGGAGCAATTAGTCAAGAAAAAGAAATAAAAAACATTCAAAATGTAAAAGAAGTAAAAAAAATCTGTTTGCAGATGACATGATCTTATATGCAGAAAACCCTAAAGATTCTGGTGAGAAAAAAAAAGGTTAGAACAAAAGAAAAATTGGTAAAGGTGCAGAATACGAAATCAACCTGAAGAAATCAGCTGCAATGGTATACACAAAATAATTAATAATCTAACAAGAAAATTAAGAGAGCAATTCCATTTAAAAAAGGAAAAGAATGGGCGCCTGGGTGGCTTAGTCGTTTAAGCGTCCAACTTTCGCTTAGGTCATGATCTCGCAGTTCGTGGGTTCGAGCCCCGTGTCGGGCTCTGTGCTGACTGCCAGCTCAGAGCCTGGAGCCTATTTCAGAGTCTGTATCTCCTCTCTCTCTCCTCCCTCCTGTCTCTCTCTCTCTCTCTCTCTCTCTCTCTCTCTCTCCTAGAAATAAATAAAAATATTAAAAAAAATAAATAAAAAAGGAAAAGAATAAAATGCTCAGGTCTGAGTTCAACAATGGAGATGAGTGACTTGTGTACTGAAAACTACATCATATTACTGAAAGAAATTAAATATAATACAAAGAAATGAAAGATATCCTATGTTCATGGATTGGAATACTTTATATTGTTAAAATGTCCATACCATCTAAAGTAATCTACAAATTCAATGCAATTTTTAGGAAATTCACAATAGAAATTTTTACAGAAATAGAAAAATAATTCTACAATTTATATGGAACTACAATGGACTGAATATGCCAAAACCAATACTGAGTAAGAAAAACAAAGCTGGGGGCCTCACACTGCCTGTTTTCAAAATATATTACAAAGCTATAGTATTCAAAACATTATGATACTGGCATAAAAACAGACATGTAAAACAATGAAATAGAATAGAGAATTCAGAAACCAACATATGCATATATGGTTAAATTATCTTTGACAAGGATGACAGGACTACACAATTTGGAAAGAAGGGTTTTCTCGACAAATGATGTTGGGAAAACTGGATACCCGCAGGCAAAAGAATAAAATTAAGCATATTTCTTATACCATATACAAAAAATGAACAGAAAATGGACTAAAGACCTGAAAATATAAAACTCCCAGAAGACAACATAGGGGAAATTTTTCATAATATTGGTCCAGTAATGATTTCTCGGCTGTGATACTAAAAGCACAGGCAACAAAAACAAATAGACAAATGGGACTACATCAGACTAGCAATCTTCTGCATAGCAAAGAAAACAACCCACAGTGTGAAAAGGCAGCCTATGAAATGAGGGGAAATATTCATAAACCATATCTCTGGTTTATGTATTTTTTATGTTTATTTATTTTAGAAAGAGACAGTGTGAGTGGGGGGTGGGACAGAGACAAAGAGGGAGACAAAGAATCCAAAGCAGTCTCCAGACTCTGAGCTGTCATTACAGAGCCCGACTGGGGTCTTGAACCCACCAACCATGAGACAATGACCTGAGCCAAAGCCATACATTTAACCTACTGAGCCACCCAGGTGCCCCCAAAATATGTATTTTTAAAACTCCTACAATTTAATAGCAAAAAACCAAAACAACAACAAAAAAACCCAAAACACTTATTTTAAAACAAATGAGGGGCACCTCGGTGGCTCAGTTGGTTAAGCATCAGCTCAGGTCACGATCTCACAGTTTGTGAGTCCGAGCCCCACATCAGGCTTTCTGCTGTCAGTGCAGAGCTTGCTTCTGATCTTCTGTCTTCCATTCTCTCTCTGCCCCTCCTCCACTATCTCTCTCTCTCACTTGCTGGCTCTCTCACTCTCATTCTCTCAAAAATAAATAAAAATTTTAAATAAGGTAATACAGAGGGCAGTTGTGGAGATTGAGCACTGGATGTTATATGGAAACCAACTTGATAATAAACTATTAAAAAAAATTTTTTTAATTTTAAATGTAAATAAAATAAAATAAGATAATATAGGTTAAGAAAGGTGATTAAACATTTGTCCAAAGAAGACATATGAATGGCTCACAAGTATATGAAAAAGATGCTCAACCTCACCAATCATCTGGGACAGGCAAATCAAAAGCATAAGTTATCACCTCAAAGCTTTTATTCATTTATTTATTTATTTTGAGAGAGAGAGAGTGGGTGCAGGTATGAGCAAGGGTCAAAGAGAGACAGAGAGGGAGAGAGAGAAGCAGGGCTCACCTGAAGTGGGCTTGAGCTCATCCCGTGAGGGACTTGAAATCATGAGTCATGAGATCATGACCTGAGCCAAAGTCAGATGCTTAACCAACTGAGCCACCCAAGGTGCCCATTACCTCAAACCTTTTAAGATGCCTATTATCAAAAAGACAAGAGATAACAAGTTCTAGTGCGGATACGGAGAATAAGAACACGTATATGCTGTTAGTGGGAAAATGAAGTGGTATAGATACTATAGAAAAACAGTGTGGAGGTTCCTCAAAAAAATTAAAACAGAACTATCACGTGATCCAGCAATTTCTTTTCTGGGTATACGCTCCAAAGAATGAAAAGTTCGGTCTTGAAGAGCTGTTTGCATTCTGGTGTTTGCCTGTCTCAGCAGTCAAGAGGTGGAAGAAACTAAATGTCCATTGATGGATGAATGGATAAGGAAAATGTGTTATATGTGTACAGTGGAATATTACTGAACCACATAAAAAAATAAGGAAATCCTATCATAGGCCACAACATGGATGAATCTTGAGGGCATTATGTTACATGCAATAAGCCAGTCGCATAAAGAAAAGTGCTGTATGATTTCACCCATGTCTGGCCTCTAAAGCAGTCAGTCTCATAGGAAGAGAAACTGGAATGGCAGTTGCCAGGAGCTGGGAGGGGAGAGAAATGGGGAACTGGTGTTCAATGTAGAGTTTCAGTCACACAAGATGAAAAAGTTCCAGAGTCTGCTGTATGACACGGTGCTGACAGTTAACAGTACTGTACATTTATATTTTTGTTAAGAGGGTAGATCTTATGTGTCTCTTACCACAATAAGAAAAACTTTAAAATATGAGGTCAACTTTATGGATAAAAAAAAAACAGTAATAAAATATGTATATCGAACTGCCCTATTACTTTACTGAGAAAGTAAAACTACAGCTGCTACAATTTCTTTCATTTTTATATATTAGTCTTCTGCCTTTTACTAAAGGGCTTTCCATCTCACTTAATAAATGCAAGAAAGTCTATTGGACATTTAGAAGAAATTTCACTAAGTTATATTTTAATGATAAGGAAGTTGAGACTTAAATGAGTGGCATAAATTTCCCAGGAATGCGAAACCTATTACAGGCAGAGCACAGACCAAACCACAATCTTCTTGGTTCCAAATCCTGAAAACTCATGATCAAAGCCCAACAGGTGCGTATCCAGATCTTTAGAGAAATATACTTTGAAAAGAAGCTATGACGTATGAATAATTCTTTACAACAACAGAAGTTAATGACAATTCTCCTCTTCATTATTAGCAAGATAATATCTCCCCTGATTTCGTTTGAATTATGTTAGCTCTGAACAGATTCCTTTCCTGCTTCCATTATGATGTGATACATCACTCCAAGCCATCTTTGTGTAAACACGAGTCAGTTTGGCTGCTGTGGGAAATTGTTAGGGCTGATGGGAGCGGAAACACCTGCTGCAGTTCTCTCTAACGGGCCCTAAATTACGACTGTCGAAATCCTGCCTCCGGTGAAACCATACAGGAGAAATGTTCCAACTAATCCGACTGGGAAGACTGTCAACTGGTAATGGGTGAAAATTGTATCTTACATCTGGAGGAGTCGAACGTCTTAATGAAGGTCCTTTCCCAAATGTGCTGTGATGGCATCATTGCGCCCCTTCAACATATGGTTGACATCCTATAGCTTCCCGAGTCTGTGGTTAATGTAGTGAATAATGAGAAGGTTTCCATCAAGAAAGAATTCCATTTTATTCCAGATTTCGATGATTGAAAGCTTCTCGAGCGAAATAAATCAGTACTTCACCGAAGCCCATTTATTCTGTTCTCCTGGTTTTAATTTTTTTTTTAATGTCTTATTTATTTCTAGGAGAGAGAGAGAGAGAGCATGAGCAGGGGAGGGTCAGAGAGAGAGGGAGTCACAGACTGAAACAGGCTCCAGGCTCTGAGCTGGCAGTCAGCACAGAGCCCGACGCGGGGCCTGAACCCACGAACCTAAGCGAGATCATGACCTAAGCAAAAGTCGGACGCTTAACCGGCTAAGCTACCCAGGCGCCCCGATATTATTTTTAAAACCAGGAGAGGAGCACCTGGGTGGCTTAGTCGGTTAAGCGTCCGACTTTCGCTTAGGTCATGATCTCGCGGTTCGTGGGTTCGAGCCCCGCGTCGGACTCTGTGCTGACTACCAGCTCAGAGCCTGGAGCCTGTTTCAGAGTCTGTGACTCCCTCTCTCTCTGACCCTCCCCTCCTCACGCTGTCTCTCTCTCTCTCTCCTATAAATAAATAAAACATTAAAAATTTTTAACACATTTAAAAATAATATCAAAATTGCCAATTTAGTAAAGGAGATAACCAGACGGTGAATTATTTTCCTAAGCGTTTTATTTCAAGAGGGTTAATTCATCAGTGTAACTCTTTGGTGTGTCCTGCCTATAGGTTTGAATCCAGGAAACACAGAGAAATTCATTTGAAATGTATTAATCTAAATAATTGCCCAGTGATTTGATATTTAGGGTGATCTTAAAAATATATGTTAATAACCTAAAATTCAAGAAATATGGCTTTACAGTTGCTTAAAAGGTCACACTCCTAGAGCGTTTTTGGAAAAGGTTCATCAACATTCAGATGGGTAGCAGATAAGAAGCAAGACCAACACCAAGTGGCCAAGGTGGTGTGAAAAGAGACAAGAATAGGGGCACCTGGTGGCTCAGTCAGTTGAGTGTCCAACTTCAGCTCAGGTCATGATCTCACGGTTAGTGGGTTTGAGCCCCGCGTCGGGCTCTGTGCTGACAGCTCAGAGCCTGGAGCTGCTTCAGATTCTGTGTCTCCCTCTCTCTCTGCCCCTCCCTTGCTCTCACTCTGTCTCTGTCTCTCTCTCAAAAATAATAAACATAAAAAATAATAAAAAGGAGTCAAAATGGGGAAGAAATCACCATCAATATTGAAAATAGGGTATGGTCGTAACTCCCCAGTGCAAAATCAGGAGAACGTTTGCCAAATTCTGCAGTTTGGATGAAAACAAAAGAGGAAACTTTGAGTCCATCTATATATGAGCACAGAACAGTGGGCAGGAGACTGGGAAATTCTAAAGCACTGTCAAGTAGAACCAATTGGAAAGGGAAAAGAGAGAGGGAGATTTGTGGGTTTTTTGGTAGCCATTTAGATTATCTTTTGTTTTAATAAACTTCATTAACTGTGATATATAAATATATATATGTAAATATGATACACACACCTGCACACACACATATACATATAACTGACTCATTCCAACCAATTTGATGAGATGTGACAAACGTATGCATCTGTATGACCACCAACACGTCAAGATACAGAACACTTCCATCACCCCAAAAAAGCCTCTTCAGACAAATTACCGTTAGTTTCCTCCCACCCTTAACCTTGGCCCCAGGAGCCACTGATCTTTCGGTGGCATGGATTAGTTTTACCTTTCTTAGAATCTCATGTGAACGAAATGAGGCATTCTGCACTCTTTTGTGCCTGCTTTCACTCGGTCTAATGTTTTTGTGATTCTTCCATCACTCAGTTTGCTCCTTTTTAAAACAAATATTTTTCTTTTACATTTATTTATTTATTTATTTATTTTTGAGAGACAGAGGGTGAGTTAAAAAACAAGAAGTATGGGGGGCGCTCGGGTGGCTTAGTCGGTTAAGCGTCCGACTTTCGCTCGGGTCATGATCTCGCGGTTTGTGGGTTCGAGCCCCGCGTCGGGCTTTGTGCTGACTGCCAGCTCAGAGCCTGGAGCCTGTTTCAGTCTGTGACTCCCTCTCTCTCTGACCCTCCCCTGCTCACGCTGTCTCTCTCTCTGCTAGAAATAAATAAAAAAAAACATTAAAAAAAAAAAAACAAGAAGTATGGTTAGAAACATGGTACTCAGGAAATATAAGTGTACATGAGTATGAACTCTAAGATTAGCTTCGGAAGTAATGGAATAATAAATTAAATAGAATTATATTTTGAGAGAGACAGATACAGTGCATGTTGGGGAGTGGTAGAGAGAGAGAAAGACAGAGAATCCCAAGCAGGCTCCACACATGGGGCTTAAACTCACAAAACCAGTGAGATCATGATGTGGGCCAAAACCAAGAGTTGGACAGTTATCCAACGGAGCCACCCAGGCGCCCCCATAGAGGTTTTAATAAGCTTTTTGGCTGTATATTTACTGAAAGAGAAAGGAATATGCTGCAAAAATTTATGAGTCCAGCAATGAGCACATTCCTCATGAAATGGCCTGGTAACCAAAGAAAGACACAGCAAGGGGTGAGAGGAAGGAGTTCTCAGTAACACGCCTGGGGAGATGGGCGGGGGCCTAGATCATAAAGGATATTATAGGCCATGTTAAAAAGTTTATCTCCATCAGAAAAGCAATGGGAACATATTGAAGAGCTTTAAGTAGAGGAGTGGTGTATTAGATTTGCATATTTTAAAAGTTTCTTCTGACTAATCTTGGAGAATCAATAAGAGGGTGACAAGAATAAATGCCAGAGAATTCTTCCAAGGTTTTTTAAACAAGAAATGATAAAAACAAGGGTTAAGGTGGTAAAAGTGCAGGTGACAGAAATAAATATTTAAATGTTTAGTGAAAGGACTGTTTTTTTTTGGGGGAGGGGAAGGGGGATTATAATGGTGAGCACCAAACAGATGTCAGAGATCACTAAACCATAGGAATAGATGAAACCATTAAGAGTGCGTAACGTCTATACCGGGTTGGATTCAGGACAAGCCTCCACTATTCAGAATGGTAGAGGAACATGTGAGGCATGGTGAGGACCCAGGCAGATAACTAGGTGAGTGCCATGTCATGTTTACTAAGGAAAAGTTGTTTCTAGAACATTCAGTACTCAGAATGCTACTGATAAGACAGCAGGAGAAAACCAAAGCTCAATCTTTGGGTTCTTTCCTTTTCCCTTTTTCTTACTACATAATGAAAACAGCTTAAGCCATATATTCTCATTGGATTTTTTTCATTTTTTCACTTTCATTTTTGCTCTATCCTCTGAAAGTTTATACTCACTATTCTCCTTCAATTTTATAAATTACCAATGATTACAGTTACTTCCTCTCTATCAAATTGTTATTTTAGACAATGTTATTTTAATTTCCAAGTGATTGTATCTGTGTTGTAGTAACAGTTAATGTACACAAAGAGGATTTGTAAAATTCATTTGAGGTCCGATGATTACTTGGTTAGTTTTGCCTTCCTATGGCATTGTGAATTGGGTTGACTTTTATTCCATGCTGACTCCACTTAGATCTTAAGTTGAAGCAAGCTGATAAAATTCCAGTGTCCAGTTTCCCTTCTCCTGAATTTCCAGCACTAATATGGGAGTCTCTTTACTTTTCAAATTTCTTTCATCATTTCAGGAGGAATCTGGAAATAATCAGGTGTGTACTCAGGCTATAGCACCTGGCCCAGAAGCCAATGACAGACAATAGTTGAGTTGTTTGATGCTACAGCTCCCTTTCCGCCCACTGTAAACCATTGTATTATTTTTGTTCTCTTCAAAACACTCCGTGTTTTTGTGACTAGAGCAATGTCAATGTCAGGGACATTTTAAATTCTTTTTGAAGTCACTATCTGCTTAGAACTGAAGTTGAAAACCAACAGCAAATTCCCATTTGATTGAGCCATGCTTTTTTTCCTACATAATGTGATTGCCTCACCTTCTGGCAACAATAACTCAAGAGTAACTTGAGGGTATGTCTGTGTAATTGCTTTGTACTCAGAGTCACAAAGCCAATAATGAAACTGCAAGAGATGGAAGAGATCCTCTAATTAGTATACCCCTTGTTTTGTAAATGAGGAAAATGAGTCATGGCTAAGACTTTGCGCATCATTATTTTGTGCAAAATAGGCATTCATATTTATACAAAGAACAATGTCTTACATAATAAAAAACTAACAACTTAGAATAGTGTATGGAAGTATAATTTTTAAAAGGGCTACATATAACTTCAGGTCCTTTCAAAGCTAGATAGACTAGAAATATCTTTTTGTCAGTCTTTAAAAACAGCTATTGATTTACTATTCTAAGTGCCAGCAGGTACGTTACTCAACAGTGCAGAGTCTGAATTGCACCCAAAAGATATTAGAAGGTTTATCCTGAGATGTTTGCCTTTCAGTAGAATTGGAATTTCTTGACTATGAAGACATGTAACTTGTAAAACATCTACCTGTCACTTAAAGGGAGATATATCCCGACTTAGTATGTCTATTTATGCAGTCTCTACATGAATAATTGTCATTTACTATGGTCTCGCTGAGTTTTGCTGTAATTTTAATCTCTTTCTTCATCTTCAAAGCATAGACACGGGATGTCACTGGTGGTCTTAAAGGTAGCCCAGTGACAATGCTAATACAAATGCTCGTGATACTTTTATTCTCATCCTAATTCTAGTTTTCTTATTTTATTTTATTTTTTAATTAATTTATGATTTTGAGAGAGAGAGAGAGAGAAACTCCCAAGCAGGCTCCACACTGTCAGCACAGAGCCTGATGCAAGGCTGAACGCACTGTGTGTTCTTGACCTGAGCAGAAATCAAGAGTTGGAAGCTTAACTGACAGAGCCACCCAGGCGCCCCGTCCAATTTTAATTCTAATACTAATACCAGCTAACGCTTATTGAGTGCTCGCTAAATAGCAAGCTCCTTCCTAAATGCTTTGTGTGGATTACCTTTTTTAACACAAATAATAACTATAATTATTTCTAATTTATGGAGCAGGAAACTGAGGCGCAGAGTGTTAACTAAGGTTCCCAGGGGGCAGAACTGCTCCAGCCACCCGGGCCGTCTGGTTCCAGAGCCTGGAGTTGGGTTTTTAAACACCGCTTAAATGCCACCGCTCCATCTAGCAGCTCATGTGGATGTTTAGGTCCCGTCCAAGTAAAAAGGGGGATTGGAGACCCAGCTCCAAACGGACAGCATCCACAGAATTTGTTCTGTCTCGCACAAACTGTAGGTAACCTGCCCACACTTGACCATGCTTGGTGCAACAGCCTGATGACAGTCACACACGTGAGCAGAAGAAAGAAATGGGGTAAATAAATCATACCCAGTTGTCCATTTTGGAGAAGGAGAAAAGACCCAGAATGACAAGCAGATTCTGCTGAGATGTTTTACAAACATGTAACCAGTGCTTATAACTCAGTGATGAAGAAGGGACCAAACCCACACGTGCATCTTGTAGATGGCGATTTCTCAGAGGAAAATGGTGGATCTTATTTGCAAATACTTTCTTCTCGATCCCATAACCTTCTTTTACCTGTAAGCCAGCAATTTTTAATGGGGTTCTGCCTTCTTCCCACTGGTGTCAGGTAAAGACTGAGAAAGCTCAATGAATTGAACATGAAGCTCATGAATGGGGATAATCTCAGTGAATTAGTGAAGGCTGAAGCAGCTGTCAGTGGACCCAGGAAAAGCACACTCTGTGGACTCCCATTTTATAGGAGATGGAGAAAAGTAGCTCTTTGCTAAGTTTAAGAGCTAAGTGAGGAATTAGATTAGAGACAAAGCAATTGATGTTTTTAAATTCTTGAACATACATAATAAGGAGACAAAGGCTGTAAAGAGGGAGAAGATGATATAGTCAAGAAGGCCAACTCTTAAGGAATCAAGGACACATGACGGGATGGGGAGAAGCCATCGTTCCCACTGACACTGATGACAAGGGGTCGGCCGTGGACGACGTGGGGAAAAGGCCGAGGTAACGTCCACCCGTAACTTTTATTTCCCTTGTGAAGTCTGCAGGGCTCAGGAGTATTCACTGATTTCAAAGGTAGTTTGAAATTGGTAGTTGAAATACTATTTTGAATTTCAAATGAAGAATCCTGAAATAAATACTGAGAGAGACAAAGCTGGTCAAGACTTTGTCCAGGGCAGGAAAGGACAGAAAAGATAGAAAGGAAGAGGCAGTAAAATGGTGCCATTTAAGATAATTTATATTTAATACTTTGTTAAGAGAAACACAATTTGAAAACCTCAGTGTAAACTTACTAAATTGCTTCATATTCTGCACACATCTTAATAGCCGCACCAGGTTATTGCTACCATCTATAAATTATTTTTGCCATCGTTTTTCTTTGACAAATTCAGAGGAAAAAAGAAATATTCCTTCAGTTCCTATGTCCTGCAGTCTTGTGATCTGAGTTGAAAGTCATGCTGTAGATAAAAGAATATAAACATTTTCAAAGAAAGAGAAAGGAAGGAAAGAAGGAGGGAAAGAAGGAGGGAAGGAAGGAAGAAACTGAAAAGCAGTATTCCTTAAAAGAGAAACATAAGAGTATATTAGTATTTTGAAATTTGATATCAATGTATCATTTTTATGTTACAAATGATACAATACAAATATTGTATCAAATGTTACATTTGATATCAATGTAACATTTTTAAAGGGCTGAGTGTATTTTACTCAAACATCAAAAGCAACGGAATTTAATGGCGAAGCATGTACTGGTTGAGGCTACGAGACAGTTTTCAGTGTCATCTCTGAAACTGAGCCTGGATCCAAAGCCAGACGAGCTGCTTTGATGAGAGTTCATTCCAAAAATCTTGCGTTTCAGGATCAGCAAACAGAGAAATCTTAACCATGCAAAGAAATCATAACTGCAGTTCTGACAAGTTCATTTCAAAATACTCACAATGAAGTTCTTCTAAGTGAAAGGCAGTATATAAATCTCTGCTTGACTTGAATGAAGTCTTGCCCATGACACACGCCCTTACCTTGCTGAGTAACTTTCTAGATTGTAAAAAGTTTTCAAAGATGAAGACTCAACCAAATCCAACACACAATCAAAGCCCAAATTAGATGTTAAGTTGTTTACACTTCTAAGTGAATGTTTTAATTATTAATAAATACTGTCTCTTTTCAGTTGCTGGATTTTTTTTTTTTTGCAGTTTTTATTCACACACTTTTCCAAGACTTCTTGAAATTATAATGTCCTCATAACTATTAGCCTTATCAACCCTAACACCATATATGTGTGGACAGATCTAATTTCCGCCAAACCTTCCCCGTTATTCATTTCACTCTACTATAAATAGCAATGCTCACACCCCTTCCTCTGCCCTCGTTTATATTGTGATGTGAAACCACAGAGCTTTCTCCTTGATGATGGTAAAGATGAGGCTGTCTATTCCTAAGCGAAAAAAAATGACCAGCATTTAATGTATGATTCTGTGCTAAGAACTGAGAGAATTCTTTTACATTGATTATCAATCTTTACGACAACCATTGGTAGAATCTCCATTTCACAGATTAGGAAATTGAGACTCAGGGAGGTTACCCGCTTCCTGACAGACACTCCGAAGAGGCCATATCCTCTCCCACACCTGATGACCCCACTGAGGAAATGAAACCAACCAACCAAACAACCAACCATAAGGTCCATTCTTGCTCCACCCATTATCCTCACAAATATACTCAGTCCTCCTCCTGATACAAAGAGAGAAGTTTCTCTGATCCTTTTGAAATGCAGTCATCCCACTTAAACACTGGATCCTTACCTCTCTCCCTTTCTCAAGAAATACATGCAGCCATTAAATCATTTCTCTTCTGCATCATTTTATTTTGTTTTATACTACTTGAGAGAGAGAGAAAGAGAGAGAGCTCATGCACATGAGCAGGGGAGAGGGGCAGAGGAGGATTGCAAGAGAGAATCTTAAGCAGGTGCCACACAGCCTTAAGCAGGCTCAGCACACATCCCAATGCAGGGCTCGATCCTGTAACCCCATGATCTGGGATCATGATCTGAGCTGAAATCAAGAGTCAAACACTCCCCTGACTGAGGCCGCTGGGGGCCCATCTTTACTGCGCCTGAGTTTACTGGGTCATTCCCATTAGCATACAGACTTGCTCTCTCACCTCCCAACGTTGAGAAAAACCTCCTGACCCCCTATCCCCCTCCGTCTGTATCATCCCAAACTTCCGTTCTTTCCTATATCAAATTCTCAAATGAGGTGTCTATATTGAACACCTCAGTTTCCTCTCTTTCATTCACCTTTTAACCCACTCTAGTCTGGCTTGTGGCCTTGCAGCTCCTCAGACTTGCTCCTCTAGAGCCTCCATGTAGCCCGAGGGCAGTGGGCGTCTCCGCACCTCAATTTACTTGGCCTCTGGACCTGGCCTCGAAGTTAACCAACAGCAGGGTCCTGGAGGACTCTATGTCCCTGGGAGAGGTCCCAGCATACCGTGTCGTGGCTATGACCACAAACATGAAATCTTTCCACGTAGAATCTATTTTATAACTTGTCTAGTCACAGACTCCAGTTTTCTTTTCTGCCTTTATAAAATCCTTAGTCTAAAACCTACTAACCCAAGACACCTATGCACCATAAGAGATCCTTGCCTCTCTCAAAGACACTCGACATGTTGGATGCATCCGATCTGAAAATTAAGATCACGGTAAATTCTGTCAATCCTCTTCCCCCAAGGCCATTATGTTTTTACATAATGTCTTCACATCTGGAGACAGAGAAGGGTATATGTACATTCTGCAATCAAATTGCACCTGAGTAACTACCCAGTAGTAGAATTGTTGGATCATATGGAATTTCTACTTTTATTTTTTTTATTTTTTAATGTTTATTTATTTTTGAGAGAGAGACAGAGACAGACAGAGAGAGACAGAGCATGGGTGGGGGGAGGATAGAGAGAGAGGGAGACACAGAATCCACAGCAGGGCCCAGCCTCTGAGCTGTCAGCACAGAGCCTGATGTGGAGCTCAAACCCAGTAACCGTGAGATCATGACTTGAGCCGAAGTCAGATGCTTAACCAACTGAGCCAACCAGGCGCCCCTCCACTGTTTTCCACAGTGGCTGCACCAACTTCCATTTCCTAACAACAGTACGTGACAGTTCCTTTTACTCATTCTCAGCAACAACTGTTATTTCTTGTCATTTAAATTTTAGCCATTCTGACAGGTGTAAATTGATATCCCATTGTGGTTTTGATTTGCAGTTAGTTCTTCGATGAAGAGTGATGTTGAGCATCTTTTCATGAGTCTGTTGGCCATCTGGATGTTTTCTTTGGAAAAATGTCTGTTCAGGTCTTCTGCCCATTTTAAAATCAGATTGTGTTTTGGGGTTGAATTGTATAAGTTCTTTATATATTTTGGATACTAGCCCCTTATTGGCATGAATGAGTCCTGGGAATAAAAGTTACAGCACAGGGAAAATGGCCAATGATATTGTGATAATGTGGTATGGGAACGGGCGGCAGCTAAACTTGTGGTGAGTGAACACAATGTATAGAGAAGTCGAATCACTCTGTTATATACCTGAAACCAAGGTCACATGTGCCATCTCTATTCATATTTAAAAGCTTTCAAAAAATCTCAGTTGGGACAAAAATTATACTACCCACAAGGAGCCTTGAAATATCCCATTTTACTTACAAAAAGCAACACAAAAATATTTATCATTTGGGGTCATGATCTCCACGCAATGAACTCATTGGGATTCTCTTGTGTTCTGCTTGTGACTAGGCTATACCTAGGGGGTACATTCTCCCTTGTCAGCCACTCCTATTCATATATTTATATGTTAAGGTCTCCAAACAATTTAGCCCAGACACGGAGAGTGTCTTCTGGTTACAAATCCTTAGAAGAATATTCTGTGTCCAGCTATGCTATTCTTAGATAGATATATTGTCTCTAAACACGGTTAATTTTTCTTTCAGTTTACCCTGCAATTGGTCACACAGAGCATTGCCATTAGAAAATAATCCTCATACTTCCTACCAGAAGAACTGGGGAGACTGTCTTCCTCTTTCCCGGGGTTGCTAAATAGGATAATGTAGCTCGTATCCTGACAGAATAGAGAAAGACGGTGGTATTGGATCTTTCCTAACACATAAAACCTACACAAGGAAGCAAACCAAACAGACAGAGACACCCATAAAAATCCTCACCCTGATGAAACTTCTAGGAAAGCTTCTACTGAAACATAAAATAAAGGTAGATCAGTTTCTCTTTATTGGTTCAAAATTCGCCTTTATTTTGAAGCATCAACTCACTGTGAGAACCCAGGAGGGCAAAGGAAGATCTAGCAGGAAATCAATTTAGATGAAATGGACATGTTTTCCTGAACATAGTGGTTTGGCAAGCTAGAGGAAAAGTGTTGATCATAAAACTCAAATACCTTACTATCACTCTGGATGTATTGCTGGTTTGGGAGTCTTTCCTTAAGATTTTAAGACTTCAGATTCAAGGAGAACATGAGAAGTATGATCACATGTTTAATTTGGAATCGTCTATGCATGGCATAATCTTTTTTAAGTTACACATATAATGTCATACAATGTAGACACTCTAAATTTTACCCACAGTTTTCAGAAATATATATAACTTTTCTTTCCAGTGTATACAGACTGTAGACTTCAGTTTAGGCATCTTTAGTCTGAGCTGAGTGATTTTATGTGGATTATGCAAATCCTTTGGGATTTAAATCTTTAATTTCCTCCTGTTGCTAAATTTGGTCTATTCCAAAATTTGTGATATCTCTACATGTACACTAAAGAGAACAGAATCAAATTAGGTTTATAAATATTCTTAGCAAAATGGTTTAGCAGGTGGAAAGCTGAAAGAATTGAGCAATTACAGATTTTTTAAACTACATGAGTTCCCGATACAATCTCTAGGCACAAAAATAAATTAGAATTTACCAAGTCCATGGGGTGCCTGGATGGCTCAGTTGGTTAAGCGTCTGACTTCAGCTCAGGTCATGATCTCACAGTTTGTGGATTTGAGCCCCGCTTCGGGCTCTGTGCTGACAGCCAGCTCACACACACACTCTCTCTCTCAGAAATAAATAAAACATTAAAAAAAAAAAAAGAATTTATCAAGTCCTTCCTGAGGTAAAGAAAGAAAACTTGAAAGGGAGAAAATGTTGAGGATGTTAGTGAAGTTCCATGGTGCAGAGGTTCGCAGGAAAGATAGATTGCAATGTGATCTGAGTTGTAATCCGTTTGCATTATTAATGAAAATGTAAACTCGAGGAACTTCCTTAAGCTTTCTGAGCCTTAACCTTATAGATAATGAAATTGATGCTGTATGAGAGGTGATGTTTATAATTACAGATACAACATTGGTAGTTATTTTGGTATAAATGTTGGAACAATCATGGTAGTCTCTGGTCAAGAAAACTTTGAAGTGAGGAATGTGGTTCTTTGGGGCTAAATAATTCCCATGTTAGGTTATAATTCTAGAAGAATGAAAGATACTTCATGTTTGTCAAGGACTCTGCCTTTCTCCTTTCTATTTTCCAAAGGCAAGCACTCTTTAAATCCAGACACAGAAGAGTGCAATGAATGATTCACTAATTACTTCCACCTACTCCATGATTTTTCTTTCACGTACAAATATGAGTAAAATAATGAATTTATGTGCTAAACGACAGGTGTCCCTGTCTGGAGGTGTCCTTGTCTGGAAGCCACCATTTTCATACTCACTCCATTGCCTCACTGTAGAATCTGAAATCCCACTCTCTATCCCAGAGACTGCTATCAGCAGAAATCCAAGTTCACTCAATCCCTACACTCCATTTAATTTTCTTCCTAGCATTTGTTACTCTTTGAAATTACCACCTCCTTTGTTCAGTTGTCTGCCTCTGCCCACTAGCATGTAACTCTCGGAGAGCAGGGGCTTTAATGTCTAGGTAACCACCGGATTTCTAGAACAGTCCCTGATGCAAGATGGGCATCGTGCCACTCACCTATCAGTACCATCACCTGCGGTGTGACACTGACAGACCCCTCTCCCTTAGGGGTGATGAGAAACTACAGGAAAGACAGCGACTGATTGACCTGCAGGCTCTTGGGATGCACTATTGATTCATGATGCACGTCAGCATCACAGGCACTAGGTGAGGTGATGTCTCAAGTTCAGCTCACAAGATTCATGCCGCTCAAGTCCGATCTTACTGAAACATCACTCACAACTTTCTCTCATATTTCTCTAACGTATCACTGTAGTAACCACATCCGATAACAATGGGTGGGGATGGGTTAAACTGGGAGAGAAGGAGAAATGGCCTTTCTTATCCGTCTTGGTGAAGGGTCTCCTCTCCAGATCTCTGGGTTTCTTGCTGCATGGAGGTGTATAGGATCAGAAAGTCAGCTCTGAAAACCCAGACGGAGCAAGGTGCGTTAGGTGTATGGGCGCGACCGTGCACAGATCCTACACGGAAATACGAAGAAGGTGAAAAAATCCACTCCATCATTTCCTTGACTGCTACTGATCTAACTTGAGGGCAAATTGTCATGGCTCCAGTGCACGTGCTGGCTGAGGAATTTCAGATATTGCCCGCCCCTCCCCCTCCCATAAGCATTTCTGAGAATTACTGGCCATATCTCAGCCCCTCTCCTAGAACTGGGTTTCCACCAGGACCATCTTCTGCTGTTTTGCCCTGGTGGGCACCACACCTGCTGGAGTGGCCATGACCCAGCGTGGAGGGTGTGGTCGCCCCTGTGGCTGCAGCCTGCCCCCGCCCCCAAGACACCCAGCTGCCTTGGATCCTGACATTCTTTGCCAGAGGCCACCTTGGCTCTGACCTTGGCTCTGACCGTTTCTATGGCCACCAGACACATGCACAACCACAAGATGTACAGGAGGGGACACGTACATCTCTTTGTGGCCAGCCCTGTGACTTGTCATTAGGACCTTCCTCCGGCTACTGCTCCGGGTGCTCCCCCCACTGCACCCCACCTCGGCCAAAGCTGTGGGATGGCCAAGGTTGCGACTGCCAGACCGTGGCTGCCACCCTGCCCCATTCACACTCTCAACATCCCGGAGCAGACATCCTGTGTCTCAGAGCTCCTGAGGTCAGTACTTCAGTTCTGTCCGTTTCTGAACAAACCCTGCTGTCCCCTAATCCAAGACATGCATTTGGCTGTCCTGGGGACATGTTCAGGCGACTGCCACCGCTCACAGACTTCTTACTCCTTCCCCCAGTGATGCTGGACTGCACCGCTCTCACAAGCCTGGACCGTTCTTGGCTGGGTTCTCTCCTTGAGCGTCCTACAGCCATCCCCTCCCTGCCCACAAACGATTCTTGGCAGGCAACCCCAGAAACTCAATAACTCTCAGCAATGGACGTGGCTTGACTTCTTCTCAGGTGGCTCCTCAGGGTTTCCACAAAGAGTCTTATTCCAGGGACGATTGTGCCAACGTTTTGGCAAAAATGTTCAGGAATTCTTGAACGCTGGTAGTGAGTCAAGGAGTTGCGTTTCAACTTAAAATAGTGACTGAGACCCAGTAAGTGCTTTGTATATGTTGAGTGGTAGTAATAGTAGAAGTAATACTATAAGCACTTAAATTTCCAACCTTGAGAATATCCATTTCAAGTTGTAATCGATTAAGGAAACATTTATCCAGCACCTGCAACGTGCCCACTCTGTATAAAATACAGCAATCGAGAGATGAGTGTAACATGGTTTCTACCTCCAAAATGTAATGATGATGTAATTATAAATAACTAAATGGCTAAACAGGAGGTAGAGTGGAGGTGCTCTCAAAGCATTATGGGGACAGAGAAAAATAAACTGCTTGACTATTGACTTCTAGACACTAACCCCATCTACAAGGTCTTCACAGAGCTTTGAAGAGCATGGGAGGAATGGTTTTCCAAGCAGAAAAAACAGATGGTTTAAAAAAAAACTCTGTGGGGGCGCTTGGGTGGCTCAGTTGGTTGAGCATCTGACTTCGGCTCAGGTCATGATCTCACGGTTCCTGGGTTCAAGCCCCGTGTTGGGCTCTTTGCTGACAGCTCAGAGCCTGGAGCTGCTTCAGATTTTGTGTCTCCCTCTCTCTCTGCCCCTCCCCCACTCATGCTCTGTCTCTCTCTCTCAAAAGTAAATAAAACATTAAAAAATTAAAAGAGCAAAACAAAACCCTGGAAGCAGTATGTATGCAGTGGATTCATTGCAATTCTGGCTTAAAATACACGGGGCAGTGGCCTTGGGTGTGATTAGGAAGAAAGCAAAGTTAGACTGTGAAGGGCCCTGTGAGTTAGAATTTTTCTTGTAGGCGATGTAGAATCAATACAATTTTGAGGTATACCATTAGCCTAAAATATAAGATACTTTATTTTATTTATTTTTATTTTTTAAATTTTCTTTATGGGGGGTGCACAGAGAGGTGGAGAGAGAGAGAGAGAGAGAGAGAGAATTTCAGGCAGGCTCCACACTGTTAGCGCAGAGCCCAACTCAGGGCTCAAACTCACTAACTGTGAGATCATGACCAAATCAAGAGTTAGACACTCAACTGACCAAGCCAGAGAAGCACCCTTATTTATTTATTTTTTATTTTAGAGAGAGGGAGCAACTGGGCGAAGGGCAAGGGAGGGAGGGAGGGAGGGAGAGAGAGAGAGAGAGAGAGAGAGAGAGAGAGACTTAAGCAAGCTCCACGCTCAGCTCAGACCCTGACTCCACAACCCTGGGATCATGACCTGAGCTGAAATCAAGAGTTGGACACTCAATCGACTGAGCCACCCAAGTGTCCCTGCAATATAACATTTTAAAATAGCTTTTTATTAAATACTGTACTTTGGAAACCTTATGAGAGCTGAACCATTGAAAAAAAATACAGAAGGGAGAGGTCTGAAATGTGTCAGAAGATGGACACCAGCCCTGCCTATGCCACTCCCTGGGAGGCACTTGGAGAAGCTGTAATGTTATCAATTGCTCTCTGGTAAATTCTAAGAACTTAATTTAGTATCAGGGATTAATTAAGGCATTGGAAGGAACCTGGCTCATGGCCCCTGACCAAGGTCGTTAAACAATGCTGTTTTTGTGTATGATATACAAAGCTAAGGTTCATCCTGATTTTCTTCTATTTTAATGTTTCATCCCATAATTGCACATACAGAGGCAAGAGACACATTGAGCAAGCTCCAAGGCAATTAACTAGAAATAGGAGAGATTCTCTTGATTTCTTTCTTTCCATACTCTACGGAAGCTTTACTGACAAAGTGTGTGATGGTGTTCACGTGTGAAACCTTCTCTTTAGAAATGAAGGCACCGATTAAAAGTTTAAAAGCGCGGACTATTATGAATATAAATGGGATTTCAAATACTATGGGCTTCAAAATGATTCTATCCTATGTGATAAGAAATGAAAGCCTCCGACCAAAAGTTATGTTTCAGAGGCAAGCATTTTATACTTTCTATATCCATTATTATATTTTATTACGGGAGGAAGTCTCCTTGGAATAATGCAAGTGTATGTCCTACATTTGGTAAAGAGCTGTGTCTAGATATTAATAGAGAGTTGTTTTGATAGATCTTTATTATTACAGAGTTTCACAACAATTACTCTTGAGTTCATTTCAGATTCTCTTTATTACATTCAAATTCGGTGACTCGGATGGTCACGGCATTCAGCATGTCTCCCTTTTCCTCAAGAAGATTTGTGCGTGTTTCGATGGCCCCTTCGTGTCATGCTGGAAAATAAATCGTCTTTATTTTTCCTCTCCTGTGTCAACAGTTTGGGATGATTATATCCCTTCGGAAATTGCTGTTGTTCTGTGGTTGTTTTTAAGGTCCACTTAAGTAGCTAAATCTACTCACATTTTTATCCCTGCGACTGCAGTTTGGAAAAACATAAAACGTTACGCAGCAAAATGAAGGCTGTCTTTAAAGGAAGATGGCAGTATTTGCCTCCATTTAAAGGACAGTTATCAAGCTTTTAAGCAGCTCGGAAGCCTATAGAGGTTAAACGACGTATCCAAGTTCACATCCCTTGAAAGTGGCAGTTCTCCCAGAGTCCAAACTTCAGTCTCTGATGACATTCCAGGATTTCTCTTCACATGAGTGTTAAGCAACTGATGTTTCAACGTGTGTTTCCTGCACACCTGCGCTCGAGCTGATGAGGAATTAAATACTGTACCTCTTTATGGTTATTCATTCAAAAACCTTTTTCAAGCACCTGGTGCCGGGCCTTACGTTTGCAAAAATAACTTAAACACTGTTCTCTGACAGAGTAATGCTTAGCCTAATTAGGGAGGAAATCTTATTCGTTGAAGAAAGAAAGGAAAAAACACCACTACTGTGTTCATTGCTGTTAAAAAGGAAGTGTGTGGGGGAGGGAAGGTGGGGCGCCTGGGTGGCCCAGTTGGTTAAGTGACTGACTCTTGATTTCAGCTCAGATCATGATCTCAGGTCCATGAGATTGAGTCCTGAGTAGGGGCTTAAGATTCTCTCCCTCCTTCTCTCTCTGCCCCTCCCCTATGTGCTCTCTCTCTCAAATTAAAAAGTAAATGAATAATCAAGTAAAATAAAATCTAAAAAACAGGAAGGTGGAAAAGGAGAGTGGAAGGAAGGGAATCTGCACCATGGTAATGAGGTATAGGGCGGAGAGGGTCTGGGGACCAGGCTGCTTCCAGAAGACTTATGGAAGAAGCAGGCAAACAGGCAAAGAGTCCACCGTGGTCAAGTATACGACAAAATTCAAACTTTTCTTTTCAACTCACATCCTGGAGAGAGCTCAGGTCCCTGATTTTCGTCTGACTCCTCACATCCTGGAAGCCAGCCAGTCCCACCCACATTTCTCAAATCCCACCTTCCGTTTCAATTCTCATTTTGACCTTCCTACCAAAGCCACGATGACCTTAAAAACATGTTACAAGGATGGAAACTTCCCTTGTCTCCTAACCTTCAGTCTCAAACCCTACTCGTAACTGCTAGAGCTCTTTAGAATACATACCTGGCCTTGATAGTCTCAAAATTTTTGATGGCCTCCTGCGATCAAAATAACGAGTTTGCAAAATGGAACTTAGGTCACTTGACTGAACTCACTCTCCTTTATCTATTTCCCTCGCCATGGCAATCACTCAAGCCCAGAAATATTTTGTTATCATTTACACTAAGGAATCTGGAGTCCCTGATCCCTGAAATCCTTCAATCTGGTACGGAAGAAAACAAAAAGTCAAAATAGCTGAATAACAAAACACAGAATACTCATTGTATGGGATTGATACGAGTGCTACAGGGTCTCAAGAGAGGTGAGATTTTTGCAATCCACCCAATTTTTTTCCGAATACAATCTTAACCTTAGAAGCCCAAGAACTAAGGCAGATTAAACTGTGATTTATTTGCATCAGATCGACTCCCAAGCCCAGTGCACCTCAGGGATCTGGGAAACATTCTTTAAAAACACCTAAAAGGTCAAGAAGCTTCTCTGTGGCCCAGCTCTCATTGGTGTCCTGACTACTGATTACAAGTTGGAGTCTTGCTAGAGACCAGCGCATAGTATCACCTGCGAGCATGTGAGAAATGCTGAATTTCACCCCTACCCTGGAGGTGCATCAGAAGCAGTACTTTCAGCAGTACTTCATATTCATACGCACATTGAAGTTTGAGAAGCACAGACTTAAAGTACTGTAACATTGGCGGTTTTTGCCTGCTCACCCTCGAATGACTTCCACAGTCCTCTCCCTCGTCTTACGAAGGTGAACCTCTAACAACAGCGCATCTGTTTGCTACTTTCGAACCTCCCGTCCCCATCCCCGGGGGGTATGGGACGCCTTGTCAGACCGTGTTGTGTGCCCTTCTCACTCTGTGACATCACCATCTTGGGTTTCCCTGCTGGGGCTGTTTCCCACCTTCAACCTCTAATGGTCAGGAAACATCCTTGAAAACGGGCCCTAGGCAAACCCCCACCCCCCCGGCTGTGACCTTTCCCACCCCTCAAACAGCATGTGGCCTATCCTCTTGAGAACCTGCAGCACTCAGGATCATTTCTAGACAATAAGTATTCCATGCTTTGTGTTTCAGCTAACCTGATTGTTGTTGTCTCTAACAGCGGGCTGAGAGCTATCTGGGATGGGGGATTCTGGGGTCCTTAATATTTATGTATATGTGCTAACAAAATATGTCTGGGGCGGACTGATTGTTATGGTAAGGGAAATAGATAAAGAGGGGAGGGGTGAGTTCAGTCAAATGACCTAAGTTCTCTTTTCACCCTGCTGGTAACCAGTGTACCTTAGTCAGGACACGTAGGTTCTGAAATTCAAATTTCCCTTCGGTTACATGGTGAGCCCCGTCCAACTCTCAGATTATATTATCTGGGGGCAGCTGTGGTGGTGGTGGTGGTGGTGGTGTGTGAAACATCTGCCAGGACTATAAATTTCCAGCCACATTAATTGGAATTAAAAAACTGAAATCCATTATGCATGAGGGTTTCTTTAATTCCTTTAATTCAACAAGTACATCCTATACTTACAAAACAAATGTAGAAAATAAAAATAAAGAAAATCAGCACTTCCAACAAAATTCCAGGGAGCTATTAGATTTCAGATGACATAAAAATTTATTTTTAAAGAAAGAAAATTTAATCATGAAGTTGGGATTTAAATTAGCTTATTTTATTTACTCTTTTAAAAATCTCATTTCAGAAAGGCTTATAAGGAGTTTCTGATGAAAGGCTTAAAACACCACAAAATGATGAACTAAAGAAAAATAAGAGTAGGGATAGGAAATGCAACACAATGAGGCCCAAAAGCAAGGGAAACTTCTAAGACATTTGCTTTGCCTTGTTCCTGATATACAAGCACTCAATGGATCTAAAGTTATACAGTGCTAAGCTTTTAGATTTTAGCCAACACAAAAAGAGAAACTTTCCCAGTTAAAGACTCGTATCTATCACATAAGATGGGCTGTATCATTTTTGCAATCAAGATCTGTTGAATACTGGAAATACAGTTAGAAAACATTCTTCCAAAGAGTACCTGGGTGGCTCAGTCTATTGAGCGTCTCTTGATTTCAGCTCAGGTCATGATCCCAAGACCATGGGATCCAGCCCGGTGTTGGGCTTCTCCCTGAGTGTCGAGCGTTCTTGGGATTCTCTCTTCCTCTGCCCCCTCCCCTGCTTGTGTGTTCACTCTCGCTCTCTCTCAAAAATAAAATTTAGGGGCGCCTGGGTGACTCAGTCGGTTAAGCATCCAACTTCAGTTCAGGTCATGATCTCACAGTTCATGGGTTTGAGCACTGCATCGGGCTCTGTGCTGACAGCTTAGAGCCTGGATCCTGCTTCAGATTCTGTGTCTCCCTCTCTGCCCCTCCCCTGCTCATGCTCTGTTTCTCTCTGTCTCAAAATTAAATAAACATAAAAAAATAAAATTTAAAATATTTCAAAAAAAGAAAACAGTCTTCCAATAAATATTTGGAAGGTGCCTACTTAGTAGTTCTAAAAAAAATTCAGCTTCATTGGGGTATAATTGACATATAAAATTATAAGATATTTAGAGTATACACAGTGGTGACTTTTATGGGTGTGTGAGAGAGAACATTTGAGTTCTACTCTCCTAGCAAATTTCAATTACACAACACCATTTAGTGTTGACAGTTGAATGAGGACACGTATGTCTGAAGAGACCATGAACTTTGGTTGGGTTGCTCACCTTTTGTGAAAGGCAAAGATTCTATTAAGACACAGTATCTTGCCCAAAGATAAAGCCAAAATTGTCTGGAGACAATGACTTTGCTTCTTTTCTAAGGCACAGACAATGAGAACCTCAAAGTTATTGTTCCCTGTGTGAGTGCAATAATTTTAACCTTGAAAAATGTGAAGGTGAATAAGACACAAGCACTGAGTACAAAGGGAAGAAGAAATGTCTCTATGCACATGGGCAATAAAGGGATTTTACTGTGCCGGGATTTAACTTTAATAAATACTTCATAACAGTCTCCACGATGACACTGGTCACTTAGTTAGATGGAATGCTGCATGGAAAGCTTTAACAGAGGTAATTTTAAAGGTATAGGAAAAGAACATTAAAATGTTAGTGACGCTGATGGTATAGCTGATGTTAAGTGTTCTGTACACTGTGTTTTCCACGACTTTTATAATGTATGTGAATTAGAATGACAGTCATAAATAATGATAAAAATACAAAGAAAAAGCCATGCCCTTCCATTGCAAGATGAATGAAGGCTGCTTTCAAAAGAGTTTCCAGATGTATAATTCTGCAGTCGGCAGGGAGTCTGAATTTCCTCGCCAAAATATTCTGGCTATTTTCAACAAAAAAAAAAGTCACAAATTAATAAAGATACATTGCCTAGAGATAGATTTTAATGGAAGAGAATATACAACAGCAGCATATTTATTACCTTGAATTTGTGATTTAACAGAGGCACATCTGATACTGGGATGCATAGCATTTAAACCATCTCTGCACACCTGGGCTTATCTTGTTAAACAAGTAATGCAAATCCAGATGTACTTGAGGACCTCCTCCATTTGTGGGAATTAGGATTTTAAATGTTTTTTTGTTTTGTTTTATTTTTGTTTTTTTAATTTCTGAGAGAGAGACAGCGTGAGCAAGGGAGGGTCAGAGAGAGAGGGAGACACAGAATATGAAAGAGGCTCCAGACTCCAAGCTGTCAGCCCGACGCGGGGCTCGAACCCAGTAACCGTGAGATCATGACCTGAGCTGAAGTCGGACGCTCAACCGACTGAGCCACCCAGGCGCCCCAGTGGGAATTAGGATTTTTAAAAAAGCTTTCCAAGTAGCAAAACGCACGCAAGGGGACACAAGAACACCTATAGAAAAACGCGTATTACTATCCAGGTTAAATAAGGCATGTGTCGGACCATAGGTAAACCTTGAAAATGACAAGCGCAATTCAGGATGTACGTTGCTTTAGAAAAACAATCGAGTTTTAAAATGAAAGCGAGAAAAAGAAATGTATAAATATATATGAGAAAGCCAATTTTACATTGCAGGTCATACAGGATCATACTTTTATCCATTCATTAGTTAAAATTGTGTATACAGTTACCGTGTCAGTTTCTGATAGGACACTGGTGATCAAGCACTGACCCCGATGTGCACAGAGCTTCGAGTCCAATGGGTAGCAGACAGCACACATAAGCATGATGTGTACCGTACAAGGAAAGCATCTTAATATTTTAGAGAAACCCCGAGAGAGAGAGAGAGAGAGAGAGAGAGAGATCGAGCTATGAGTAATGTCTAATTTTAGAGCTCGTCTGCAACGAATTGCCAATAATCTAGACTGTAGCCCCCACAGGTAAAATCACTCCATTGCAAACTTACCATTGTATCATCAATTTAGCAGAGGGGTGTTCGATGAAGATTTACTAAATGATTGAGTTGATGTTGAGTCCTTAACCTTCTCCATCCTGTCTGTCACTCTATCTGACTCATGTTAACATGCAATCAATAATTGCCAAGTGAATGAATGAACTGTTCAATAAGTTAAATCACCATTTCTCTTTAGGAGAGTCATTACAAGATTTTCATATATTCGGGAAGCTACAAAACCTGTCTGAAACTCGTCTTGCAAGTGACCTTAAATTGCTCAGGCAGTTTGGAACCATACAAAAATCATTATAAAGTGTAATTAAATAATATAAGTCCTGGAAATTACAACCCCTGTAAACATCACCGGGCATGCTGACCCAGACGGCAGGCAGCCAGAGAGCCCTCCGTTCTGCAACATCATCTTTTGTTTGAATCTGTAACCTATTTTCAGAATGAAAGGACACTGTAATTACTAGGAATGTTTTGTTCACATTTGTTCTGGAGAGTTTTTCCTCTCTGAAGCGTCATTTTATTTTATCAAACAACAAAAATATTCCGGGAAAACACAGCTCTAATTGAATATTTATTATTTCTCTTTAAAAGATTGTTTCTGAAAAGCCTTGCAACAAATCATTCCTCAAGGCAAAGAATTATCTGTACAATTTATTTTAAGGGTGTTTGTCCTGCTCACATGAGCAAAATATCCAAGCAAAGCTTTGACCGTTTCTTATCTCTGTATTTTTAAGAACAAAAAATCAGGGCATGGTTACTGCTCTCAGGGAAATCACAACATAGCCGGGTAAACAAATCAGAGAAACAATCAATGAACTAAAAGTGATGAACTCTTAGTGAAATATACATGATGTCATATAATAACAAAAATCATACAATGCAAATAATTTATAAATAGCTCGGATGTAAGACCCTCAGGAAGAGCTAGAGGAATCCGAAATCAGGTCAAAGAGGTGGCTGGATCTGAGAACTTGAAGGGGAGGCGTTTTGTGTGGAAACACAGCAATGGAAGAGTCTTCTCGTCAGTAGAATCTTCAAAGTCGATACAGTGTAGGGATAGAAATTTCCCAGGAAACTATTGCCTCTTCAGCTCTGTCTAATCAGACTAAACATTGAGAACTATTCTGTGCAGAAATGGAGGTCTAGGGAGACCTATATGTAAACACACACACACATATACATAAATATACACATATATATAATGCATATCAATAGGATATTCATGTATAATATCAGATGGCTATATATATCTGAAGAATACATATTATAGCATATATAATATGGCGAATCATATCAGGGAGAACCAAATCCTATCTATGAACACCTATCTAAGACCTAAATTCCTGACCCTGACTCTCAACATTTGCTTTTCCGAAAGAACTCTTCAGAGAAATTGGCATCTATCTTTCAGATCCACAGATTTCAATCCCAATAAACAAACTCATCCCACAACCAGCCAGTCAGGAAGATCCAGGCTGCAGCTTCTCCCATGATGGGTTAATCCGACCCTTCAGGGCTCAAGCCGCTGTCACCTCTCACCTGGACCATTTTAATATACTACTGGCACATCGCCCTGTTATAGCCATCTATTCAATGGGTGAAGGAAGCAACAGAAATTTATTTCTCACGGTCCTGGAGGCTGGAAGTCTATGTCAGCAGGTTTGGTTTCTCCCGAGGCTTCCCATGTTGGCTCCCTCCACATGCTCCCCGTGTCCTCACGTGGCTTTTCCTCTTTTCCTCACATGCCTAGTGTCCCTCATGTGTCCTAATCCCTTCTCATCTTCAAGAACATGAGTTAGATTGGATTTGGTCTCCAACTTTAAGACAATTGCCTCCTTAAAGGCCAAATCTCCAAATATAGTCACCTTGAAGGTTAGGGCTTTGACCTGTGGATGTGGTGGGGGTAGGGGAGTGAAGGGCGGTGACACAATTCGGTCCATAACCTTATTGTTCAATGGTTTTCCCATCACACTTAGAGGGCAAGCCAATGTCTTTCTGGCGGCCAGCAAATGGTATCTGATGCGGCCATCTTCATTTCCAGGCTCTTCCAAGACTTACTCAAGTAAATTGGCCTCTTGGCTATTTCTAGAACTAACAGACACCCTCTTGTGCTTGCTACTCTTCCTGTCCACAAAAATCTTTACTGCAGGTCTTTACTAAAAGGCCACTTCTCCAAGAGACCTCCCTACCAGATTTATAGCCTCGACTCTCGGTGCCCATCTGCACATCATAACCCTCTCTCCTGTTTTATATACCAGAGCACTTATCACCATCTCTTCCAATATTGACAAGACATATATTTTATATATTTATGTGTTTATTGTCTGTCACTGAGCTTCACGATGGCTGAGGTCTTTTGTTTTATTCAGTGGTGTTCTCCCTCATCTTGAACAGGAACAAGTACTCCCCTATCAAGGTGACAGAAATCCTTGGCTGTTTTCAAGGGTACACCACTGATGGGGAATTATAAACTATTTCTAGAACATACTTGGTCTCGGCCAATAAATGACCTCCACTTTCCCCTGCTTATTAATAAACTTTTACTCGTTGGTTCTTGGACCTCTTTCTGGTTGCTGACTTTGCACAGCTACTCGAAATCCATTATTGTTTCTTGTTTCTTTGCTTGTTTACTTAGAACATGCTGAAGTCAGCACATACAAATTCATAAATTCAGACCTCAAGGGCTTGTCTATGAAAGCCAATGGTTTTATGGAGGTGTTAACATAAACAATAATAATGCGAACAGAAATTTTAGATGGAAGAAGAGAACACTTATTGAGCATCAGGCCCCTAATAAAGACACAATTTTGTTGAATCTCTACAACAAGTCTGTGTGTTTCCAATATACTAGTATCAAGTCTAATGATTGGATTGTCTCCTTTCCAAAACAATAGCCTATACTATTCCTTTAATATAATGAATTTCCATTTTTTTCTTCTGAGTGTGCAAAATTTATTTACCACCCTTGAAAATTTTATATAACAATTCTGTGTTTTATCTTCTCAAGCAAGCTACTGTTCTTCTGCCTGGACATCCCTCTATTCTCACACACATACAGAACACCCTGGATCTAGAGGCTCAGCATAAGCAGGAGCTCAGGGAGGGAATGACAGGCATGTGTCTTTGTCCGGCTACCTCTGGGGCAGATGTCTGCCAACAGCATTTCTCAGGAGGATTCATTGCCGGGGGGCGGGGGGCGGGCTTCAACCGTTTTCAAAATGCAGCACAGAGGAGTCATAAAGAATATGGACGGCTGAGTTCAAATCTCCACTCTCCCATCCACCTGCTGCATGTGGTGGGAAATGACTCCACTTCTCTGTAAAACAGGAAGGATGGAGATGATAAAGATCGTACTCATCGGTGTCAGAAGGACTGAGTGAAATAGGATGTGGACGTGACTTAGAATTTGAACCCCACAACCTATAAGAGTATTCCACCAATAATGAGTTATTATTCTGCAATTTACTTTGCCCCTTCATACAAACACATCACAAGGTTTTCTTTCTCCTGACGACAAACATTTAGCTGATTTCCAATCTTTTTCCTTAGTACGTTATGCATGCTAACCATTCTCACATACTTCCACAGGCTTATGTGGAAACTAGGCTAGTGGGTACACGTAGAACAGAGTTTGCTATTCGGGAAATGCTCATATGCAATTTGTCTACATACTCCAAAAGCCTTCTCTAATGTGTTTGTATCAGGCTTTATTGACCCCAGCAGTGTGTGACACCCTCACCATCATTCGATACTGTCAGCCTTTATAAATGTGCCTCTCCGGTGTGTGTAAAATGACCTTCCCTTCTCATTTCTGTGAATATCAGCAAGGTTCAATGTGTCTCCTTGCATTGGACGTTCAGATTTCCTTTTCTACCAACTGTTTATTCACCATGATTTCTGCTGCATTTTATTGGCCAAGGAAATGCATGGAACCAGCCTAGATTCAAGGAGAAGAAAAACAGAGAAAAATCTCTAAATGGGTACAGAACCACACACACAGAGGGCAGGACGGGATTGGAGACCACTCGTCACAATCTGTATTGCATATTTATCAGTTGTACTGTTTGCCTTTTGTAAGTTTTTGAGTTAATTTTATAGGAGTTACCTATATCTTCCAAATAATCGTTCTCTGGAGGTTATGCATCGCAAATATCATCCCCTTCTATGTGGCTGTTCTTGTCACACTTTACAGTGTCTTTTGACTCACAAGTTTTCAGTATTGCTGCTAGTACACCATCTTTTAATTATTTTTCTTAAAGAGAAAGTTGCAGCGTTTGAGTTAGGTCTCAAAATATTTGTGCAATTCCTGCAGTTTTCTAGAGCAAGCTGGGTAAGACCACTGTTTCATGACCATATCCCAGTGGACAACACAAATTTATCTCCAATTCATGATCCCCTCCAAATCTGACATATCCAATAACTAATTCTAATCATACTCGATATGCTTCTTACTTTGCTTTTCCTCAGTGCATAAAATCCTAAGAATATTCTTTTAAAAATTCCTTATAGGAAACCTGACACACGTCTCATTTCCTTATGCTCCAAAGTGAGCTGTTAAATTGGGCTTTAAGAAGTCCCTTGGGCAGAATGTCTTTCTCTTTGCTTTTCTTCCCCCGGCTGGCACATTTCTTGACATAAGGTAGGCACCACTTGACTGTTTGCTTAATTGCATTTAATTAAAGACACAAAACCAAGGTTAAAATGGTTATAAAAGTTTATGAAGGATGTTTTTAATCACTAAAGTTGAAGCCAATGAAGTGAGAGTTAAGACTATAAAACATCTATTTTATTCCATCTGAAGAAGTCCTAATTATTCTGTTACAGATTATTGCAAAGCATTTTAAAAGATTTAAAAAAAAAACAGCAAAGAGCACAAGGGTAAAGTTTTAAAATATAGATAAGGAGGTTGAGCCAATTCAGATTTTATTTCTTTGCTAGAGTAAACGACCATTTTAGACTGTAGTTTAATATGAACTTATGATACTATTCTTGAAATCTGTTCATGACTATTCATGGAGAAGAAGTTTTAGGTTCACTGAATTTACATGTAGCAGGAAGTCACAGCTTGAAACCCCAGAGCTAAGAAATTTTATGACTTCTAATTCAAGTTAATTTATGTCATGAATTTCTAGACATGTAAATTTGTAATCAGAATGATAACTGTTTGTTTCCCCCCGTATTTGGTGCCAGTTTCTGGCTGAGTACATTTAATAGTTTTTTTTGTACATTCATAAAATAGTTTAGGGCCTCTTACTTGTTTGTTTCAGTGTACTAAGCCATGACTTCTTAAACTTCTAGCATAGCCCAAAGTCTCCAAAGACTTTAATACACTTTTTATAAGTGATTCTTAGAACACGATGTGTCTGAAAGATAATCTGACACCATAGATATGGAGTTATTCCAATCAAAGATGCTTTTTGAGACTCTTATAAAGGTCCAGACAATGTCCAAATAGATGCACACTTATGCAAGGTTTTGTTTATAAATTTAGGAATTTCAAAGAATACTGAGGTCCAATTCTTTGAACCCAGGTTAAGAAGGTTAATTTGGTGCAATCCCCTTATTGAGAACCAAAGCCCAGAGAGGGGCAGGACCCAACACTTTAGTGAACTGAAATCCAGCCTTTGCTGCCTAAAGTCAATACTTTTTTGTCTGCACTGAGCTCAGACTTAAAGGAGGTTACTAGAAACAAGTCACAAGATTAGAATTCAAAGTTATCATTAGATATGAAATGAACTCTAAACAAGATAATAAGTATAGAGGCACCTGAGTGGGTCAGTCCACTGACTGTCTGACTCGATATCAGCTCAGGCCATGATCTCACATTTCATGAGATCGAGATCCATGTTGGGGTCTGTGCTGTCAGCATGGAAATTGCTTGGGATTCTCTCTTTGTCTCTCTCTCTCTCTCTCTGCCTCCCCCTCAAAATAAATAAATAAACCTAAACAAACTATAGGTATAATAATTATAGTCTGTATTTAGAAGTGGAAGGTGACCAAAACAAACTGTCAAAACTAACCTAAACCTGAGTGGCCAAAATAAATCTTACCAACTGAGCAGGGGTCATCAGTATAGGGTGACTGATGGAAAGGAGGAAGGAAATACGTAGGTTAATAATGAGGAGGAAAGAGAAGAGAAGGAGAGGGGAGTGGATGGGAGGGAAGAGGAGGGGAGGGAGAGGAAGGTCAGAAGTTGACAAAAAGAGGAAGAATGCGAGGTGCCAGGGAGGTGGGAGGACTATGCTTCTGGAAGTTCTCTTTTCTTCAGAACCTCTAAATCTGGAGATGGTTCTAAGACTCACAGAAGGTTTAATGTGACGGGTTGATTTATGGAAATCATCGAATGGAATAAATATATTTTTTAGAATGATGTAAGGGTCAAAACAAAGATATTTGTTCTAAGGACACACTTTTTGACAACAGCTCATAGCTTAGTCCCCCCTTACCCGTGAGAACACATTCCAAGACACCCAATGGACGCCTGAAACCGTGGATAGTACCCAAGCCTATATATACTATGTTTATTCCAAGACATGCCTACGATGAAGTTCAATTTTTAAATTGGGTATTGTAAGAGATTAACAGCAATAATCATGAAATAGAACAGTTAGGACATTACACTGTAGTAAATGTAACAGGAATGTGGTCTCTCTCTCTCTCTCTGTCCTTCTCAAAATGTCTTGTACCATACTCACTCTGCTTCTTGTGATGTGTGAGATGATAAAATGATGAATTGAAGTGAGGTGAATAATGTAGGCATCATGAAACTACTACTGACCTTCCGATGATAAGTCAGAAGGGGGACCAAGTTTGACGGGGTGGGGGTGGGGGCGGTAAGTGAAACCATGGAAAGCAAAACCACAGAGAAGAGGAGACAACTGTATTTCCAAAGAAAGTTCCAGAATCTTGTTGGGCAACGTTAAGATTAAATTAGCTGTCCAAGAGATTGAAACGATGTAAGAATACAGCCGACCGAAGTCATAGAATCTGCTATATATCTTCTTCAATGTCTTTTAACCTGTGGTTCTTAGGATTTTGTTTTCTTCAACAGTCTTCGTGTTTTAAAATAACAGACGCCATCAGAAACAAGAATTTCAAGTACTGAATTTAAATATATCTGTGAAATTCACTCATGCACATGGATTTCATTAAGTTCAGTGAAGCAAATAAAATCTGTTGTTATGAAAGGGACCTTTGACAGCTCATAATTACATAAAAATAAATGCATCACTTGAAGAGTAGAACAAAATTAAGATGTCAGCATTGATGGATCTCATAACTAAAATTTTCAAAAAGCACATTAAATCTCAGTAATTTCTTCCTGTTTTGTGTAGTTCTGTTAAAATGGTAACAATTTTGCAGCAACTTCACAGTATTTAATCCTTAACACATCATGAAAGTTAGTTTTTAGAAACGATAGACTACAATATAATATATTAAAATCTGCTTAGTTAATTAAACCATGAAAGACTGAGATGGAAAGTACAATAGGAATTCAACTTAAATTCAAAACCTGGGCTAAATGTACAGAATATAAGTAAACGATTGACTCTAACATGTATAAGAAGACATTACAATATTAAAACTAAGTGTCATTATATGAGTTAAATGTTTGTAAAAAAAGGGGAGTGGAAATTGGTATTTTCTAATGAGCTGTTCAAATGGGTTGGTCAAGTTTGGGTAGGAAATTTGATAGACAAAAAACTTGAAGACTGATGCAATCATGTTAGTGCAATAACTCAATAATTGTGATGCAATAATTCAAGTCCTACCACCAAAGAATATTGTACCAAAATAGAGGTAATGCTTGGGGTTGACTTAAACAATCACCTAACTTCAGACTCTGTTTAAACTGAGCTCTGATTATGACTCTGAAATACTCTTAATTTTGAGACTAAAGTCCGGATTTAAGATCAACAGGTGCTGGGGTGCTTCCTTAGCCATTTCACCCTTCTTTCCCTTCCCCATGCACCTTACCCCCCAACCCACAGCTTTCCTGTTCAGAATCCCCTCTTCCATTCCTCTGTGTCTAATGTGTTTGCCCTTGTCAATCAGCTGTCAGGAAGATTAATTGGGAGACAAATTAGTTTCTAATCTATAAATAATTCTACCAAAACCCAGCACATTTCCCCCTTGCTTCCCGTAGCTATATCTCAGAATGTCACAGACACCAAAACAGCCTGACGAAGCTTGAACTTCATTGAAATCTATGTGGAAATAATGATCTGCAAAACAATTCATTTTCATGGAATGAAACTTGCTGAAGACAAATTTTACAAATGACTCCTAATTCTATATTTTTATTCTCAGAAACCAACACCCACTATCTATATATATAAGGTGACCCTAAGCAAGTTCACCTTTCTGGTAAGGTTTTATAAACATCAATAATTTATACAGTTTGCTTGACATGACGCTGATTAGATTAGATTATCTGAGCATGTAAATTTTGAATATATATCTTACTATTTAATCTTCATGACTTAATTACCACTATCTTCATTAGAAACCATTAATTAGCATTCTTCTGTCAGGTCTTCTTTCATACTGTCTTTTGAGTAGCTTGAAGGATAAGCTGGATTTTCCCAGATCAAGAAGGTAGTGAAGGACATTCTCAGTAGTGATCATAGCAAGATTTTTTTTTTTTTTTTTGTAAATATGAGTCACCAGCAATTGTTAGGGCTGATAAGTGTTATAGACTTCATTTCAAACCTAAGTCTCAGATCGAAATCTGTCACACATACATTCATTACAAAATAGACATGAAATAGTTCTATAGCCAGTTCTGTAAGTTACATGAAGTCAATAGCACCTTCCACAAAGTTCCACGCAAAGCATCTGTGGCCATATTCCCATTGTAGAACTGTGTTCATCATAGCTCATGGATTATCTTCCAAATCGGTGGCTGAATATGAGACCACTTAGCAACCCAACCCCAAGCTCCACTCCTAGGCCACTTGACCCTCAACATTCTTGGGTCCCCGTGTGATTATGCAAGCATGCTTAAAATGCTTCTATCCAATTTATATATCTTAAACATTCTGAATTTCCCTGGTCAACATGATTTCCATAACCCATTTTGCTTCCTAACAAGCCACAATTTTCATCAAAAGAAACCCACTTCTAACACCCATTATGCTAAGTAGCTGGCTGAATATAGAGACAGCTGAAGCACTATGGTAGCTACTTCTCGAATGTAGTGCTTCAGGGAGAGAAGGAACACAGTGAAGGGGATGGGGAGGGGGAGAGCCAGACTTCTCTAAATATCCCTTGATGTATAGATTTGACATTGCAATTGTGAAATTGACTTACATGTTTGGTAAAAAACAAGAAAATCTGCAAAGAAACCTTCACTTGTTCTTAGTAACCATGATGCTGATAAAACAAATGGTATTAACATCCTGAAAGTGACATGATCCCATATGAGCCAATGATTACAGTCTTCAGTTCACATGTACCAGGAATGTTTGCACAGCATACCAGCAGACATGTACAAGATTATCCATTGAGTCAAAAGGGGGAAACCAGACAAATGTCTGTCAGTAGTAAAACAAATTGTGCTCTAACTCTTCCATTGTAATACAAAGCAACAAAAATGGATTGCTGCTAAATGCGACAATATAAATGAGGTTCATAAACTATAATGTGCAGGAGAAACCAAACACAAATCTATGTATCTATCTATGTATCTATGTTCTATCGTTCTATCTATCTATCCATCTATCATCTATCTTTCTATCCACCTATCTATCTATCATTTGTCCATCAGAGGATTTCATTTAATGTTCCCAAGCCAGGTGAAACTAAACATTTTTTGTTGTTGTTAGAAATCAAGATAGTGGTTGGCACTGAATAAGAAGGAGGGAGCCATACCTGAGAAGGAGCGCGAGTGAATTTACCTGAGGGCTGATAAATTTCTCCTTTCTGATCTGAATGTTGGATATGTGGACATTCACAAAGTGAGAACTCACTGAGTTTTACATTTGTGCCTTATGCTCTTTTCTGTATTTTATTTTATTTAAAATTCCTTTTAAGGAAATGGCTGCATTCATTTACACTTGAAAATGTTCAAATTTGGTTTAAAATTTTATTTTAAAATGTATAACATACAATGCAGTGTGTTATACTTCTGGATGTCTACTTAGATAATGTGTTCATTTAATTTAATAACTTAGCAGTAACAGTAATGTGCAAAATTTGCTGTAGCTTGTAGCCAATACAGAATAGAAACATGAAAGAGGTAGTTAAAAATAAAATGAGAAGAATGAACTCTGGCCAAGTTTACTTTCTGAAAAGTAAGATGCAGGAGTCTGGTTCAGTGAAAGGGTATTCTACTCTGGGCCTGTAACTTGTAGACATATCTTGGCAATTTTACCTTTTATTTCTATGAAAATAAATGAATAAAAAACTAAGAACATTAAGAAAAAGGACTTTCAAAATGTCCATTAAATGCAGCAGAGATGCTGCTCAGAGACTCTGAGGCACTGGGTCTCCCATTTTTTCTCAGTGAAAATGCCACCTTTCTGACTTTAAGTTTGGTTCAAGAAACAGGATAACTTTATTTACTCTAGAAGGTAAGTATCAGGTAGAGAGAGGCATCAGTTCTTCCTGAACAGGGCAGAAAACCTATGTTGAAAGGATCATGGTACAGCTCAGAATGAAGCTTCTCCATTCCAGCAACATCCTACCTCTCGCAGATGTCCAGTCCCTAGCATCTTCTATCTCTGCCCACCTCACAGTCAGCCATCCCCACAACACACTGGGCCTTGAACGAAACTCACGCAGTGGAGAAGGTGTATTGATAAGGCTCTATTATCATGCTATTGCTGTAAAGAACCCACGGAAACAAAACATGACATTTGACCAATTGTTCATGACCTGGTTGACTATCAATTATTTCTTACATGGTTTCATGCTGTAGCTCTTCTTCCATAATAGATGAACATGGCTCTTACTCAGTGAAAATTACCCAGGGAATCCCAAGCTGAGAGAGCAAGGTCAAGCTCATTGTCAGCTCAGTGATGGACTATGAAACACACACCACCCCGTATGCAGACAATAGTGGGCACCTCAACAATTTTTTCTCTTTGGGTTGTTAAGAAATGCTACTGACGAGATGACCTATAACTGTGATCTTGGTAGTTATGGAACTTCCAATGGAAATGAAGGATGGAATTATTGCCTAAACCCTGCCAATGCATTTCCTTTCTCCTGGCTGAATTCAAGACTCTGGTGGGATTGCTTCTGGGATAAATGGTGGCACAGGATACCAAGGTGAAGCGTTTTCACACCATGCTATAATACAGTGTTAATCAATGTGGGAAAAGAAAGACATTTTTTAAAAATTCTTTTGAAAAGTTGGAAAATTGGATTCATAATGGTAGATATGCACATGAATATTAATACTCTGGAGAGATCTACACAGATGAACTAACTAGAATGAAATTGAAAATGCTAACAATGGTTGTATTAGGTTAATGGGTATTGAAATTAGTCTCCGTGTCTCTATTTTCCAAATGCTTTCTAAGATTAACTCATTTTAATGATTTAAGAAGGAAATAGGTTAGCAGGTATTATATAGAAAAATATATTCTAAGAATAATGCAATCAAAATGACACATATATCTATATACCCACATATATAAATATAAAAATATATATTAGTTAGATAGATAGTTATGATCTTTTCACCTAAAAGGTAGAAAAGCAGGCAACCTTTTCTACATGAACAGATAGAATTAGTATTTTAATTTTAGTGATATCTTTGATAAGTCCTTTTAGCTTTTGTTTCAATTATTCTTCAATTTTGTTCAATTATTTATATGAATATAGTCGCTTCACATATCCATTTTTTGTAACTATCTTCTAACATTCTATTGATGTTTCGTGTTATATCTGGCGAATTTCATTGAATTTAGTTGCAGTTTTTAATTTTACACTGTTTGAAAATACGTAGTACAGTGACATTTCCCAATAATATATAGATAGAATTCCAAAAATTCAAATTATATCTTAAACAAAGATTTAATAATTGGAAGTTGTTAACTAGTAATTTGCTTTTTCAAAAGTACTGGAAACCTATCCCCTTATTTAACATTCAGAAAAGAAAGCAAAGACTAAAAAAGAGAAATGCTTGACTTCACACACCCAAGGTAATAGTAAGTTGCATATTCTTCAAACCTTTTGCAGTCACTGAGAGAGGTATACCTAGTTTTTTAGATAAAAGTTATGATTTTACAAGACTGCTCTATATTTGTCTTTTTTAAAGTTTATTTATTTATTTTTGAGAGAGAGAGAGAGAAGCGGTAGAGGGGCCATGAGCGAGAATCCCAAGGAGGTTCCACACTGACAACACAGAGCTCAGGGCAAGACTCAAACTCACAAACCTTGAGATCATGTCCTGAGCCAAAACCAAGAGTTGGACGCTTAACCAACCGAGCTATCCCGGTTGTCTTTTCTATCAACAATACATCATGGACACATTTTTAAGTCAATGTGTGACTAAACTGAACTCATAATTTTAATAACTGACTTATGTTCCACTAAACAGCTACATAATAATTTATTGAATCAGTGCCTTATTAATTAGAAATTACAGTTGTTTCTTAATTTCCACTACAATGACCAACACGACGACAATCTCAAAGTTCATCTGTGTGACACTGTCTAAATGTTATTTTAAGAAAAATTTGTAATAGCAGAATCATTATTCCAAACGAGCCTATGTGGCTTAAAAGTTTTTGATGGATACTTTAATCTGTCTTCCAAAACTCTGTGCCAATAGAAAACTATTAGCAGTTTATGAGATTGTCATTTATCAAAAACCTTTATAACATGGGATGCTATATGTTTTTTTAAAAATATCTGCCAATCTGAAGAATAGATATCTTGTTTTTATCATCACTTTGTTATTTGTTAAATGATGGAATAGTTTTCCTTACTGCTGCTGGACCTTTATGCTTCTTTGTGCATGAATTGCCTACTCGTGTCCTTTACTGTCATATGAATAGTTTCCAATTACACATTTAATTTCCATTATTAGCTTTATTCATTAAAAATCCCAAGTTTTTAAGACAGTGGCACCTGGCACTCAGGAAAAGACAAGTCCTCATTCAGAAGGACGGTCTACACACTTCAGAATATTAATTGCACAAGGACCCTAAATCTCACAAGTGCTCCAGGCTCCATAACAACCAAAATGGCCCCACTTACTTCCAAATACTCCCCCAAGAAAACAACCATACTACCTCTTGGGTTGAGAATTATTTAACTGGATATCTCTGCCATCCTCTTACTTCTAATTTCTAGTATTATTCCATTTGTATGGCAACTGTAAACAGGATTCTTATCATTACCTTTTAGCTGCTTGTGAAAATTTGGGTACATTATTGAATTTCACCTTATAGCTCAGTACAAAAATAAATTCAAATTACATTAAAGACTTAAATGTGAGACCTAAATCTATAAAACTCGTACTAGAGAGCATACGCAGCAATTTCTCTGACATTGGCCATAGTAACTTTTTCAAGATATGTCTCCCAAGGCAAGGGAAAGAAAAGCAAAAAATAAACTATTGGAATCATGGCAAAATAAGCTTTTGCACAGCAGAGGAAACCATCAACAAAACAAAATAGAGACCTACTGAAGGGGAGAAGATATCGGTAAATGATATATCCAGTAAGGGGTTAATATCCAAAATATATAAAGAACTTTAAAAACACAACACCAAAAAAAAAAATCAATCTAATTAAAAAATGGGCCATGGAACTGAACATTTTTCCAAAGAAGATATCCAGATGGCCAACAGACACATGAAAAGATGCTCAACATCATTCATCATCAGGGAAATGCAAATCAAAACCACAGTGGGATATCACTTTACACCTGTTAGGATGACAAACTCAAAAAGAGGAGAAATAATAAATGTTGACGACACCTTAGAGAAAGAGAAATCCTTGTGCGCTGTTGGTGGGAATGTCGATCGGTACAACTACTGTGGAAAACAGTATAGCGTTTCCTCAAAAAATTAAAACTAGAAATACCATATGATCCCAAAAAAAAGAAAGAAAAAAGAAATACCATATGATCCAGTAATTCCATATTTCCCAAAGAAAAGAAATTCCCCCCTTTTTATGATCCATGAGTATTCAAAATCATGGGAGTGTCGTGGAGTATCCGCCAATAATTATTCATATCTCCTACATGATCCACGACAACGGAACAGGCGGCCTGAGTCCAACTTCTTCCCTCAAGTGGCTGACTCAGCCCCACACCACAAATCCCATGGGTGTCTGCACATGCATGATTGGTGGAACCCCCTCACACTGAGACACCAGCTTCAGCACATCTTGGAAATCTCATTTTCAGCTTTCCTACATCTCTGTGAGAGAAGGGGATGGGAAAAATGGGAGTTTGCCAATCCAGAGTCCATCATATTGTCATTATACTTACTCTGTGTGCTTTGGTTAAATTATATTTCTTTTCTAAAGTTCAAAAATTTTAGGGGCGCCTGGGTGGTTCAGTTGGTTAAGCGTCTGACTCATGGTTTCAGCTCAGGTCAAGATCTCATGGTTTGTGAGTTTGAGCCCCACATCGGGCTCTGCGCTGACAGTGCAGAGGAGCCTGCTTCACATTCTCTCTCTCTCTCTCTCTCTCTCTCTGCCCCTCCTCTGCTCTCTTTGTCTCTCTCAGAAATATAAATAAATGCATAAAATTCAAAAAATTTTTGAGGGAAGGAGGCAAGATGGCGGAGAAGTAAGGAGCTCCGTGCATTGCACTCGCCCCCATATCTCACACGGAAAAGAACTGAAGCCATAGGAAACCTTACAGAACCCAAGAGATTGGGAGAGAAAGGACGCAGACTCCACTGAGAAAGGTTTCTAACGTGAGCGCGAACTGGGGAAGATAAAATCGGGCAGGGATCGGAGACTGGAGGGACGGGGAGATCCCCCTCTGTGGGGAGTGAGAGGGGGAAAAAGAGAGAGTCCGAAACTACTCAAGATATGGGCCCTGCCGCTGGGAAACAGAAAAACCTCCGCTCGGGGCACAGAAGGACAGTGCGCGCCGAATGCCCACGCGCCAAATCTTCCGGAGCGGCTGCGCACGCGCGGGCACCGCTCCTTTGTTCCTTTGTGCTCCCTGCGCAGCTGGCTTCCTGGAGGAGCTGTGCCTGGACCCCCGCTGCGAGCTGGCTGGAACTTTAGACGGAAGGCGACGGGCTTAAAACTGGGAGATTTGCCTGCAAATTTGTGTTTAGGGTGACGAGACGCAGAGGGACCTGATTTCCTGCTCTCCAGCGACCAGACGCGCCCTGCAGACGAGCCCCCGCGCATGCTCGCCAGCCCGGCCTGGAGGAACGGGAGCAGCGGCTTCTGGCTCCACCCCCAGGGCCAGGCCAGACGCTTGCAATTGCTCTGAGGGGACGCCTGCGACGCTGCGGCTGCTGCGGTTTCAGTCAGGCGCCGACTGCACTTGGAAACCAGCCGGCCTGGATTAAAAAGCACGACCCACCCGGCTCGGGAGTTTACACGCCCAAAAAAGAGAGGTGCAGCACATGGTTCAAGAAGGGACTGGATCACGCCACGCCCATCCCTGGTAGAGAGCTGCCCTCCTCCTCTTTTTTTTTTTTTTTTACCCTTTTTCCCAGAACACTGACCCGATTAACTTTGGTCACCGGCTTGCTTAAACAGTCACGAGTCCATTCTGTAGGTGTAAATTCTACACCTACCGACCTTTTCATCTCTTTCTCTCAGGAGTGATTAGAATATATAGTTTCTCTGGATAATACCAGCATCCTTCTCTCCCCTATCCAACCATATTCCACCCTTTAGCTCTTCGAAAAAAGCTTCTTATCCCTTCTGCCTGTTCATTCTATTTCCAATTTTGCCTCATCCCCGCCCTGTCTTCTCTCTCTTTCTCTATGCTCTTCAACCAGCACTGCATACACCCAGCTATTTAACTGTAGCTGGGAAATCCAGTTATATGCTTTAAACCGTTCTTTGTCCATCGGTTTTCTTCTTTTTTCCTTTTCTTTTCTTCTTTTTGACTCTTTTATGTATTTTTTACTCTCTATTATTTGCTCTTCCTCCTCTGTCTTTTCTTTTAACTTTTTCCTTTTCCCTCATGGTTTGCATGTTAGTTGAATTTGTCTGTGCGTTTGTGTGCTCCTATTCCCTGTGTGTTTGTCTGTCTGTTTTCATCCCTAGGGCTACCTCAAGAAACAAGCCAGAGTACACAAGGTGGAGAGTCCCAAATATCACTACGAGTAGGAAAATAAAATAACCAAGGTCCCAACAAGAGTGACCGAGGGATACCATTCAAAAAACACTCTCTGAAAGGATAGGCCCTGGACAGTCAAAGAGTCTTCTTGGATACAGCAGCGCTCATATATACAGAGAGTATATCTAACAAGAGCCAGAAAGCTAACTAAAATGATGAAACAAAAGAACTCTCCTCCAAAAAAACTGCAAGAAGAAATGCCAGCTAATGAACTGCTCAAAACAGATATAAGCAGCATAACTGAACAAGATTTTAGAATAATAATCATAAAATTAATAGCTAGGCTTGAAAAAAGCATAGGGGATATCAAAGAAACTATGGCTACAGACGAAATGGAAAATAAAAATAGTCATGAAGAATTTTAAAAATGCGATAAATGAGATACATAATAAATTAGAGGCCTCCAATGCACAGATAAAGAGGCAGAAAGGAGAATAAGTGATTTAGAAGGCACCATTATAGAAAAACAAGAAGCTGACCAAAAAAAGGGACAAACTGATCCAGGAACAGGAAAGAAGTGTTCAAGAGCTCAGCGATACGGTCAAACGTACCAATATCCATATCATAGGAATCCCAGAAGAGGAAGAGAGAGGGAAAGGTGCTGAAGGAGTCCTGGAACAAATTATAGCAGAGAACTTCCCCGACCTGGGGAAGGAAGTAAATGTGGAAATACAAGAGGCTCAGAGGATTTCCCTCAGACGTAACTTGAATCGATCTTCTGCAAGGCATATCATAGTAAAAATGGCAAAATATAAGGACAAGGAGAATTCTGAAAGCAGCTAGGGAGAAAAGGGCCCTCACATACAAAGGGAAAACTATCAGAGTGGTGACAGACCTATCTACTGAAACGTGGCAGACCAGAAAGGAATGGCAGGAGATCTTCAATGTGATGAACAGTAAAAATATGCAGCCAAGAATCCTCTATCCAGCAAGCCTGTCATTCAAAATAGGAGAGATAAAAATCTTTCCAAATAAACAGAAATTGAAAGAATTTGTCACCACTAAGCCAGCCCTACAAGAAATCCTGAGGGGGACGCTCTGAAGGAAAGGTTGCAAGGAACAAAGATACCAGAGACACCACCACAAACATGAACCCTACAAAAGATACAAAGACTCTAAACCCACATATTTCAATAATAACACTGAATGTAAATGGGCTGAATGCTCCAATCAAAAGACATAGGATAGCAGAATGAATAAAAAAAAAAAATCCATCTATATGCTGTCTACAAGAAACTCATTTTAGACTGGAAGATACCTTCAGATTAAAAGGAACGGGATGGAGAAATATATATCACGCTACAGGAAATCAAAAGAAAGCCGGAGTAGCTATACTTATATCAGACAAACTGGACTTTAAATTAAAGACAATCACAAGAGATGAAGAAGGGCATTACATAATAATTACAGGGTCCATCCATCAGGAAGAACTAACAATCATAAATGTCTACGCACCGAATATGGGAGCACCTAAATATCTAAAACAATTAATCACAGACAGAAACAAGCTTATAGATAAGAATGTGCTAATAGCAGGGGACTTTAATACTCCGCTTACAGCAATGGATAGGTCAACCAGACAGAAAATCACTAAAGAAATAATGGACTTGAAAGATACATTGGACCAGATGGATCTGATGGATATATTTAGAACTTTACATCCTGAGGCCAGGGAATTTACTTTCTTCTCAAGTGCGCATGGCACATTCTCCAAGATAGATCACATACTGGGACATAAAGCAGCCCTCAATAAACATAAAAGAATTGAGATCATACCACGCACACTGCCAGTCATAATGCTATGAAACTTGAAATCAATCACAGGAAGAAGTCTGGAAAACCTCCAAAAACATGAAGGTTAAAGAACACCCTACTAAAGAATGAATGGGCCAATCAGGCAACTAGAGATGAAATCAAAAAAATATATGGAAACAAATGAAAATGAAAACACAACAATCCAAAAATCTATGGGATGTGGCAAAGGCAGTCCTAAGAGGAAAATACATTGCTCTCCAGGACTATTTCAAGAGATTAGAAAAAGCACAAGTCTAAAATCTAACAGCTCACCTAAAGGAACTAGAGGCAGAGCAACAAGAACACCCTAAACCCAGTAGAAGAAGAGAAATAGTAAAAATTAGAGCAGAAATAAACAACATAGAGACCAAAGAAACAATTGAACAGATCCATGAAACCAAGAGTTGGTTTTTTGAAAAAATAAACAAAATTGACCAACCTCTAGCCAGACTTATCAAAAAGAAAAGAGAGAGCACCCAAATACACAAAATTATGAATGAAAATGGACTTCTTACAACCAACCCCTTCAGAAATACAAGCAATTACCAGGGAATACTATGAAAAATTATATGCCAACAGATTGGACAACTGAGAAGAAATGGACAAACTCCTAAACACACCCTCACTACCAAAATCCACACGGGAAGAAATAGAAAATCTGAGCAGATCTATAACAAGTGAAGAAATCGAATCAGTTATCAAAAACCTCCCAACAAATAAGAGCCCTGATGGGTTCCCTGGAGAATTCTATCAGACATTTAAAACAGAATTAATCCCAATTCTTCTCAAGCTATTCCAAAAAATAAAAACTGAAGGAAAACTCCCAGACTCATTTTATGAAGCCAGCATCACTCTGATTCCCAAGCCAGACAGGGATCCAGCAAAAAAAGAGAACTACAGGCCAATATCCTTGATGAATACGGATGCAAAAATCCTCAACAAGATCCTTGCAAATCGAATCCAGCAGCACATAAAAAGAATCATCCACCAAGATCAAGTGGGATTCATTCCTGGGTTACAGGGCTGGTTCAACATTCGCAAATCAATCAATGTGATACATCACATCAATAAAAGAAAAGATAAAAACCATATGATCCTGTCAATAGATGCAGAAAAAGCATTTGACAAAATACAGCATCCCTTCTTAATAAAGACTCTCGAGAAAGTTGGGATAGAAGGAACCTACTTAAACATCATCAAAGCCATCTATGAGAAGCCTTCAGCTAACATCATCCTCAACGGGGAAAAACTGAGAGCTTTCCCCCTGAGATCAGGAACACGACAGGGATGTCCACTCTCACCACTGTTGTTTAACATAGTGCTGGAAGTCCTAGCATCAGCCATCAGACACCAAAAGGAAATCAAAGGCATCAGAATTGGCAAAGAGGAAGTCAAACTTTCCCTTTTCGCAGACGACATGTTACTCTACATAGAAAACCGGACAGACTCCACCCGAAGCCTACTGGACCTGATCCAAGAATTCAGCAAAATCAACGTACAGAAATCGGTTGCATTTTTATACACCAACAATGAAGCAACAGAAAGAGAAATCAAGACACTGATCCCATTCACAATTGCACAAAAAAACCATAAAATAACTAGGAATAAACCTAACCAAGGATACAAGAGATCTGTATGATGAAAACTATAGAAAGCTTATGAAGGAAATTGAAGAAGACACAAAGAATGGAAAAACATTCCATGCTCGTGGATAGGAAGAATAAATATAGTTAAAATGTCATTACTACCCAAAGCAATCTACTCATTCAATGGAATTCCAATCAAAATTGCACCAGCATACTTCTCAAAACTAGAACAAACTATCCAAAAATTTGTATGGAACCACAAAAGACCCCGAATAGCCAAAGTAATACTGAAAAATAAAACCAAAACAGGAGGGATCACCATCCCAGACTTTAGCCTCTACTACAAAGCTGTCATCATCAAGACAGTATGGTATTGGCACAAAAACAGACACATAGACCAATGGAACAGAATTGAGAACTCAGAAGTGGACCCAAAAGTATACAGCCAACTAATCTTTGACAAAGCAGGAAAGAATATCAATGGAAAAAAGACAGCCTCTTTAACAGATGGTGCTGGGAGAACTGGACAGCAACATGCAGAAGAATGAAACTAGATCATTTTCTCACACCATGCACAAAAATAAACTCAAAATGGATAAAGGACCTGAATGTGAGCAAATCAGAGAACTCTAGATGCTGGCGAGGATGTGGAGAAATAGGCACCCTCCTACACTGTTGGTGGGAATGTAAACTGGTACAGCCCCTCTGGAAAACAGTGTGGAGGTTCCTCAAAAAATAACAATAGAACTCCCCTATGACCCAGCAATAGCACTGCTAGGAATTTACCCAAGGGATACAGGAGTGCTGATGCATAGGGGCACATGTACCCCAATGTTCATAGCAGCACTCTCAACAATAGCCAAAACATGGAAAGAGCCTAAGTGTCCATCAACGGACGAATGGATCAAGAAGATGTGGTTTATCTCTACGATGGAATACTACATGGCAATGAGAAAGAATGACATCTGGCCATGTGTAGCAACGTGGATGGACCTTGAGGGCATTAGGTTGAGCGAAATAAGTCAGGCATAAAATGACAGATACCATATGTTTGCACGTGTAGGAGGATTGGGAAGAACTTAATGGAGGACCGTGGGGGAGAAGAAGGGAGAAATGGGAGAAAGGGAGAGAGGCAAACCATGAGAGACTCTTGAATGCTGAGAACAAACTGAGGACTCATGGGTGTGGGGCGGGAGGGGGGAGATGGGCATGGAGGAGGGCACTTGTGGGGATGAGTACTGGGTGTTATATGGAAACTAACTTGAGAATAAACTATCTGTAAAAAAAAATACAAAAACACAAAAAAAATTCAAAAACATTTTAATGTTTTTTTTGCTCCTTTATTTCCCTCAATTTTTCCTTCAAGTAGCCAAAAATAATTTTCTATTGGGAATTTAGGATTTTGAAGTTATATAGCTAATTTTATTCTATGACTTTATCATAATAAAAAATTTTAAAAATACATTCTTCTGTCAACAGAAGGAACAAATTAGTCTTTGTAGTCTCCCCCATAAGAAACAGAACTTTATCATACTTTTATTCCTTTCACTACTCCTTCCCACTGTATAATGTGTTTCTTAAATATTCAATAATATTTCTAGAGATAATACATGGTGGTATAGTTTGGGAGCCTTCACACATTTGAAAATATTCCATATGCTGTTTGGCATAAATGTTATATTAGTAGAAATCAAATCCTACTAAATCATAAACTGAAAATGTGTTCGTTATCTTCCAAAATTAAATATTAAAAATTTTTTAATGGGGAGGGGCAGAGAGAGAGAGGGAGACACAGAATCCAAAACAGGCTCCAGGCTCTGAGCTATCAGCACAGAGCCCGATGCAGGGATTGAACTTGTGAACTGCAAGATCAAGATCTGAGCCAAAGTCAGACGCTCAACTGACTGAGCCACCCAGGCACACCCCCCATTATTTAATATTAGCAAAAACAATTCTAAAGTAAAGCTGATTTCTACCTCCTTACTAATCATTTATTTTTTCTTTCTAGATATTGTCAGTAATGTTTTTCTTGGGGGGGTGTTTTTTGTTTTTAATGCGGCTCGTGGGTGGCTCAGTCTGTTAAGCATCTGAGTTTTGATTTCTGTACAGGTCATTATCTCACAGTTATGAGATCAAGCCCCACATCGGGTTCCATGCTGACAGCAGGGAGCCTGCTAGGGATTCTCTCTTCCCCTGCCATTGGACTTGATCCCACAAACAGTGAGATCATGAATCTGAAGCCAAACCAAGTGAGCCACCCAGGAACCCTAATAAATTCTCTTTTTATTGAAGTGCAGTTGACATACAGTATTATATTAGTTTCAGGTGCACAACACACTGATTTGACATTTCTGTACATTACAAATTCTCACCACAATAAATGTAGTTACAATCTATTTTCATACATTATTACAATATTATTGACTATATTCTCTATCCTGTACTTTACATCCCTGTGCTTCTTTATTTTAGAATCGAAAGTTTGTTTTTGTTATTCATTTTTAAAATGATGATCTCTTTAATTCTGCTTTAAACATGGTGGAATTTTAAGTAAATATCCATATCTTTCTTCATTTTAAGAGAAATTTTCTCATTTTTTCCCCACTGCCACATCTCTTCCCCCATTAGGTCCATTTTTCTTTTCTCTCTTAACTGCCTTTATGTACTTACTGTATTTTCACATCTATGAGTGAAGTAGTTTGCCTTTTCTCCCCTAATTACTATTTGTTTCTTTTACTTCCATGTTATGAGAACAATTTTTCTCTTATTCAGTCTTACATAGATTTTTTTTTCTTTTTTACTTAAGTGCTAGTCATACTCGGACTCATCACTTATTCAAAGACTTTAGGCTCTCCTTTGGTCTGTTAAATTTCATTTTTATCAGATAGACATACAGAAATCTATTCATTCTCAAATCATCCCTCATGCTAGGTGACACAACAGAGGTTTTAGTGAATTGCTTTGTGGTACAATAGTGAACAATTAAGGAACAAGAAAAGGGAAAAATAATTTTAGAAATGAAAATATCAAATAAAGAAAATCTGAAATGAAATTAGATGAGTAAGTGGAAAAGAAACCCATGGTGGACAGAGATTAAAGAAGAAAAGTTGATGGAAAGAAAAAGAAATCATAAAGTAACACAAAACAGAAAAGAGTAGGATATGGGGAGAAAGGGAAAGTTGAAATAAAAATGCCTGTTCATACAAAAAGGGGAAGGAGGAAAGAAGAGAGTTGAGAAGGAGTGTACAGTGTATAACAGCATTATGCCTCTAGAAATTACTTTGTTGCAGTTTGTAAATTATATTAAAATTGACTAAATTAAGATTTAGTGACATTTAATCGTGGCACAAAATGACACTTGTAATTTTAACTATTATAAATTAAGGATAGGGTTTTCTCCTGTGAAAAATTGAATGAAAATATACATTAAATAAGGATAAGAAATGTACAAACCTTACAGGAATAGGACTAAAGGTATATTATTCTATTGGATAAATAATTGTCAGGAATAACCTATTTCATCAGGTTGCAATGATTACATTTAGACACCGAGATACCCATCATATACTGAAAGAATGACACACAAATGATGGCAAGGGCATAAAGAGTCCATTCTATTTCCAAGTATGTCTGACTGCTCCCGATATGTTTATGCACTGGAAAAAATCTGGGTCATCAACGTTCATTATTATGTAATCGAAATGATTTCAATAGGGGTGACTGGGTGGTTCAGTCGGTTGAGCGTCCGACTTCCGCTCAGGTCATAATCTCACGGTTCGAGGGTTTGAGCCTCGCATCGGGCTCTGTGTTGACAGCTAGCTCAGAGCCTGGAGCCTGCTTCAGATTCTGTGTCTGCCTCTCTCTCTGACCCTCCCCTGCTCATGCTGTCTCTCTCTCTCTCAGAAATATATTTTAAAAACATTTTAGGGGCGCCTGGGTGGCTTAGTCGGTTAAGCGTCCGACTTTCCGACTTTCGCTTGGGTCATGATCTCACGGTTTGTGGGTTCGAGCCCCGCATCGGGCTCTATGCTGACTGCCAGCTCGGAGCCTGGAGCCTATTTCAGAGTCTGTGTCTCCCTCTCTCTGACCCTCCCCTGCTCACGCTGTCTCTCTCTCCTAGAAATAAATAAAACATTAAAAAAAAATACTTTTAAAAACATTTTAAAAAATTAAAAAAAGAAACGATTTCAATAAAGCGAAAGAAAATAGAAGAGATCTAAAACTGGTAAGAGTGCATTTCACTGAAACGTCAAAGTCTATCAGTAGATAGCAAATCATTTAACAGACCATCTCTCATAGACATTACGAGATTAGAATGAAAAATTAGATGTGAGAACTCTGAAAATGAAAATCTTCTATAAAACCAAATGTTAAGGAATGAACTTCTGTTTCAAGTTAAGGAATGAACTTCCAAGAGAAATTGGAAACTTTCACCACACAAAATAACTGAACTGAACAAAAGAAAAAAGTGACTGTGTGGTGCACAGAGCACTTGTTCTTGATGATGGCCCTATTGGGACTCAGAAAGAAAGTTCCACTGCATTGTTCATTGATTCACTACTGATAATAAAAAGAAATATTTTGAAATAACTCAAGTTTATAAAAATTAAAAGTATGAAAAGATAATCTAGACCATCTATCATCTTTGATAGGTACAGGAATATTTTTTTAAAGTACTCTTATTGATTGTTTAATATATTCGTTGCACCAATATAATACTATAGAAACAGTATTGGAGTCGAAAGAGACTTCTGTCCCTGTGAATCGTGATTTGTAATATGTAGATTGAATAAGAAAATCATGTGAAAGACACACACAGATATCAGTTAGGGAGCTGTATTTCAGAGTCACTACCAAGTGACCCACGGAGCTAGGGAAGTAGGTCCCAGCCCCAAACCCCAGTGCCCTAGAAAAGGAAAGAAAGTGTAATTGTAGTAAATATAATAGAAGTGTCGTTCTACGTGAAGTCATCTAATTAAATCACAAACCATAAGTCTTTTTATTTTAAAATGATGCCAAACTTGGCTGAGTTTTCAAGGTAGAAAATGAAAGCTGAAGAATAAAATCCGGCACTATTAAATTTTACTAAATCAATACCACATCTGTGTTGGTAGGTTGCATTCTTGTTCCAAACTATTTGTTTTCCCTTTCTTTTAGATTCTAAATAATTTAGCGGATTATGCACGTCTGCCTGTGACCAAGTGGCCTGCAGTGTCCTGAGAGGGATAAGCATTTACCTTGAGACTTGGTTGACACTAGGGTTGGTCAGGTGACTTCCTTTGGACAGGAATGTACTTGGGCTGCCATATGTCAGGTTGACACAGAAGCTTTCCGATACATGGTGTGTTTCCATCAGTGCTCTAGATTTTTCTCTTAAGGATGGCTGGCCTCCAATAAGGGGCACTCCTTTAACCTGGATCCTGGAACGCGAAAATTTGTGACACAGAATAGTAGTAGTCACGCTGCATGACTGACATACAACATGAGAGAGAAGTAAATATCCTGTAAGTTACTGCCTTACAAAAAGTAACCACACTGTTAAATCCCACCGTGGATGTTTCTAGGTTCCCCTGCACGCCACCAACCACTTTTTCAAACCACACCTATACCAAGTATCCGAAGACACCACATGAAAACAAAACAGCCAGCTCAAGAGTACCCCCCCCTTCTGCTTCTGAGACTTTAACAAATTTATGCAAATTTCAATCAGAAACATGAGTGGTGAACTTTCAGATCAAAGACAATATAGGCAGATATGCAGTCGCTACAGCATGTAACAATGTTTCAGCCCCCTTTCCATCTGCCACTAACAGCAGTTATTTCCTGGACACCTGAAGAGAGAGGTCCCACTTGTGTCTATAAAGCGGTCTGTCACCGGCAGTCACTGGGATGCCACTGTCTTCCCAGCTTGTAGTTAACCATGACAAGGGACTTGCCTCCAATTCTCCCTCAGCCTCTGGCTCTTGGGCTGCAGAATATCGATGCCCCCCGCCCCCCGCAAGAAGCAGGGCCCTACTCCCCAACTTTAAATCGCTTAGTTACAAGGCCCCAGAGTGATTCTTGCCGGCACAAAAGTCCGTAAGGTCCCTTGTGAATAGTTTCATCATCTTTTACCTTGAGAAAATGTTTGACGCTGCATGAATAAGTAGGGACAAAAAATCAAGGGAAAATATTAATTTTTCTAATAAAGTCCAATATTGTATTAAAGGAATATATTTTATTTTGAAATAATTCATTTAACAGAGTTGGATATTAAAATTACCTTCTTGGGGCGCCCGGGTGGCTCAGTCGGTTAAGCGTCTGACTTCGGCTCAGGTCATGATCTCACGGTTCATGGGTTCGAGCCCCGCGTCGGGCTCTGTGCTGACAGCTCTCAGGCTGACAGCTCTGAGCCTGGAGCTGCTTTGGATTCTGTGACTCCTCTGTCCTTCCCCGACATGTGCACACACACTCTCTCACTATCTCTCAAAAGTGAATAATAACTTTTTAAAAACTCTAAAAATAAATAAATAAAATAACCTTTTTGATCCAATACTGGATAGAAATAAAACCAAAATGGTTGTTTTAATGGTTCTTTCTGGCAGAAGAAGAAAAATATACCCTTGTATGTAGTCCTATATTATTTAAATTGAATTTTGCCGTCAAAACTCTGGCCTAAACAAGCAGAGTCCTGCAGCATGATGCATGTCTAATCGTTTTTTTCTCACAAGCTCTTTGGAATATTGGCAAAGATCCAGTACTGTATTAAAAGCACACCACACCCCTTGTATATTTTAAGTCCTATGTTATGTGAGTGTGAACTTGGTATTTAAATATTACGTATGCGTGAACATATATCTGTATATACGTAAGTACATGAAGCACTTTCCAACAGATGTCAGCTACTTGGGCCATTTAAACATATCTTCCTTACTATTAACTTTTTCTTGGGACAGCCAGGGAAACGTGGCCCATATTAGCTTTGGAAAACAAAAACGACAGCCTAACTAAAAAATAACTTATTAGGTCTTAGGAATTGTGCTCCTTTAATGTTACAAACATTAATTCACATATTTCTTATACCGTTCCTATGACTTAAGTTCTAATTTTTATCCTCATGTCATAGACGAGGAAGTGCAGGTATAAGACTTTCAATAATTTAACGGAGGTCCTCTGGTGGCCAGCAGAAAGAGATCAGAGCCCATGATCTCTGGACCCAGGCAGACTCTGAAGATAACGTGAGGTTGTCGTCACCTACTCTGACGGTTACTGATGCTCAGAATCATTGGCTTGTAGAACTAAAGTGATTTTAGGGGCAGGGAATGCACCCTGCCTATGGTTAGGAAACCCAGGAACATTCAAAAGTCTAGCCTTTCTGTGACACACTCATTAATATAGAAAATTGAACATTTAAAATAAAACAGAAAAGGGCACTTTTAAAGATTAATTAAAAAAATAAATTTTAGGGGATGCCTGAGTGGCTCAGTCATTTGAGCATCTGACTGTTAATTTGAGCTCAGGTCATAATCCCAGGGTCGTGGGATTGAGCCCCACCTTGGGCTCTGTAGAGCCTGCTTGGGATTCTCTCTCTCTCTGTTTCTCTGCCCCTCCCTCCCTTTGCCCCTCTTCCCTGCTTGTGTGCTCTCTCTCGCTCTTTCTTTCTCTCTCAAAATAAAATAAAATAAAATATAAAATAAAATAAATTGAAAAGCTTTGGGCCCATATAGAGAGCTCTCACCATAGAAAAGACTGCTAGATGTAGGGTTCCTAACGCAAAGTTCAGTGGTCTTTTACTCCATCATGGTGTCCCTCTGAATTGCGAAATCACAACTGATAATTCTGACACATACACTCTACCAATTTATACATAAACACTCACAGAAAGGACCCTCGACTTAACAGTGTCTCTTTTGAAATACAGTCCAAAAAAATTAAAGAACCCAGGATGTTATCACAGAAGTAAGTATGTCAGAGAGGGGACGGAGTTCACAGAAACGACCTGAGACCTTACTCCCATTTAGTTTGAATCACCAAAGAAGAAAAGAAAAGCAGAAACAACGGCTACCTGGACTTGTTTTTCTTCCGACCTTGCCCAGCATCATTGGAGTTGGGGCTTGGGAGGTTGTTACTATTTTTATACATAAGGGCTTTGTCTAGTGGCTTTATTCAGATACAATTAGCAGACCATACACATTTATCCACTTACGGTATACAATTAAGACATTTTCAGTATAACCACAGACGTGTGCGGCAATCACCACAATCTCAGTTACATTCTATTGTACCTTCAATGTCTCTTCCAGACATGTTATTCGACATGTAAGTCGAATAACACGGCCTGATGTTCTGTGACTAGTCTCTCTCACTCCACATGTTTTCCAGGTTCATCCATATTGTAGTGTGTACCAGTCCTTCATTCCTGTTTTCAGCTGACTTGTACCCCATCGTATGGATATACAGCACTTTTTAATTCATCTGTTAGTTGATGAACATTTCGGTTGCTTCTAGATTATTGTGAATAATTCTACTGTAAACATGTGTATACAAGTTTTTGTGTGAAAATACATTCTTATATATCTTGGCATACTGAAAGAAGAATTGCCGCACATCCTTGTCAACATTTGCTATTATTTGTCTTTTTATTTTTTTTTATGTTTATTTATTCTTGAGACAGAGACAGAGCATGAGCGGGGGAGGGGCAGAGAGAGAAAAAGGGAGACAGAGGATCTGAAGCAGCTCCAGGCTCTGAGCTGTCAGCACAGAGCCCAATGTGGGACTTGAACCCATGAACTGTGAGATCTTGACCTGAGCTGAAGTTGAATGCTTAACTGACTGAGCCACACAGGCGCTTATTTGTCTTTTTATTATAGCCTTTCTAGTGGGTGTGGAGTGGTATTGTGATTTTGGTTTGTATTTTCTTAATGGCTAATAATGTTGAGTATCTTTTCATGCAATTACTGGTTATTTGTGGTATGTGTGCAATTACTGGTATTTTCTTTCGGGGGAAATAACTTTCAGAACTTTTGCCTATTATTAACAGGGTTGTCTTTTTATTGTTGAATTGTTAAAGTTATTTATATATTCTGGTTATAAGTCTCTTGTTAGATATATGATTTGCAAATATTTTCTCCCACTCTGTGTTGTTTTTTTTCACTTTCTTGATGGAAAAACATTTTTAATTTTGGCAAAGCCAAATTTGTTTTGTTTTTCCTTTGTTGCTGGTGATTTGCCCCACCCAAGGTTACAAGGATTGACTCTGATATTTCTAAGAGTCTTTTCTTTAACCTCCTGCATGAGGCCTATGACCCAGTTTAAGTTAACTTTTGAGTGTGGTTTAAAGAAGGGGGGCACCTGGGTGGCTCTGTCAGTTAGGTGACTGACTTCGGATCAGGTCATGATCTCACAGTCTGTGAGTTCGAGCCCCACATCGGGCTCTGTGCTGACGGCTCAGAGACTGCGGCCTGCTTCAGATTCTGTGTCTCCCTCTCTCTCTGCCCCTCCCGTGTTCAGGTTCTGTCTCTCTCTCTCTCAAAATTAAATAAACATTTAAAAAATAATAATAAAGAAGGAAACACATTTCATTCTTTTGCATTTGTTTGCATATATTTGTAAGTTATGTATTTGTCAGCATACAGTTGTTCACAGTATTCCTTTAAAGTCCTTGTCTCTAAGGTTGATAATGACGGCCCCTCTTTCACTCCTGACTTTAAGAATTTGAGTCTTTTCTCTTTTCTTTCTTGGTCAGTTTAGCCTCTGAGACTCCTGTCCCTGTGAGGCTTCTGGCTGCTTTGCCTCTGTGAGTATCACCCTCAGTTGCCAGCCTCCACTAATTGCTAGCTGATCTCCGTGTCATTTTTAACAACACCTGGGCATAAACTGTTCCTCAGTTGGATCCTATTACAGTCCAGCCCTTTGCCTGAGTAATCTCTGAGGCCAGTCTCTGAGGCTTCCTCCTCCCTGCCCCTCCTCAGGAGGGCTCTCTTTTTTCTCCCTGGTTTTCTCTGTTAAAGTTCTAGCTGGTCTACCATTTTGGTTTTTGCTATCACGGAGCTACCATCCTCCTCTTCACTGCTCACTGCCAAGCTCTCCACTGCTTGGACAGTGCCCTTAGATACGAGCTTCCCCACACTCTTCCAGATAACATCCGTCTTCTTAGGAAGGGCTCTGGGGCTATGTTAGAGCCTGTCTCTCCCACCACCCAGGACCTCTACCCCACTGCCCCGGAGCTGAAGGCAGGCAGCGGGGCACTGATTGGGGTCTGCAGCCCTTGGTAGTTATTCTCAGTTTTCCTCCTCCAACAAGGAACCTCCACCCTATGAGTAAGCAATGGTGGGGTCATTAGGTGTAGCCCAATATTCGTATCCCACTATGCCTGGGGTAGAACTTCAACTCCCCCCACTCCCCGATGGTGCCCGGCTAGGGGGAAAGCCCCATACCTCTCAGCCACATCTGCACACAGATTGGGGGACTGGAGCTGAGAAGGGTGGAGGCCTGCCCTGCCCCCTCCGCACCCCCAGGGAGAAGCCAATATCCCAGACCAGGAACGGGTGGGGAGAGAGGCCATCTTCTCCGTCACATTCCTCCAGAGTGGAGTTTCCACAACCTTGAGCCAGATGCCTAGATTTGCACTCTTCTTACCAAGATTAAGTAAATTTTCATGAGTAAATGTTTCTTCCTTTCCTGTATGCCCTTGAGACAACTCTCGGACACGTTATATGATTGTTTTTTAATACTTTTCACCACTTACGTTCGTGTCATTGGGGAGACAGGGCGCAGACATCCTCACTTGTTCCGATGCTTTTCTCACGTCTGTGTACATTTATCATTCCCTTTCAAGTGTCTATTTGCTTTACAATGTAATATATTGATTTTAAGCATGTGACACACTATTCATAAAGGCATGTAATTTACAAATAAATGTAATGTGCTGGGTTGCTCAAAATATTTTTTACTGATAAGGTGCTCACACTGGAGCCTTCATGCCCTATGCACACCACTGGGTTTTTTCCATACACTGCATGGATATGTAGCTTTTCTGCAGGGAGAATTACGGCAAATGCCCTGGACCCTCAGTGTTCGCACCCTGCAGAGCATTGAACTGTTTCCAGTTATTTCCTTCAAAGCCAACAAAAAGGAGTCCTGACTCTGAGATTGTGTTAGTTTTGGCAATGAAAACCAATGAATAACTTTTGATTTCTTTGACACAAATATACACACTGTCACCTTTACTAGATAGTAAGGACATTTTTAGAGTAATAGTTCGCAATTCTTTTCATCATGCTGCCTGTGAAATAGATAGAAAATGATTATGATAGCCTTCATAATATAGCCCAACCTATGTCAATCTTATTTATCCTTGTGAGAATAAAGTTTTGAAAGAAATGGTGTCACTATCACCTATGAGGTGATATGAAAACTTTCACCGGACTTCTCTTATTGGAAACTAACTTATCCCCTTGATCCTTTTGCCTTAATGTAATGTGAGCATTATAAACATTTCGGCCTTGTAACTATCCATTTTGTTACATGAAAAACATGTTTAAATTCTCCAGTATCTTTATGTTTCCATCTGGTTCCAAATATAGGAGCACAACCCCACTGAAAAAATCAGGGGCTCCTGGGTGGCTCCCTAGGTTGGGCATCCAACTTTGGTTCAGGCACCATCTCGGATTTGTGAGTTCGAACCCTGGGTGGGCTCTGTGCTGACAGCTCAGAGCCTGGAGCCTGCTTCGGATTCTGCGTCTCCCTCTCTCTCTGCATCTGTGTCTCTCTCTGACTCAAAAATAAATAAACATTTAAAAAATCAGAATCTAGGGACAACCTGGGTGGCTCAGTTGGTTAAGGCTTAGACTCGGTTTTGGCTCAGGTCATGATCTCACAGTCCTGAGATCCAGATCTAGCCCCCCCCCACCCAGGGCTCCACGTTGGGTGAGGAGCCTGCTTGGGATTCTCTCTCCTCCCTCCGCCCCTCTCCTGCTCATCTAAATAAATAAACAATAATAAATCAGAAAACACACCGAAAGGATCCTTTCAGGCATGAGAGAATTTACCTCCTTAGCACATTCACCAAACATCTTCAGACCCCCATCCTGTTCGGCAGACGCAAAAATGCTAAAACCCGAGTTCACTCTCCCGTGTAGACAAAAGGGGTGCAACTGTATACACAGATGCACCCGGACAGCGCCTGCCCAAAAGGCACAAGCCCTGACGAGACACCCAGAAGCCGCGTGACACAGCGGGGCGGGCCTGTCCAGGCCCTCAGAACAGCGGCGGAACAGCGGCCACGGAAGTAACGGAGCGGCACTCACAGCGGGGGCCTGGGCAAAGGGCTGGCACTGGTTAAGCGTCCGACTTTCGCTTAGGTCATGATATCGCGGTTCGTGGGTTCGAGCCCCGCGTCGGGCTCTGTGCTGACAGCCAGCTCAGAGCCTGGAGCCTGTTTGGGGCGCCTGGGTGGCTCAGTCGGTTAAGCAAAGAGCTGGCACCGGGCACCAGTACCACAGAGCCCTCCTATGCAAAGAGCAGGCACCGGGCACCAGTACCGCGGGGCCCTATGCAAAGAGCAGGCACCGGGCACCAGTACCGCGGGGCCCTACGCAAAGAGCAGGCACCGGGCACCAGTACCGCGGGGCCCTACGCAAAGAGCAGGCACCGGGCACCAGTACCGCGGGGCCCTACGCAAAGGGCAGGCACCGGGCACCAGTACCGCGGGGCCCTACGCAAAGGGCAGGCACCGGGCACCAGTACCGCGGGGCCCTACGCAAAGGGCAGGCACCGGGCACCAGTACCGCGGGGCCCTACGCGAAGGGCAGGCACCGGGCACCAGTACCGCGGGGCCCTACGCAAGGGCAGGCACCGGGCACCAGGCGGGGCCCCTACGCAAGAGGGCAGGCACCGGGCACCAGTACACGCGGTACCGCGGGGCCCTACGCAAAGGGCAGGCACCGGGCACCAGTACCGCGGGGCCCTACGCAAAGGGCAGGCACCGGGCACCAGTACCGCGGGGCCCTACGCAAAGGGCAGGCACCGGCTTCCGCACATCCCGCCGGCTGCCTCCCCGCGGCGGCACCGGGCCCTTGCTTTGGGGGGTGTCGACGAGGAAAGGGCGCTGCTTCCGAAGCCCCAGGGGTGGGTGGTCGCCCGGCTCTGGAGCCTCCGGGACGGACCGCGCCCCCAGCGGGGAGGCGGGGCGACCCGGCGCGGGCTGTGGCAGCAGGGACCCGGCGGGCGGCGGGGAGGAGGCGTTCTTCCGCGAGCCCCGGCCCGGGCTGCCTGAGGCGGACGCACGGGGGCGGGAGGGGAGACGCCGGGCGCCCCCCGCGGGCCGCCGAACGGAGCGGGCGGGAGCGGGGTCGGCGAGTGCCCCGCTCAGCGCCCCGCGCGCGTGCGCGGCCGTGTGGGGGGCGGGGGGCGAGCGGAGGGCAGGGGCCGGCGAGGGCGCGGCCGGGGCCGCGGGCAGGGGTGCTGTCGGGGCCCGCGGCGGCGGCACGGAAGGACGCGGGGAGCCGAGCGGGGCGCGCGGCCGCGGGAGGGACGCGGGCGCGGGGATGGGGGCGGCGGCGCGCCGGTCCCTCGCGGGGCGCCGGGGTGCGTCCCGCCCGCGGCGCCCGGGGTGGGTCGGCGCAGTCGGGGGCTGCCGGGGGCGGGGCGGGCGGAGGCCGGCCGAGCCCCCCCCGCTTGGCCGAGGTGACCGCCGCCGCCCCCCTCGCGCCCCGGGCAGGGGCCGCGGCGCCGGGAGCCCGCGCGGGGATGTGGGTCCCCGCGGCTCGGGGAGCGGCCCCCCGCCCGGGAGCAGAGCTGCCGCTGCGGCCGCCGAGGACGGAGGACGGGGCCCAGGCCCGCGCGGGCCGGGGAGAAGCCGGGGGGCGTCGCCGCTCGGGAATGGAGGGGAATGCGGTGGCCGCTGGCTCGCCCGGACCCCGAGGGGCGCCGCAGGTAAAGTCGGCGGTCGCGGACGGGCGCGGCGCTCTCCGTCCCCGCAGGGCCGAGCGCCTTCTTGCAGCCCCCGGGCTGACCCGCCGCGGGGGTCGCCGGCCCCTCCGCAGCCCTGCCGCGCCCGGGCCGCGCCGCCCGCCCTGCGGCCTCCCCTCCGCGCCGCGCCCGCCTGTCGGGGGCGGGGGGCGGGGGGCGCGCCTCGGACGGACGGCCTTTCTGCGCGGGGACAACTTCGCTAACGGGTCTGCACCCTCTTACCAGCCGAGTAACTTTGCGGGGGCCGCGGAGGGGGAGGCAGAGGGAGCCCGGCGCGGGGTGGGTGGGGGCGAGAGGGCGCAGGTAAGAACCGGTTTGCCGCCCGTAAACTGAGCTCGCTGAGCGCGTTGTCCTGGGTCGCTGTCCGCCGACGCCGAGGAAGCAGAGTACGTGCACCAAGTTCAAAGTTGCCCAGGGTCTGTCTGGGCGTTTTCGTGGAGAAAGAGACGCTTAAAATCACAGGTGGCGCCTCGCGCTCCAAGCCTCTCGTACCCGTTACCCCTGGTACGTTCCCGTGGCTGTTACCTGTGTGTTCGTGTGGCATGCTTACGTAGAGGAGAACCGTGTTCTCGTCTGGTTAAACCACAGTTAGGGAGTTGATGGTTTTTAAATCATTCCTGGATGGTCTGGTGTTTATAAATACGGATACAACCCCACGCAATTCTTTTTGTTCAATAACAACTCCTCAAGTGATACCAAATGTTGTGCGAGTCGGTTTTTAGTGATGGCGCTCTGGGTATTCGCATGGGGGTTTTGCATTCATGCTGCTCGGTGCTCTTTTAAACAGGGGAGTCGGTGCTTGCAGAGCAATGGAATTGTGTGTAGTTTCCTTTTAAAGGAGATCTTTTTATATGGTTCTTCTGGTGCGTTTCTTTCTTTAGTATGAGCAGGCTATTAAAACCCCCTGCAAACTACAATAGACATCACAGTATTTTTCAAAAATATCCATGAGCTGACTCTTGCTTTTTGCTGATGCAACGTTTCACTAAAAGGGGCAGTGTCTCTGGCAGGGGAACTTCTCTCTAGAAAAGAGGTGTCTCCAAAGTGACATCCGTTCCACATGTTTGTAAAAATATCACAGAGTAAACTTTTGAACTTTGTGAATTACCATGTTTTCAGGTATTGCATTTTGCTGAAGTCCTGTGTTCTGCTGACGTGTGATGTACGCCATTGCTGTATCGGACATTAAACACAATATTTAGTAGATACTTCACCTAAATCATGAATGCACAGTGTGGGCTTAAAAGTATAGAAAAATTGTCCCAGAAACCAATTATAATCTCTAAGATAAATATTGGAAAAAAGGCAGTGAAGAAAAATCCATTTAATAAGTTAAAATCATTGGATGTACATAGCAGACTGTGAAAGAAATCAGGATACTTTGATGTTTAACAAATAATTTATTTGCTTTTTTAAACTATTATAACACCTCTTTCAGAGAGAATGAGGATGATATTACTCATTTCATTTCTAAAGAATCATTTTAATTGTGGCTCTTGGCTACTCCAGATAGATAATATTAGATATATATGTACACTGTTACATTTTAATCAGTATCATTGCCTTATTTTGGGTATGACTCTTTAAAATGTATTAGGCCCTCATTTGGATGTTTAGTTCTTTAGATTATATCCTAAAAGAGCTCCTAATGTCCTTTGGGTAAAATAGGCAAATATCTATGGACATAGTTACAGTTAAGCAAAAAGTTAATGCTAGTTTTATTTCTTTCTCCAGAACTGTACTGTTAGAAAGTGATTTATAGGGACATGCTTATTGAATATAATAACACTTTTAATTTCCTAAAGACTTCGGTGATGTTGCTTTGTGATTTTTCAAAAAGCGCCCATTTCACTGCATCCTCTGAAGTTAAAGTTATGTGAAGTAAATACAACTGGGTTATATGGTGTGAGTGGTACCAATACAGGGTTACCTGTATAGTATTCCTTGTTTTAAGTATACTTGCATGTAACTTTCCAATCATGACACCTTCTAAATTAGAAAAAAAAATAGCTACATATAACGACTTGTCTTTTTAGTGTATCATTTTGTTACACATACGGGAAATACTTGCACACAGGGAATGAATGCTTCCTAACTATTTTCAGGTCATGGATTCCGTTGAAAACCTGGTAGTCGTTATAAATCTGCTACTTGCAGTGGGTTTCAAGAGGTTAACCATTTAAAACATGTTTTTTAAAAATATTTTCATTTATTTCTAGGAGAGAGAGAGACAGAGACAGCGTGAGCAGGGGAGGGTCAGAGAGAGAGGGAGACACAGACTCTGAAACAGGCTCCAGGCTCCGAGCTGGCAGTCAGCACAGAGCCCGACGCGGGGCTCGAACCCACGAACCACGAGATCATGACCTAAGCGAAAGTCGACGCTTAACTGACTAAGCCACCCAGGCGCCCCTTAAAAAATGTTTTTAATGTTTACTTATTTTTGAGAGAGATAAAGAGGAGAGCATGCAAGCACAAGTGGGGGAGGGGCAGAGAGAGATGGAGACACAGAGCCGGATGCAGGGCTCGAATTCATGAGCTGTGTGAGATCACAACTGTGAGATCACAACCTGAGCCGAGGTTGGGATGCCTAACGACTGAGCCACCCAGGCTCCGCAAGAGGGTAACCATTCTTGAAGGCAGTTCATGATCCCTGGCTGAGATCATGCAAATTAAATTCGAAGCATGTAGGTGGGCTTGGTTGCTGCAAATGCAAAACCTTGAGTCTGTCCATTACAATAAAGTATAATTACATTAACACATTAATAATGAAACAATGAAAACTTAATGGGAAAAGTCACAGGAATCTGGTATTCATTTATAGAAATGTGTTTGTGATATTTTGTCTAGTAGACTTTAATATTTGTTGCTAAACTCCTTTTTCAGAAATAACATCTAGTACGTGAACTGGATAATATAAGGGGAAATTTTAAAAATTAGAAATCTTAACTAAAATCATATTGCATTGAAGACAAGGGCCTAGGTTGCCACCAGGTATAAAAAGACGAAGGCCGAGGAGGCCTGGTGGCCCAGTCGGTTCAGCATCTGACTCTCGGTTTCCGCATCAAGATGAGATCATTGTCACCAACTCAGGGGTGGTGAGATGGAGCCCTGCGACGGCTCTGAGCTGGCAGCAAGGGGCTGCTTGGGATTCTCTCTCTGCGCCTTCCCCGCTCACACTGTCTCAGAATAAATAAATAAACATTGGGGGGAAAGGCTAAGTCTGTCTAAAAGTCCTGTTTTTCCGAAGAATGTCTTTGAGTCACTGGATTATTTACCTGCAATTCTGTGGGTTGGATTATAATGGAGGTTGTGGTGCACGTCCAAGGCTTGAGTTGCAGATGACCCCGCCTCCTGCCACGTGGAAGATGCTTGACTCGGTCTGTTTATAACCACCTGTTATCTGAAATGATTTCCGGTAAATAGTAAGTACTCTGCAGAGAATTTGCCTCTCACATGTAGAGCTTCTAGAACCTGCTCTAGAAAGAATGGTGCCGTGGTCCGCGCACCGAGCGAGCTCCTACTCCAGGCCTGGCATGCTAGGCATTCATTACATTCACCCGTTGTCACGGGCACCTCGTGAGGAGGCCCCCACTTAATGTAGACAGAAACCAGGACCAGAGAGGCTGTAACTAGCCAAGGTGATTGCTCAGCGGAACTGAGGAATAACACAGAGCTTACACCACCCCACATGCTCACCCCATGCTCCCCCTCGCCCCATAGCACGGCGCCCGAGAAAACTTTCCTCTGGTCCATCTGGCATCTCATTCTTCTTGTGAATGCAAAATCGCTCAAATGACTAGGCGACAAAACTAGTTCCAGTAATACTTTGAATCAAGGAGGAAGAAAACTGTCATATTTAAGGTTGGCATTAAGCAGCGTACAGAGTGAGCACCAGTAACTTTGGTGCCCTTTAAAACTTTTGACTTCTTAGGAACTCTGTAGATGTCTTCTTGGGGGCAACTTCGATGTCTTCATTTTCTAATTAAACATTTTTCTTTGATTTTTTAAAATAAATTAGGAAGTAGAGAAGGCCTATCAGATACATAAAATAGTATCTTATTAGCACAGGATTCCATTAGCAAGTCTTCAGATGTGTTGAGCTAGTGTGATGGGGTCTAGCCCACTGTTCTTACTCTTGTATGAAAGCTTTTCATTTTATTAATAGTTCTCTGAAGCAACTTTACATATCATATGTTACTGCCTAATTTTTGCCTTTCTGCCTTTTCCCCCCTTTCCTTGCCATAATCCATACTGTGGTGAGAATGACCCAAGTGGAATAATAAAAGAATGGTATTCCGGTCCCTTCCTTTGACCTATCTCACACCCAGGTGGCTGTCCTGCTTCTGTACATTTCTTTAAGAAACCCACTGTGCTGGGGCACCTGGGTGGCTCAGTTGTTGAGCATCCGACTTCGCCTCAGGTCATGATCTCACGGTTCATGGGTTCGAGCCCCGTGTCGGGCTCTGTGCTGACAGCTCAGAGCCTGGAGCCTGTTTCAGATTCTGTGTCCCTCTCTCGCTCTGCTCCTTCCCTGCTCATTCTCTGCCTCTCTCACTCTCTCAAGGATAAATAAACATTAACAAATTAAAAAAAAAAAAGAAATACACTGTGCTCAGGGTTCCACATGACTCTTCCAGCTGGCAGCTCTGGAAAAGTCTGGAAAAGTAGACGTCACTGCCTCTTTGAAAAATGCTTCTCGTTTGTTTCTGTTTGTTTCTTTTGTTTTGTTTTTGTTTTTGTTTTCACCTCCTTCTTGAATCATCACTGGCCTTTGGGCCCTTCTTATTTCCGCCCTCCAGCTCTTCTCAGGCTCCTTCCACATCTCGACGATTTAATTGCTCCAGTGATTCGTAACTATTTTGTGTGAGCTCATCTACACTGAGAGTTATTCTCAGGAATCTCAAATGCGGCAGGTGTCAAAGCCTCCCTAGTAGTGGTTCTGCTCGTGAATCTGCTGGGATGCAGAGGTTTCATGGGCCTCGGGGCAGCACTGATGTGAACTCCATGCTTTGGAGTTACAGGGGCACATACCTGTTGTAAATTTGTATAAATTCACACCTATAAGTGGTACAGGCTTGGAGTTGGTACAAGCTTATGACTGCTTTCTACCCAGTGGTCCGTCTTTCTATCCACAAGCCTTAGAGAGGATGGCACTCTGGCCTTGCTCTGGACAGGGGCCAGCTCTCCCGTCTTTGTTGGGCATTAGGATTCAGGCTCAGTCTCTAGGCCCGTAAGTGGGTCTAATAACCTACATGCTTCTATGTGTAGCATCCCCCCACCCTTTATCTCTGGCCTTGATATCCTTCCTTTTGTCGAGCCTTGAGAACATTCCATTCTTTCCTATTTGACGATTTATTTTTATTTTTATTTTTTTTAATGTTTTATTTATTTCTAGGAGAGAGAGAGAGAGCGTGAGCAGGGGAGGGTCAGAGAGAGAGGGAGTCACAGACTCTGAAACAGGCTCCAGGCTCTGAGCTGGCAGTCAGCACAGAGCCCGACGTGGGGCTCGAACCCACGAACCGCGAGATCATGACCTAAGCGAAAGTTGGACGCTTAACCGACTAAGCCACCCAGGCGCACCTGACGATTTATTTTTAAAGCATTACATTTTGTGAAAAATTTCTGCGTCTTAGTGGTATAAATGTCTTCTCAATCCATCATATTGAAAGAACTCTATGTGTAATAAATTTCATTATTTGGGGAAGATTTCCTGTGTAACTGTTTCTGAAGACAATTATGAAGTTACAAAAAATAAGTTGTACATCAAATTGAGCTTGATTTACAAAAGAGCTCCGTGACATTCATTATCTAAATTTTATGTTTTTCGAAGTTTTTTTTAACATATTTCTTTTGAGAGAGAGAGCGCAAGCAGGGGAATGACAGAGAGAGAGGGAGAGAGAGAATCCCAAGCAGGTTCTGCGCAGTCAGCACAGAGCCTCAGCTCATGAATTGTGAGATCGTGACCTGAGCCCAAATCAAGAGTCGGATGCTTAATGGAGCCAGCCAAATGCCCATAATTCAATTTTAAATAAACCAAATTTTAACCAACTTCTGCAATTTTTAAACTAGCAACAAAATTAAATGGTATATTAAATAATATTAAATGATTAAATATATAACAGAAGTAATTCTCAGTTATGCCCATCTGTGGCTTATGTTGGTTACCTAACCTGTTATTTATTCTTGAGCTGTCTATACCTTTACTCCTCAATTTTGTTTTTATTTATTAACGATTCTTTCCAATATTAGCTGGAAAGTGAGGACAGACATCAGGGCAATTTTGTTACTAGGATTTGAGCCATTGGTTGCTTGAAATGAATAAATTGGGGGTTGGGTCTTTTGTTTATCCTGTGACATAAAACTCAGACCTTCTTACTCAAGTAAGAACTAGTTGATTTCGGATTTTTACTTTGCAGGGGGAGCGAAGGGGACATAAGAATGTAACATAAGTATCAGATTCACCTCTTGGATTTACAATGATAATGAGACAATAAATGTATTTTTAAAATAGTAAAACCTAACTAAAACGTGACTTGCATGTCTACCATGAGACCTATCAGAAGTAGGCAAGCTTTTTCTGTAAGGGGCCTGATAAAAATATTTCAGGCTCTGCGGGCCATAAGATCTCTGTCACAAGTACACAGCTGTGCAGTGGTAAAGCAGCCATAGAAATACGTGAAGTAAGCATGGCTGTGGCCTGGGGGTACTGTCCTTAGCAAACACAGGTGGCCTGTCTTATGTGACACACAGGCCATCATGTACCAAACCCTGATCTGTACCAATGAAAGCAGTCGATTCTAAAGAAGTAAAAACTTCATTTGTGAAATGGTTTTCAACATAGATTGATATTGTCTATGTTACAAATTAAACAACAAAGGCTATGAACCAGCAGATTCATTTACTGGGGAAAAGCAGAGAAATTGCAAGTTAGAAATTGCAAGTATGGTTCAAATTGCAAGTAGGGAGGTCCAGAGAACAAAGAAGAGCATCCTTTTGTGTCTTTGTTTGTTAATAAAATTTATTGTCAAATTGGCCAGCATACAGTGTGTAAAGTGTGCTCTTGGTTTTGGGGGTAGATTCCCGTGGTTCACCGCTTTTATACAACACCCAGTGCCCATCCCAACAGGGGCCCTCCTCCATGCCCTCACCCATTTTCCCCTTCCCCACCCCCATCAACCCTCAGTTTGTTCTCTGTATTTAAGAGTCTCCTATGGCAGGCCAGCCTTCTTTCCTCTGTGTTTGTAACTATTTTCCCCCTTCCCTTCCCCATGGTCTTCTATTAAGTTTCTCAAGTTTCACATTTGAATGAAAACATATGGTATCTGTCTTTCTCTGGCTGACATATTTCACTTAGCATAATACCCTCCACTTCTATCCACATTATTGCAAATGGCAGGATTTCATTCTTTCTCATTGCCAGGTAGTATTCCATCATATACATAAACCACATCTTCTTCATCCACCTATCAGTTGATGGACATTTGGGCTTTTTCCATAACTTGGCTCTTGTTGAAAGCGCTGGATGAGCATCCTCTTGTAGAGGGAAGAAGGATGTTGGAAGGGGTTGTTTTGAACCAATGTTCAATGTAGGAAAATAGGTTCCAAGTGGTGACAGCAGGTGACTGAAGGTGGTGACAGCTTGTCATTGGCTGCAGGAAAGGGTAGCTTGAGGTTGCCACCCTGAAAGGAAATCTTGCCTCTTCCTGCTGGACTGTGTAGGCTGCGAGGAGTCGCAGTGCATGAGAGGTCTCCCCATCATGGCACCCCAACTCCGTTCTGAATAATTCTTCCTTTATTCCTTTTCACGGCAGATATGTAAACTTTATCTATGGAGAAATCACTTCATACAAAATCCTAGTACATTCATACACTGAAGGCTTAGGAAAGAAAGAATCGTTCTTGTTTATTTTTTCTTTAACTTCTTTTCTCACTTCTTGCTTCTGACAATGATAGAATTCACAAAATTTTTAAAAATATATTGCTTTCATCTCAGGAGGAAAATTAGGAGGTGAAACTTCAAACTGAGTAAGTTAATGTTTATGAACTACCTCTAATTTATAAAGATGAGTACAGTGAGTTTTTTTGAAAAATAATATGTTAATATATGCTTCACTGTGAATATGCTGAATGTGTTACATTACATTAAGGATCATCCTTAAATTTCATCCTTATACAAAACTGTTGCAACAGCCCAAAATAGAACCAGAAATAGAGAAATGTATATATGTAACCCATATTGAAAAGGGGAAATTGTATTGTACCTAGCAGTAAGCCATGATCATCTGCATATTTGGCTTACGATTTTGTTCCTACATACAGTAATCAAATCAAATGAGCCAGAAGAGTCATTTTCCTTTAAGAGATAAGAAGAATTTATGTAAATTGGAAATAAGGGAGAAAAAATATCTAAAAATTATTTGATCATGTTTGCCTCTTTTGACATTTAAAAGATTTTACAATTTCATTAAACTATTTAAGTTTCATAATTTCTTCTTAGTTTCCTACTGGGAAGGGCTCCAGATTTTTCCATGTTGCTTAATTTAAAAGTATTAACTATTTATTGACAAGTGATGTTAATCTTTTACTTGCTACACATTTGGAAGATGGTTTTCCAATGCAGATTTTGGTTCTTTGTAAATTTTGTTTTCAAAGAAAAGAAACAAAAGGTGGTAATCATTTTGCAGTATATGATGTATATGTATATGTATCAAATCAACATGTTGTATACCTTATGCCTTTAGAATGCTGTATGTCAAATATACCTCAATAAGGCTGGAAAGAAAATACATGAATGGAACCCTACTCCCCCATTTTATTTAAAAAAAATTTTTTTTAATGTTTTATTTATTTCTAGGAGAGAGAGAGAGAGAGAGACAGTGTGAGCAGGGGAGGGTCAGAGAGAGAGGTAGTCACAGACTGAAAAAGGCTCCAGGCTCCGAGCTGGCAGTCAGCACAGAGCCCGACGCGGGGCCCGAACCCACGAACCACGAGATCATGACCTAAGCGAAAGTCGGACGCTTAACCGACTAAGCCACCTGGGCGCCCCTACTCCCCCATTTTAAAAAGGAAAATACTCATATATTATATAATGATGGTTATATATCATTATATATGTGTCCAGACCCATAGAACACACACCACCAAGAGTGAACTCTAGGGTAAAGTATGGACTTTAAGTGATTATGATGTGTCAGTAAAAAAAAAAAAAAATGTACCATTCCAGAGAGTGACCTTGGTAGCGGAGGAGGCTCTGCATGTGTGGAAGCAGGAGGTACACGGCACGTCTCTGTACTGCCCTCTCATTTTGTTGTAAACGTGAAACTGCTGTGAAAAATCATCTCTAAAAAATGAGCAGTGCGCACACATACCACATTTTCTTTATCCATTCATGTGTGGTTGGACACTGAGGTTGTTTCTGTAGCTTGGCTATTGTGAATAAGGTCACAGTCAACACAGAAGTGAAATCTCTTCATCATCCTGACTTACTGCCTTTGGATATATACCCAGAAGTGGAATTGATGTCTATTTTTAACGTTTTGAGGAAACTCCACATTGTTTTCTGTAATGGCTGCGCCATTTCACATTCCCATCAACAGTGTGTAAGACTTCTGGCTTCTCTACATCCTCACCAATGCTTGTTATTTCCTGTCTTTTTTGATAATAACCATTTTAACACCTCATACTATATCGTATAGTTGAAATTTGTTAAGATGATCTGTTAAGTGATCTGACCAGGAAGAAAAGCCGGAAGGAAGGAGGGGGTGGGGGAAAGAGGGAAGGAAAGGGTAACTACTTGAGGTGATAGATGTGTCAGTTAGTTTGAAGATGGTGATCATTTCAAAATGTATGTCAAAACCAAGTTGTACATCTTAAATATACACAATTTTGGGGCACCTGGATGGCTCAGTCAGTTGAGCATCTGACTTCGGCTCAGGTCATGATCTCGCAGTCTGTGGGTTCGAGCCCTGTGTAGGGCTCTGTGCTGACAGCTCAGAGCCTGGAGCCTGTTTCGGATTCTGTGTCTCCCTCTCTCTCTCTGACCATCACCTGCTCACGCTGTCTATCTCTCAGAAATAAGTAAAAAATACATTAAAATTTTTTTTCAAAAATTTAAAGAAAGGAACAAAACAATACGGGATGAAAGAGATAAAACATTTTTAAAGACTTTTGGGAGGGGGGGACACTTGCAGGTTCACAGAAAATTTAGAAGGTTCAGAGATTTCCCACATTCCTCCTGCCCTCCCCCTGCAGTTTCCCCAATACCAGCATCGCACCCTGCATTTGTTACAGCTGATGGACCTACAGTGACATTCTCTCGTGACCCAGAGCTCACAGTTTAGCAGAGTTCCCGCTTGTTGAATCTCCCGTAGGTGCCAACAAGCACGTAATGACGTGTCCACCATGATGGCACCGTAGAGAGTAGTGTCACTGCCCTACAAGTTCCCCGTGTTCTGTGGATTCAGCCCTTCCTCCCCACAGTTTCCTGGTGACCACCGATCTTTGTTTTAAACTTTATTTATTTTGAGAGAGAGAGAGGAAAAGGCAGAGAGAGGAGAGAAAGAATCCCAAGCTGACTGCGCAGAGCCCAACACGGAGCTCAGACTCACTAACTGTGAGATCATGACCTGAGCCCAAACCAAGAGTCGGACGCTTAACCAGCTGAACCACCCAAGCGCCCCTCCACTCACCTTTTTATTGTCCTCATAGTTTTGCCTTTTGCAGAACGTCATATGCTAGGAAGCATACAGTATGTAACCTTATCAGATCAGCTTTTTAAACTTAATAATGTGCATTTAAGTTTCCTCTGTATCTTTTCTGGGCATAAAAGCTCACTTCTTTTCATTGCTGAATAATATTTCATTGCCTATATGCACCACAGCTTGTTTATCCAGTCACCTACTGAAGGACATCAGGTTTGTGTAAAATCTTTCTAAATGCAAAAATTATTTGACTTTCTTTCCTGAAAACATTCCTAAAAGTATTTCTTTCAATATGAGTCCATTTAAAAAAATTACATATAGTGTGGGAAGAAAAAGACCTGGGATTATTCTCCTCATAATGTATAGCATAGTTTGTGTCCAAATAATTGGCTGTGTTCTAGAAGTGTGTTTGTAAATCTGAGTATATCTTCTCAGAAATGTATCATATATCTGTTAAATTGGAAGGACATTTTGCAAATGCTTCAAGTCTTAATGTTGTCAAACATTGATATTTCTTGTTGCACAAAGCCTAAATGTTATTCAGAGCACCCCCTGTGTTTCAGTCATTAAAACCAAGACTATATCAGAATAAGTGATGCTCAACATTGGCCTAAAGAATAAGGACTCAAATGGGATGAGGTGAAGTGACAGTTTTGGTAGAAGGGAACCAGGTGTGGCCCAGGGAGAGAAGGAGGATTCTGCACATCCAGGGTTCAGGAAGATTCTGCACACATGGTGGGGACTAGCTCACAGCCACTTGGCGATATACCGCCAGGTTCCGCCGTGTGAACCTGAGCAGGAACTTTTACCAGCCATATCTATAGACTGGGAGTGGATTTGATGTCCACACAGCATAGCCTAGATGTGAAAAAAGCTTCACTACTTCTTTGGAATAGAGAGGAAGGAAGGAAGGAAGGAAGGAAGGAAGGAAGGAAGGAAGGAAGAAAAGAAGGAAGGAAGAAAGGAAGAAAGGAAGGAAGGAAAGAAGAGAAAGAGAAAAAAAAGAAAAAAACAAAGAAGGAAGAAACAAAGAAGGAAAGAAAGAAGGAAGGAAAGAAGGAAAGAAAGAAGAAAGAAAGAAAGAAAGAAAGAAAGAAAGAAAGAAAGAAAGAAAGAAAGAAAGACAAAGAGAAAGAAAAAATCTTACTTTGGGAGCTAAAGCAATTACTTCATGCTATTGAGTTGAAATGAACTGTCAAAAATGACTAAGCTTTCGGTCACACTTCTCAGCATGAGGGTGAACTGAACAGAGTCATGCTTTAAAAGAGCAGTCGCGTTGCTGGGGATTGAAGGTGGGATAAGATCTACAGAGGAATCGGGAATCCTGAAAGTCTGGCTCGACCCAAGGCCACACATTGTCCTCAGTTCTGTGCTCCATTTAAGCTTTTACTGAAACTGAATTATGCTATTTTCATCTTTGGTGATCTGAGGTTTTGTGAGAGACCAAAATTCTTTCAGGACTAAGGACCCACAGAAGGGGACACCGTGGTGGCTACGGAGTTCTCACCTGTGGCTAGGGACCCTCTTAGCGCTATGACAAAGCAACACGTCGGTGACAGACTTCCACCTTGAAGATGACAGTGTGAGGTTAGTATTTACACCGTGCCCTCCTGCAAGCCTTCAGAAACAATAGAGTGAAAAACTCACTCAAATTCAATTTTAGGCAAAACAGGAGACAATTAAAACCCAGACCACAAAATGAGTGGAAAGCTGCCCAAGAGGGGGAGATGAACGGGTATGCATCGGAAAGAATAGCGGGAGCGGTCACTGGGGCTGCGGACTCAGGAAACCCAGGTGCGGGCTGCGTGGCGCGAAGTCTGCACGTCCCACTTCCAGTGGGGAAGAGAGGTCCCCAAGCTGAGGGCAGGTGGGCAGACAGCCACACGTCCAGGGGCAAGCTGTCTGTTAAAGCTAAGCATAGGACAGATCTTGTATTAGGGAAAGGAAAGGAAGGGAAGGGGGGAGGGGAGGGGGCAGGAGAGAGAGGGGAGGAAGGAAGGAAGGAAGGAAGGAAGGAAGGAAGGAAGGAAGGAGGAAGGAAGGAAGGAAGGGCTGACTGGGAAGTGAAGATCAGACGAACACAGAGACTCTGGGTCATGAAGAAAGTTTCTGTCAGACCAGAACATCTCTCACCCTGGCAAAGACCCCCTGCACGTGGCCATCAACAGAAGAGAGAGGCAGAGAGCGACAGCTCCGTGGAATGGGCTTGTTAGAAGAAATGGGCAGTGTTTCAGTGACAGCGCCAATCCTTTTCACATACTTCTGTGTCTAGTATTTGGAATAGGGTCTTGTCCTCTTCCGATGGGCTATCGCTCCGTTGTTTCGCAGCTGTGGTGATACCAACCTTGGTGACCCACTAGAATTGTCTAGCGAACCAGACAGATCGCTGATAGTGGGGCCCCTGTTACACCAAACACAGCAGAATTCTTGGAGAGGATCCTAGAGAATGGGACTAATTTGTACGCCTCCTGGTCGGTTCTGTTGTGTTGCCACAGCTGAGAACCACTCATGCCTCAGTCCCCCTGGCCTTCTTTGTGCTCTTCCAGGCACCACGTTCCCACCCTGGGGCCTCGCTTGTGTCTCTTAAACATAGAAGCTCATTCCTGCCCCAGGACCATTGCGTGTGCCATCCTTGCCTGTATCACGCTTTGCCCTAATATTTCCATGACTAGTTCTTTGTCATTATTCATGTCACCCCACAAAGGCCTGCCCTGACTCTGTATTTAACATATTCTCTCCATCACCTTATTTATTTTCTTTTCTCAGAAAAAAAATTAAGTGGTTATTTTTGAGAGAGAGACAGAGTGTGATCAGGGTGGGGCAGAGAGAGATGGAGACACAGAAGCTGAGCTGACTACACAGAGCCCAAAGCAGGGCTCAAACCCAGGAACTGTGGGATCATGACCTGAGCTGAAGTTGGCTGCTCAACTGACTGAGCCACCCAGGGGCCGCCTTAATTATTTTCTTAGTAAACTTGCCACTGTGAGAAATCCCTTGTTCATTGATTTCACATTTATTGACAGTTGTCTCTCAACTGGAGTATAAGTTCTAGGAAGGCAAGGCCTCCTGTGCCCTGTGCACGCTGGTATCCTTAGCATCTAGAACAGTATTTGGGACCACACTGGAGCTCAGTGGATCACAAACAGCAGAAGTGGCCTCAGCAGGATCCTGGTGGCCTTTATGTATAACCGAGTCACGTGAGTCAAACCAAGTCAGCCTCCCAGAAAAAGCGTTTCAGAGTGTCAGTCATGAATTCTATTTAACAACCACCATATACAACGAATGGGAAGCATTTCCATACAGCTACCTAGAAAGCCTTTGCTTTTCTTAGATAATTACTGAGATGAGAACAGAATTTCTCGTATATTCTAACAGACAAATGTAAAAACAAAGCAACAAAAGCAACTCTTGTAGGCCAGAGGAAACCCTTGATGACATTTATTTATTTATTTATTTATTTATTTATTTATTATTATTTTTTTAAAATGTTTTATTTATTTTTAGGAGAGAGAGAGAGAGAGACATCATGAGCAGGGGAGGGTCAGAGAGAGAGGGAGTCACAGACTGAAACAGGCTCCAGGCTCCGAGCCGGCAGTCAGCACAGAGCCCGACGCGGGGCTCGAACCCACGAACCGTGAGATCATGACCCAAGCGAAAGTCGGACGCTTAACCGACTAAGCCACCCAGGCGCCCCGATGACTATTATTTAAATAAATCACGAATGACAGACGACCGCTATTACCATCCACTCTATTGTGCTATTATCACAGTTTACCAAATCTGAAATGTCCATTTTTTTAATGTTTTATTTATTTCTGACAGAGATACCATGTGAGCAGGCGAGGGTCAGAGAGAGAGGGAGACAAAGAATCTGAAGCAGGCACCAGGCTCTGAGCTGTCAGCACAGAGCCCGACGTGGGGCTCGAACCCACGAACTGTGAGACCATGACCTGAGCTGAAGTCGGACGCTTAACCAACTAAGCCACCCAGGCACTCCTCCCCCCCCCATTTTTTATATTCTAACAACTTTTAATTGGGACGCATATTACAAATAGTGGCATATTATAATTTCATTTCCAGAGGTACTTCCTTACTGGCAAAAAAAAATATCAGTGATCTTAAAATCATCAGTCTTAGCTTGATGAAATAGTAGTATATGAGAATATTCAGGGCTTTTTCGTGAGGTTTTCTTGAATCATTACTATGCCTATAATTTTCGTTTTTTAAATTTAGAACTACCGCCTTGAAATTGCCCACTGTTCTTTTGCCAAATCAAGTGATATCTTTTCATCCTCATCATTGACCTTCCAGCGCACATGGTAGCACTGAATGGTCCCATCATTCATGCAGCCACCGGAGAGGATGTGGATTCTTAACCCCCAAGTTCCGTTTCATGCTGACGGCAGGGAGTCGTTCAATCTGTGTTCATCACCGCTCTTCATTTTATAAAGTTCTACTCTTGCTACCATCGCCCCCTAATTCTTCCACACCAAGAACTAAGTGAATCCTACACTACAACCCCCCCCACACACACATTTTTTAAAGCAATTTCTTTATTGCTTTGGTTTCGCTAAACCTTAGGTTAGATGTTTCTGTTGCACATGATCAAACACCAGCTCTAGAGTTTTTACTGAAGAAGGCAACGTACTGACCGATGTGACTAAAGAGTCCAAGACTAGAGCTGACTTAGGCAGGCCTCGATTTATGGACTTGAAATTACCATGAATTTTTCTCCATCTCTCCGTCTCACCCGTCGCTTTGTTGGGTTGTGTTTATGGCTGCTCGCAAACCAGGCTCGAATCACCATCAAATTCAAGTCCAGCAGAAATGAAAGTGTGTCTTGTCAGTCACTGAAACAGAAGTGGTGGGACTGCTCTGCCTGAGGCTGGTTGGCTTGGATGGATTCATTCTAGAAGCATCTCCTTGGCCAGGAGAATACCGTGCCTAGCACAGGCTGGCCTGAGTCACATGACCTGCCAGTCAACCTGGGAATGGCAGTAATGTGACCTGACCAAACATATAGATGAAAAGCGAGGTAGGGGGGACTCCCCCAAAAGGGAAACCTAACCGTCATCACCAGTGGTAGCGTTAGTGGATGTTGAGAAACAAACAAAAAGCACATACTACATTTTTTGGAACGAACATGTTCATTTTTGACATTTTTAAGTTTTTAACCTCTCATTTTTAAATGAAAAAGTATTTGTCTCCTTTTTAAATATTAGTGAACAAGTGGGAGTTTTGTGCTGTAGTGGAGAAATAGCTTTTGTGCTATTGTGCAGATTTTCTTCTTGTTGCTGAAATGATGCAGAATCTGGGGTGCCCAGATGGCTCAGTCTGGTAAGCATCTGACTTGACTTTGGCTCAGGTCATGATCTCACGGTTTATGAGTTTGAGCCACATCAGGCTCTGCACAGCCTGCTTGGGATTCTCTCTCCCTCTCTCTCTGCCACTGCCCTGCTTGCTCTCTCTCTCTCTCTCTCTGTCTCAAAATATTTCAAAAAAATAAATAAACTTAAAAAAAAGGAAATTATACAGAATCTGAGGCTGGATACCAAGCATCTTTTTTTTCTTTCATGGCAAACAATTGGACTGGGTCATGCATAGGATGTGCTTAGGCCGACACCCTTCATTTTTTCCCTTTCATTGCAGTCTTTCTTTTCCAATTAAAAATTAGCAAATGAGCATTTTCAAATTGATGAATAAATACACACATGAGTTGAAATAATTTACAGTAAGTTATGGACGATGTTCAGCATGACCAACTACCAAATGGAAATGCCATTAAGCTAAGGAAAAGAACAGAAGAGAAGGTTTGGGGAGAAGTGGGAGGGATGATTAAAATATGTCAAGTTTGCAACATGATGACTTGGAAATAGCCACGCTGATAATAAGTCTTTAAACACAAGGGATCCGGGACGCCTGGGTCCTTCAGTCACCTGACACAGCTCGTGGGTTCGAGCCCCGCGTCGGGCTCTGTGCTGACGGCTCAGAGCCTGGAGCTGCTTCAGATCCTGTGTCTCCCTCTCTCTCTGCCTCACCCCACTCGCTGTCTCTCTCACAAGTAAATAAACATTAAACATGAGGGATCCAAGCCAACTTCACTGTTCATCTCCTCTCTTGTGTCGTTCTCTTCACCGCTGTCTTTCCCCAGACCCCAGCACCATGACTGTGTGGCACTCGCGTAACCTCACCACACAGCACTTCCGTTATGTCATGATGCCTCTAGTGTCCAGCTACACGTTTCCAGTGGAAACAGCGTTTTTGAAATAATGGGATTCTGAAGACTCCTTGGTAGGTAGGATGAAGGTAGGCGGTCAGGAGCGCAGGGTCCCTCAGGATGACATGAGCCGGACAACGGACAGAAGCAAGTCAAGTGCAGCTGCGAGGGCTGGCCAGTTCCTTTCACTTTCAGACTGTGAAGTATCCCTGTGTGTTTGCCGAGACTCTGAAACCATATACATCATATCAAGGCAAGCTGTTGACAAATGCTCTGGGTTTGGATATCAGGAAGCTAAACTGTAAGTGAAAATAATTTGGTTTGATGTATAGAAGTGTTATTGTATGGACTGACTGTGCAAGTTAGTTACCAGCTGAGCTAATGACTAGGCACAACCTCACATCAAATCAAGTCAAAATGCTTTTATCCTATTAGGTATACTGTTAAGTAAACCAAAATACATTTGCTATGAAGGCTGAATTTGCCGTAATCTGTGATTCATGTATTTTATCTCATTTTGAAAAATTCACTCATGGCATTAAGAAATAATTATAAAAATAGCTACCATTTATATGTGTTTTACTATGTGCCAAATGCCTTTTGTACATTATCTCATTTAAGTATTTTACTAGCCTTAAGCAAGAGCTGATATTATCCCCAACATTGATAGAAATAACCCATTAAAGAAGGTAACTAAGTTACCCAACACAAGCTATTACTTGTGACAAAGCTGAATTTAAAACCTGGTTGATCCCGAAGCCTGGAATTTTTGGCCATTTGTTTCTATTATTTCTAGGGAAAGAATAAGTAAAGTTTTTAAACTAATACCATGTAGCGTAAATCATAATTGGACTACAGAATACAGATCAGCCAAGCTATCAAGCCGTTGAGGCTTTCGGCTATCTGATTCTGATTTTGGAGGGTTTAGGGGGTTGAACCAAAGTCATCAATATGGTGATGGTACCTGTTTGAAGGTTTTGGTTAGCGGTCTCCAAACCTACTTGTGAATCAATAAAAAAACGTAGAATTTAGGTCCGTGACATGCACGTATCTCAATGCGTTGACTCTTATACATTTATGTTCACACATGATTATGTCAACTTATCGAATGCACGTGAAACATGCACAAATATTAGAAATACTGGAGAATCCACTACCTCTAGGTGTCTTCCAGATAGAATTAACTTTTCCTTTCTCTTCTTCCATAGCCTTTGCTACCTACCCAAACTGTTATGTGAACCACATTATTGAGTATTTAGTGGTCTGCCCTCTAAGCTGGAAAGAAAGCTACAGAAGCATAGAAAGTGTGGCTTACTTATTAAGTTCATTTAGCAGATATTTCCTGAGTATGTAGAGGCTAAGGAAATACAGGTATGAAGACTCTGTCCCTGCCATCAAACTTGTGATCAAATAAAGGAATGACAGGATATAGAGAGGTAAATAAGTGGTGGCAGATTGGTCTGCCCTGAACGTTGTGAGGACCACAGAGGTGTTTAGGCGGGAACCAGCCTGGCAGAAAAGTTGAAAGAGAAAAGTTAGATAAGGTGCTGATGCAGAATACCCCCTACTATAAAAGTAGATCCTTAACGAAGACGTGTGGCTGTGAAATGCTGATTTTTTTTTTTTTTTTAGTTTGAGAAGATTGAGAAAAATCAGAGGTCCTTCTCTGGCAGAAAAGTTGAAAGAGAAAAGTTAGATAAGGTGCTGATGCAGAATACCCCCTACTATAAAAGTAGATCCTTAACGAAGACGTGTGGCTGTGAAATGCTGATTTTTTTTTTTTTTTTAGTTTGAGAAGATTGAGAAAAATCCCTTCTCTGTGTACTGCCCAAGTTCTGAACCAACTGAGAAGGGAAGGCATGAGGCAGATGAAGGTCTAAATGTCAATTTTGTTACAGAGAGAGCTGTTGGAGATTCTAGATATGCAGCAACAATGGATTTGCTAATCGCGCATTCCCAACAAGGATGCCACACCCCTTAGCAGCTTTTGAAGATCACAGGTTTACCTACCTCTGACCCTCTCCCCCCCCAGGGAAGGTTGTGTTTGAAACTTACAGCCTGAAACTGTACTCGCTGCAGGCATGAAGGTCCCCGAAGAGGGGCGAGTTGGCCCATACAGACCCACTTCCTTATTCTGACTCATCGGTGACAAAAATTAAACCACTTACCCTGAGAAGAAGTGAGTACAAGTTGCGGAGAGAATCCAGAAATATTACTACACTAGGAGAAGCTGTCCCTTGGAAGGAATGTGTTCTTTTTTGTAAGTGACTGTTCTCACAAATCTCAATGTCTGACTTGGGAACAGATCTTCCTTTGCCTCCAAATGCAGATTTTCAATATTTTTTCAATTGTTTTATTTCCTCCTATTTATTCTGTATCACGTATCTTCTTTTTCATAAATCCTACTGTTGCTCACTCTCTAGGTCTTGGTCATAGATTTCTGATCAAAACAAAGAGATTTTACAAACATTCATGAAATATAACTTGAATATCTTACTCAATGATTACTTTTCAGTAAGAACAAATTTTATAAATGGACGAATGAACACTACCTTCTGTTTAATGTATTCAGATATGTGAAATACCGGATGAATATAACAGGAAATAAACTAGGGAGAATATTAATTTTACCAGAAGATGCACACAGGTACCTTAGACAGTAACATACCTTACTCAACATAAACTAGAAATGCAAATGACTGGAATTCCACCTCTCTGCGGGAACTCCTAATGACACATGTCAACGAGCCAAGGACTTCAAAGTTTAGTCTGAAATTATTTTAGTCCAGAATTTTATGCTAAATGAAACTATTAACCAGTTTTGAAGCAGCACTGATACATTTTCAGACATAAAAGGACTCAGATAACCTATTTCCCAAACACCCTTTCTGAATGCTCCTTTGAGGGTACAGCCCATCAAAGCAAGGGGGTAAATGAGGAGAGGATGTGAGAGCTGATCAGAAAACAACCCCGGCGGCTCAGGAGCGCAGTGAGAGCTAAGGAAGGAAGGCAACCACTGTGCCGGAGGCTAGCCCGGCCCCATGGACTTGCACGGCGGGAGGGAGAGAGTCTGGGATACAGGGGTGCCGATGAAAGAGGATTGTATACAATGGATAGTATCATCAAAAATTCGCCAGAAGTTTGACGGTGTGGTATAAGTAGAGAAAGCAAGAAACGCAAAGACCGTGAGAAAGTAAGAGACATGGAGGTGAGTCCTACAAGAAAACCACGATACAAACGACTTAAACTAGAAAGGAACATTTTTTTCCTTCAAGAAGAAAAATGACACTGATTCCAAGTAATAGATTAAAGGAATGAAAACTGAGAGACACGTAGGATAAGCCGAGGAACGGAAATCGAGCAAAGCTTCTTGTACAACAACGATACAAATGGCACTCAGAAACTCCAGCAACAAAAGCCCTCTGGGAAAAGGCCCAGTGTCAGTATAAAGCGATGAAATCTTTGGAGAAACAGTTGAGTAAATTCCATTCAAACTGATAATAGAAGCATTGAGGGGTACATATCTCTAAAGGAATATGGTCAGGTAGTTGGGTAGCTAGCTGTAAGATGTGAACACTGCACTGCGTTAATTTTTAAATCACGCGGATCAAATCACAGGAGACACAGGAGATTAGTTTCTTTTTTTTAAAATTTTTCTCTTCAGTGTTTATTTATTTTTGAGAGAGTGAGAGACACAGAGTGCGAGTAGGGGAAGGGACCCAGAGAGAGGGAGGCACAGAATCGGAAGCAGCTCCAGGATCTGAGCTGTCAGCACAGAGCCCGACGCCGGGCTCGAACTCATGAACCGCGAGATCGTGACCTGAGCCAAAGTCAGACGCTTAACCGACGGAGCCCCCCAGGCGCCCCGGGAGATTAGTTTCAGCGTAGAAGGTAAATATGAGCACTTTGAGCCTGCACATAAATAAAGGGAAGGACAGAAGGTTGAGTCGAGTGGCGGGCGCTGTGGGCACGGGGGGTGGCCAGGACGGGGGTGGCGCGCTGTGGGCACGGGGGTGGGGGCCAGGCACGGGGGGTGGGAGGCCAGGGGCACGGGGGGTGGGGCGCTGTGGCACGGGGTGGACGGGGTGGGGGGCACGCGCTGTGGGCACGGGGGTGGCGGGCACGGGGTGGGGCCGGCACGGGGTGGCGGAGGCTGTGGGCACGGGGGTGGGGAGCGCTGTGGGCACGGGGTGGGAGCTGTGGCACGGGGGGCGCTGTGGGCACGGGGGGTGGCAGGCACGCGCTGGGGCACGGTGGGGGCGGGGCACGGGGGTGGGGCTGTGGGCACGGGGGTGGGGAGGCGGCTGGCGGAGCTGTGGGCACGGGGTGTGGCACGGGGTGGGGAAGGCTGTGGGCACGGGTGGGAGCCAGGCACGGGGTGGGGGCTGTGGGCACGGGGGTGGCGGGAGGCGCTGTGGGCACGGGGGTGGGGGCCGGGGCACGGGGGTGGGGGGCCTGGGCACGGGGGTGGGGAGGCTGTGGGCACGGGGGGTGGCGGGCGCTGTGGGGCACGGGGGTGGCGGGATGCAGCCAGGGCACGGGGGTGGGGGCGCTGTGGACACGGGGGGTGGGGGCGCTGTGGGCACGGGGGTGGGGGGCGCTGTGGGCACGGGGGGTGGGGGGCGCTTTGGCCCCCAAAGTTCAGCTTTGGCCATTACTCCTCGTGTATTTCCAGTGATTCTGATCCGTGCCCGCCACACTTCCACTCGCTGCCCCACCTGAGAATCGCTGCTCGGGTCTCCTCCTAATGGAGCTCCCGATCAATTAGGCAAAGTCGTGTGTCCACGGAATAAAACTTTAAAAATATGATGACACAATGCAGTGATTGCCAGTGGGTAACCTTTGAAATTTCCAGTAGTCCATTTTTCTCTTCTGAAATGTCAGAGTTTACTTTTTTCTTTTGTCTTTCTTACCTCTTTATTTTTCCAGGATCCCACGTTTTTCTTCCTTGTCAGCCCTGACAACACTGAATTAGCTCTACATGCTAAATGGGGACTGCTGAACTCTCCCAGAGAACCACAGGAAGCCACAAAATGCCAACATGCTGTAGTCTAGCAATCGATTTATTTTTTATTGCTACAGCAACTCCAAAAGAAAATAAGAATTATCTGTTCCAAATGCATACACATGGATGAGCCCTATTTAAAAACAACCAGAGACTTTGGGTGAGAAGCATCCCGGTGATGATGTTAATTCCATTACAGATTTAAATTCTTTGAGAGTTTTCATCTGTGTACAGAATCATCTGATCACTCCATTTTGCTTCTGTGAAAAGCCAGGGGCCCTCTCTCCTGAGGAAGTGTGGCTTTGATGGGGGGCAGAGACTTGACGCAGCATTTTTTAATGCTGAAAGCGTACCTCTTAACAAAATAATTTCATTTGATTTCACATTTCATTTGCCCTGAAAGCTAATATCTTTATTACTGTTATACTGACCTCTTCTGGAAAAGTTTTAGAATGTCATGCTGATCATAAGTTAGCTCTTTTTTTTTTTTTTTTTAAGTTTACTGTGCCCTGTGGAATGGATATCGTAAAAAACACTGAGGTTTGGTGTAACTGTTCAGAGTTCAGTTGATTGAAGGCTCACTTTATGCAGCTGCTGAGCAAGGAGTTCATAGTCTGGTAGGGAGAACATGTGCGTAAACCAATGATGGCAATGTAAATACGAAGAACTCTAAGTTTATAAACACATCTGGGAAGCTGATAGTGACATGAACAGGCTTTGAAAGGTTAAATGGCCATTCGGTTCCCAACAGAAAAGGATGGGAGGTAACTCTAGTCGGAGGCTTTGCCAGGTACCCAATGGCATGTGCTTTCTTACCGCACCTCTGGGGGGTGGGGGGGACAGGAGAGACGGAGCAGCCCAATCATGAAGGTGTGTGTGCCCCGTGGAGTGCTGGGAGGGACTTAGCTGTTCTTGGCGTCTCTCTGGCAGTCCCAGGAATGGAAAATGCAAGTCCCAGGCGAGTCCTGATGTGAGCCCCCAGTCAGACGGGGGTCTGCAGAGAAGAGGGAGGGCAGAGCAGGAGATCTGGGGCTTGCTGCCTGGCGGGCAGGTTGGTGAGGGATGCGCCTGAATGGATCTTCCGTAACTTTGGGGAGGATAGAGTCATAAACTGAGAAGGGACAGACGGACGGACCAAAGAGCAGGTTTAGGGAGATGAGTTTAGTTTGGGAGGCAAGCCCGAGACGCTTTGGGGGCATTTAGTCACCGGAGCTCATGTCTACGGTTAGTATCCAAAGTCACAGGAGCTATTAAAAGTGGGACCACTGTGAGGGCACCTGGGGGGCTCAGTCGTTAAACGTCCGACTTCGGCTCAGGTCATGATCTCAGTGGTTCATGGGTTCAAGCCCCATGTCGGGCTCTGTGCTGACAGCTCAGAGCCTGGAGCTGCTTCAGATTCTGTGTGTCTCTCTCTCTGACCCTACCCTGCTCTTTCTCTCTCTCTCTCTCTCTCTCAGAAATGAATAAAACATTAAAAAATTTTTAAAATAAAGTCTCATAGCTTTAAAATGTTGTGATTCCGGGGCACCTGGGTGGCTCAGTTGGCTGAGCATCTGACTTTGGCTCAGGTCATGATCTCGCAGTTTGTGGGTTCGAGCCCTGCGTTGGGCTCTGTGCTAACAGCTTGGCGCCTGGAGCCTGCTTCAATTCTGTGTCTCCCTCTCTCTCTGGTCCTCCCCCACTCATGCTCTGTCTGTTTCTCAAAAATAAATAAACATTAAACATTTAAAATAAACAAAATGTTGTGATTCCACTGAAACATATGAGACGTATATATATATGTTACAGAGTGAAGCCAGACCTGCATTGAAGACATTTTAATAATTTCAACTATTCTATAAAATGAGAGCCTTTTCCTGGAAGCCTTCGAATGAAGGACTGAACAGAGAAGTTGGTAGTATTAAATGAGTTTGTAGGTGTAAATGGACAGAAAGGCCACAGATTGACTAACATTTGTACCAAGAAGTCCCCAAAACATGGAAAAGTTCATCGCTACAAAACCAATTTACTGATTGATGAAAAGGTCCCTCAATGCATAACCTTTTGAAGTGTGACATTTCAACCAGAATATTGAGTTAGGAGTTTCCAGTTTTGACTTTCCAGACAACACTGTCACAAAAATACATCTCAGGCCATCATTGTTAAGTATTCTGTGTTTTAATTCAGAATTGATAGTTGTGCTGTAATTATATTGCCATTATAGGGAAAATCATAGTGGGCAGAGAGTTCATGAAAGATTTTATGAAAGTCTTATAAATAAACGTGTGATTAGCTGAAGCTGTATCAGCTTTTAATTTAAGGCCTGCAGCTGTTCGTATCAAATGTCAAAAGACATTAGGGTTATGAATAAACAGAATAAGAGAAGAGGTCTCCTGAAAAGAAAATAAGATAAATATTAAGCATACAGATTATAATTACACCCCTTTCTCCTTTTCAAGGTTTAGTCCAAATTTCAAATATATAATCCTTTAGCCTGTGTTAATTCATGCAGCTCACCCGTCTATACCTAAAGAACGCAAAATAGAAGGTTGTTTAAAACGCTTGATATTTATTTTCTTTACATCTTATGAGCGTTTAATATGAGCGTTATTCTTTTTAAATAAACACAAAACATCAAGATGGTGATGTTACATTCACAAACTTTGTTAAACACAGTAAAATTTAGTTAAACACAATAAAATTTAGTAAAGAACTGTGGTGATTTTAACATGGAGAATTTATTTCCCTCTTTATTAGGATGACAATTCCTTAAGGTTCTCTTCTCAAATATTAAGGTTTTTCACTTCAAAAGACACTTAAAGAAAGTGATCTTTAAGGAGTGACTATTACATGATAATATGCACTTCATCAGAACGAGAAGAGTGTACATGTAATACCAATAAAGTCGTGAGTTCTAAATGCTACCCGTTAATTTGAAAGGACTTCTCTGAGATTTTGTCAACATTGGATTCCACTGGAAACTAGTCTGCTTTTTGCTATTCATTTAAGGTAAAGTTTATTTTAGAAAGTTATAATTACACAAGACCATCGTGATTCAGGATTTAAATGCTGGTTTTATAAGATTTTTTTTTTTTTTTGGCCACTTAGCGCTGTGTCCTGGAATTGGTGCCCAAACAATTTTAAGTGCGGTCTGAGCTGTTTATGTCATCGAGTAAAATTAGATACGCCTGTTGCTAATACGAGGGAATGAAACATAAGACAAGGCCAAACACGTGAGAGCCTTCTCTCCCCGGCAGGGCCAGAGCGGGTGAAGCCTCAGCCCTTCACTCATTCTGCGAGTCGGGGCAAAGCTGGAAACAGTGTGCCGCTGCTCTGGCTGGGGCGGGGGGCAGCTACTGCCCGCCTGCGCTTTCTGGAACGTCTGAGGTGAGTCCACAGTTTCAACTTGGGTTTTCTATCATTCCACTTGGATTCTTAAAACATCCTTAACCACGTAACAGCTTAAAAACCGAATAGGCACAGGATTTCTTGACTTGTTTTCCCTCATAGGTGACTTGAGAGTTAACAAATTCCTTTTAAAACGTTGAATACATTTCTCTCAAAATGGTTCTTTGTGAGTATTGATAATGTTTAGTATAACTCCTCATTTTCAACTCTTAGGTTACTCTTACATGCTATATATTTTTCACACGATTTGCGTTTCTAATGTTTCTGTCGAACTCCTGACAGCATTTCTATATTATCGGACTTTAAGTTGCATACTGTAGTTAATCGAGGTAAAATATAATCTTAAAGATTAACTGATTCTAACTCTGCTCTTCAACTTTTGTGGTGGAACTACATTTGCCTTACCTTTTGTCCACAGTTCTGTTACACACGTTTAAAAAATGGGGCAAAGTTAATGAGAGCAAAAGTCCAGGTCGTTTGCTAAATTTTGGGAATAAGCAAAATGAGCAAAATACCAACTTTGGCTTCCCAAATATTCTTGGAGTAAAAGACTGGAAAGAATAGTTATCTCCTAAAATCTGGAAAACAGCGTGTTCAAAATACATATCAAAAAGCAAATGTAAATCAAGTAAAGGGTAAACATGGGCCCACACTTTGGCCTGCTAAGCTGTCAGCCCTTTCTCTGTGTTAACATGGAGCAGTTGGGAAACAAGTTTAAAGGGGAGGCCCAGAGAGATAATAAGGGAAAATAGGACTCAACTGGCAGGAAGATCGGCCAGCCGGATGGAGTAACTCCCTAGTACAAGATGTCCTGTGTTTACTTTTTACTCATTTCCTTGGAAACGTTTTTGCAGACATGGGTACAAGGAAGCACACTCAGAGTTTCAAGACGAATGGATCAAGTTGGTGTTGGTTTTATAGGTTCTAGAATGTATCCGAGGTTTTCTTTCAAAGCCAAATGAAGAGTAGTATTTCAGCGTATGTAAACATCACATTCCAAAGGCCGAGAAATCCGGGTTTCCAAAAGGGGCCGGAAGCCTGTGGTTGCAGCTGTGAAGGGCAGGCCACCCCAAAATGTAAAGGCCACTTAAGAAACAGCTGGAAGAAGAACGCCCTGCGACCCCACCTCCCGCACGTGTCTCCAGTCTCACCTCCTTATCACCAAGGTGGAGAATTTAGAACAACCAACAGCTGTTGTTACTGTTTTACTAATTTACTCCCCCAGCCCAAATTCTGCTTCGGATTCCTTCTGACTGGGAGCTCCCGAAGTTCAGGTTTCTCCGTGCTGTCCATTCCTCACCGATTTACCGTCTCTTTGGCTAAAAGGTATAAAAAACCACCTACCTCCGTCTTGTCTTCGAGTCTCAACTTCATTATTGGGCCTTCACGTGCATGTCGTGAGCCTGAGGCGTTTTGTTTGATTTGTTTCATTTTCCCTGTTAATTCTTACACCACCTGGAAGACCTTCAAGGGTAGAAGGAAAAAAATTTCCTCCCCTGTGCACTTAAAATGCTGAAAATAACGTTTCCACGTTGTCCTTTAAAATACGTACTTTCTAGTCGTTGTTTTGCCATCGAGTATGAAAATCGAATAATAATTGTAAAGGATGCACCGGGGGCCCATATGGTTTAACTTGGCGCATTTTGTACGATGTGAGGTCTCCCTTTGCTCTCTTTCTTACTTGGCTTCTCGAAGACCCTTGCTGCTTCTCAAATGGGCCCAGCCCCGCTAAGCCCCCCACTGGATGGGTTCCTAGTGGGAGGGGAAAAACCTACAGTCCCGAGCACAGTTCTGCTACTTTCCATTCCTCCGAACCTGCCTCTACCCCTCCTTCTCCTCTCAGCCGAAGCAGCATCTGCCTAAGTTTGTGCTCTTCTGGACCCACTCCGAGGCCAGATGTCTCCATGACGCCCCATGAGTATCGTTGAGTTCCTCACCCGCTGGACTGGCCATTTCAGAGTACAACTTTGTTTCCAGTTTTCTGTGTGCTTCTGCCCTAGAGAAACTTATGAGAACACCGATACCAGGAGTATTGAGTAGTTTGTGGATTCGCAAAAGTCCTGAGACTTTTCTCAAAATCCCTCAAAATAGTGAAGTGTACTGGACGGGGATCTGACTGGTGCACAGCCTACCGCCGATGAAAAACGAGCTGGGGATTGCAGGAGGGTTCACGTACAACCAGAGGGATTTGGGTGTCAGCCTAAAGCGGTGGGGCGCCATTAAGCATTTACCACAGAAAAGCCACAGGGACAGATTTATTCTCTGGGATACTCGCTCTGGTTGCCATGGAGAACGGATTGGGAGGGAGAGGAGAGGAGTTCTAGAAAGTACAAAGCTGAGGACTGGGGAATGAAGGAAGGGAGAGCCAGCAGGAAGAAGCCACTGCTACTGAGACGGATACACTCAAACAGGGTCTCCCCCGCCTCCCCTCCACGACTATCTCGACTCTCTTCTGAACACTCTCAGTCAGTCTTGTTAGTAAAGCATCCCTGAAAAGCATGCTATCAATAAAGAGGCAGTCATGACAAGTTCAGGCTGTGAAGTCAGAGGACCTACTTTCCCACTGTGGGACCTTCTTTGTGTGATTTGCTTAATTGCCATCAGCCTCAGTTTCCTCGTTTGTAAAAGTAGGAATAATCGCAGAGTCAACCTCCTTAGGTTATAATGAGTGTCAAATGCAGTTCATACAAAACGTTTGGAAAGTGTCTGACTTCCTGGTCAACAGAGGCTGTACCCCTCCTCCTCCCGCCCCCACCCCTCCGTGCCCTCACAGCCACCACCAGTAATGAGGAAACACATAACCCCTTATTCTCAACCCCACTGACCAGGAGGTGAGGGAGGAGCCTGAGAATGGTGAGTGATCAGGAATCCTGACCTGCTTCTCACAGATGCCCTAGGAAGGTACCATGAGCCCGATACAGAAGGTACTAGACTAAAGGTGTTTCTGCTCAGGTAGGGAATGTTCTCCACTTGCAGTCTGGGCTGCCAAGGAGGAAATGCACATTCCAGAATACGAATAGAAGACCCTCCCTGATGTTCTCACTAACTTACTGGGAACCCCTCTGGCCTTTAGTAGTTTTGAAGAGGGGGAAAAACCAGACAAACCTCAACTGACTGAGTTTCCTATGAACATTTTCCTTTCATAAAACATTTTAGCTCTTTATGAAAATTTTATATAAAATATTCTAAAATGTTAATCTTGGTGAAACATAGAAATAGGCTGTCCCCATACCTGAATGCACTCGAGCGCGTATTCTTTACAGCATTTGAAAATCACTTTAAATCCTTGCATTTCAATCCTGAGGAAAAGGTGTCTATAAAGATAGACGTGAATCGCGACCTTGAAGCTCTGAAACTTCTTAATGAACTGTCAAAGCAATCAGAAAATTGCACATCTACCACATTTGATAAGAACCTTAATTATGCCTCCCTCAAGAATTTCTTTTTGCCCTCAATCTTTCACACGGAGACGTGTAACTAAATAGAAGCTTGGCTTGGTTGATACATTTAAATAACTTTCTTAATGTTGGTGCTTAATTTTGTGTGGATCTCTCTCAGAGTTAGCATTTAGTTAAATACTACTTTTAGGGACGAGGCAAATGGAGGTTTTGAGGGGAAGGGTTATATAGTTGCTTTGCCTGAACATTTCAGTTCAGTTATAAAACCCCAAGGACTTAATGACCTAGATGACAGACTTTTTTTTCCTCTCTGGTTAAATGCAGTTTCCGTGTGTAGCTTGAGGACTATTCTAAACTCTATCTTCCTTTGTAAATAACGTCAAACTTAAGGGGCGTATCTATGCAGAGGATAAACGGTATAAGGAAGGACCCGGGTCCCCCTCACAGGGCTGGTACACAATCTGGCCACGAATTCACCAGTAATAGCACAGTTCTCTAGGACATTACCCACATCCAACCCACATCTTTGTGTCCAGCTTCTCCTGCTCGGCCAGCTGTTCTCATTGCCTGACATATGCCTCTTCGAGAGCGTTCCCTCGATAAATCCTGTGTATGAGGGTCCTCACTCCAGAGTCTGGAGAGTCTGACCAAAGATAGACAAGGCTGAGCAGTGTGCCGAGAACCCATCGGTGTGTCTGACTGGTGACTTGTTGAAATCCCAATCTTTGCAGCAGCAGTTGTTTCTACAGGTTTCCCCAGGAAACACTCGGGGCTAGAGATCTGCGTACCGGTTTACTCGAGAACACCGTCAGGAGAGACACCGGTACAAAACCGAAGGCAGCCCAGTTGGGAAGAGAGTTGAATAGCAATGCAGTTGTGTCAGAGCCAGGATGGCCCTGAGTTGTCCCCGGATCGAGGAAGGGGCCTGGGCTTTGGGGCCCCCGCGGCGATCAAACAGTGGTGGGGGACATGCTGTAGGTGGGGAGGCTCAGTGTCCCCAGGAGTCATCCGCATCGTCGGTTGTCACTCCTGGCAGCTGGAGGGATGAGGGCCTTGGTTCTGAAGGGCGACTCGGGCGGCACACCACTGTAGTCCACCCCCCGCATCACGCAGATTACCTCCTGTACCTATTTGAGGAGAGCCCCCTGTGCCCTGCAAGATTCTAATCAGTCTCTTTCCCTGAGGAGGCCACCAAAGGGACATTGCGGGGGAAGTACAGTCTCCGTGGCTGTGGCTAGAAGGCAACCGATACTCATTGTCTCGCCCTCCCCCCCCCACCTGTTCATTCCCACCCAGTACCTTTGCTAGTCTAGGAAGCCAACTGGTGTGAGGACCCTGACGTTCACCTCGGAGGGGTCTGAGCCATTGGTCACCATGCCCTTATTTATCAGCCTTTGTATGAGCACGTGTCCATTTGCTAACAACCTGGTCAGAGAATACCAAGAAGTGCCCTGTCGGTCCTTCAGGGCGATAGACCTCCTTCCCAGCCAGGAAAGGTGCGTCCTGTCCTTCTGACCCCTGTCCTGGTGCGAGGAGCTGAAGGGAATGGAAGGTAGTGGGCAGATTAATGGAACTTGCGTTGCACTCCCTGGTGGAAGTACTTCCCACTGGGGAACAGACTTCTAGATGCACAGAGCCCATCGTTGTGGCGAAGGGAGGCACGGATTTCCCATCTGGGTCATTAAAAGTGATGGCAAGAATAGCCACACCTACTGTGACCCTTGAGGACGCTGCGCCACACGGTTGCTCATATGGGCAGTACTGACCGCATCCTGAGGCATCGCCCACGCTCACGAGGAATCTCCACGCAGGGCCCTCAACAGCAACCTCAAGAGGGTGTCCCCTCCCCTCCTCAAGCCGGCAGCCCTGGGGCATAGAGTCGGTGACGAGGGCAGAAGACGCACAGTCAAGTGCCACAGTGCCTTTGTTGCGAAGTGCATCATTTGATTCACTGCAATGTCACAGGGTGCCCCACACGGGTGGGTCCGACCTCTGTAAGTCCCTGGCTTACAGACAGTCGTCGTGCTGGCCGAGGCCATGCGGGCAGAGGAGAAAAGCCCGTACCCATCCCATGCGTTCCCGCCACAGTGATACCATTGTGCTCCATCGAGCGGGCTTGTTGGGCTATATCCAGGTTCAGCCCTGGGGTCTGTGGTTGGCAGTTTAGACATTCATACTGGCAGTGGCTAGATCAGCCTTGCTGAGGGGGTGCCCTCATGGGGCCCCCATGCGGCCTCTATCCCAGCCACTATGGACACTGTGTTAATGAGCCCACCGTGGGGGCCCTGGGGTGGGTGATGATGAGCTGGCTGGTGTCAGCTGGCTGAGCCGCTCATTCTGGCTATCCGGTGCCTCTTCCACAAGGGCCACTCTGGAGGATGTTAGTGCGGGAAGCAAAGGTCTTTGCCCTTGGTGCCCCACTGGTCCACCCTCAAGTTCTCTCAGATCTCATCGTCCCCCCCTTCTGGGTCCTGACAAACCAGCCAAGACACTCATGTCTGTCGGTGAGAATGTGTATACTGCGCTTTGGGAGGACTCCCGCTCAGCACCTTGACCTGGGCTTGGTCCACAGCAGGACTTTCGTGTCCTGTGCCAAACCCCCCGACACCAAGTGTGGCCGTTTTCTTCCCCTCCAGGCTGGTTGTAGGGACACCTCCCTGTGGCCAGGGGCCTGAGATGAGGGAGAGGCGGTGGGGGACACAGAACTATGAGTCACCTGTGTGAGCGGCCTCTTGTGCCGCCCCCGTGGCCTGGTGCGTGGCTTCTAACTTCCAGGAGATGGCCGCTGGCCTCTGACTTCATGCCTCGGTGTAGGGCTAACAGAAGTTAAGTCGGACGGGAGATTCTGGCCTCATGGCTGGAGAGGTGGCTCAGGGTCGGGTGCCCCATCCGCACAAAGGCGCAGGAGCGCTTAGGGAAGTGTCCTACAAACAGCATGAGGGTGCAGCCTTGTCCCAGAGCACTGGTGTCTACCTTGCGTATCTTGCACAGGGCTGCCTGCCCCTCACTGCACCGCAGCCCAGTCCCCCGGCCTCTGGTTCCGCATGGGCTGCATGAGTCCTTTGGGCACTTGCTCTGGTGTTACAGGTGTTTCCTTCTGGGGACCTGGCCTGTCTTCAGTGGAGGGTTTCCAGGTCTGGAGACTGAGCAAAGAGATGTGCTTTTTATGAGGCCTGGGGGGCCCCAGCCTCCTGACTGTCCATCCTTTGCGTGTTTTATTGCATCGATGGAACGAACTCCCTTGCCCATCTGTGTTTGTCCTCCTCAACAACTAGCCTGGAAGTTGGGCTCCTGCCTCTCACAGGGTGCACTCCGTTGCTTTCTCCAAGCTTCCGAGGGCTGACCTGGTAGCGCATTACTGCCATCTTCCATGACCATGGTGTTAAGTTCTGTATCATCAGAGGAGAGGGTCACAGCAAGTGCTTCTTTGTCCCCTTCACATCTTCCCTGACCAATCCCCACAGGACCCAGTCCCGGTTACACTGTCACTTGCTGATGCCTGCTGGTGGGGCCTTCTGGCCCTTTGGGAGGTCATCTCTTTAGTCCCTTATCAGGCCCTGCATTTCCCTACCCGGTCATGTTGTGATTTAACCCTAACTACTGGTCAGCTGGCCAGGAGAGAATGTTCTCTTCAAGTGGGAGGGGGCCGTGGGCCAGTCTGCACTTAGACATTCCAGGGGCTTCTGGAGTTTCCAGTTTCTTCCGTGCACTGACCCCAGGTCTCATTTCAAGTCTAACAGCTCCACTCCCAGCTTGCCAGGGGCCTGGTCCCAACAGGGCAGCCTTGGGTTGAGAAGTCCATCGTCTTTGGTGCTCCACGACTCTGACAAAGGCTGGTCCTCTGCTTGCTCTTCCCTTCGGTGACCAGGAGTGAGAGCCTTTTCACAAGCTGCCAGAGAGACCCTCTGATTTCCACCTTCTGTCTGGCGCCATCCCATCTTACGTCATCTCTCTCCAGGGCCTTGAAGGAATGCCATCTATTCCGTCAATTCCATCAAACACCCTACATACCACAACCACTAGTAAGGTCGCTCCTGCAATGTTGTGACCCCATTCACCACGGAGGCAGCTGTAGTAATGATGCCAGCACCCTGTGCCATGGTATAGCCCGCCCTCCACTGACGGCCAGAAAGCCGGTCCACGTTGCCAAAGACTGACAGGCGATCCAGCTCTAAATACTGTTTTATTTATTTTTATTTTTATTTAAAAATTTTTAAAGTTTTTTTTTAAATTTTGTTAATATTTTATTTTTGAGAGAGAGTGAGAGAGCAGGGGAGGGGCAGAGAGACAGAGACATGGAATCCAAAGCAGGCTCCAGGTTTCTGAGCTGTCAGCACAGAGACCAATGTGGGGCTCGAACTCATGAAATGTGAGATCATGACCTGAGCCAAAATGGGATACTCAACTGACTGAGCCACCTAGGTGCCCCAAGTTTAATTCTTTTGAGAGACAGCATGAGTGGAGGAGGGCTAGAGAGAGAGGGAGAGAGAGAGAGAGAGAATCCCAAGTGGGTCCCACACTGTCAGCACAGAGCCCGATGTGGGGCTTGAACTTACAGCACCGTGAGATCATGACCTGATCCAAATCCAAAACCCAGAGTTGGAAATTTAACCACTCTGAGCCAGCCACGTGCCCCCAAAATGCCATTTTAGATTTGCTTCCCAGACCACTCCTGGCCACCAACTCCACTCGCTCCATTTCCTTAGGAAACAACAGGAGACTGATGTTTGTGTGGAGGAAGTTCTTTAGGGAGCATTCTTTGTTCTTCAGAAGAACAGCCCTGTGGGAGTGGGGGAAGCAGGGACGGGCAGAGGAAGGAGCTGAACTGTGTTGCAGGGAAAACAGAGGACTCGGTGATCCCACAGGACTGGCTGGCCAGAGAGGAGAGGTGGGGGTGCTCTGACCCTTCAGAGAAGACATGAATGAAGGCAAGAGCCAGGCCCTTGGGCCACCAGAGTGACCTGTCATTAGCTGCCCTTGGAAGGGCATCGCTTTGGGGATGCAGCGGGTTAGCCCTCTTTAGCCAAAGACAGGTCCCGGGTAGGGACTCAGGTGTGCCCCCTGAGGCGGAAGTAGTCCTGGCGGCCAGGAGAACGAGCTCCTTGGTGATGAGGGAAGGTCTGCATGACACACCACGGGTCCTGTCCAGTGATCTTCAGGTTTCCTGCCTTTATGATTATTTGATCTTTGCATGGATTTTTAGAAAATAATTTCTTTCCTTACACGTTTTACTTCTGTAGGTATGACGCTGTGGTCATATAATCCAATAGAATAACAATTTACAAAGAGCGTTTAATGGAGAATTAATCTCTGTTATTTTCATCCACTCCTTCATCAGCTGTTGGCAGTGTTCTAGGGAGCGGCCCACCAAGAACGGGAAAAAAAAACAAAAACCCAACCCTGCCCTCGTGGATAATTATCCCTTTGCTCTCAGTATAGACAAATTAGAAGTCATTATTATTTGGTGATTAGTTTGATTAAATCATATGCTGTTATCAAAGCATTTTATTTTAATTTTTTGAAGTTTATTCTGAAAGAGAGAGAGAGAGAAAGCACATGCACACACGAGTGAGGAAAGGGCAGAGAGAGAGAGAGAGAGAGAGAGAGAGAGAATCCCAAGCAGGCTCTGTGGTGTCAGCATGGAGCCTGATGCAGGGTCCAAAGCCATGAACTGTGAGATCGTGACAGGAGCTGAAATCAGGAGTCAAAGGCTCAATGGACTGAGCCACCCAGGTGCCCCTGTTATCAAAGCATTTTAAAGGGACAAAAGCATAAAATAAATATTTCATTTTTTCATATACTGGGAGGAATTAATTGTGAAAATTTTTAACATAATGAGTCCATTTAAAATATGGAAAATACATAAATATGTGAATCACTTAAAATTTAGTAAATTGGCATTTGGGTTTTGATAGATTATAGCAATGATATTGTAGAGCTTATCTGATCTGAGTTGTATCTGTAATGATAGTTTCCTGAACCTTGTCAAGATGTAGCACCATCATATTCTATAAATACATATTCTTTGAAATACTAGCATGATCTAGCTTCAGGTCAAAAGATTGTGAGTGTTGTACTTAGTATACAGGCTTCATGTGTTAAAAGAAATTCTTGAAAAACTGCGTAATTAAACTCTGTTTCATGGTCCTTTTTTGTTGATATAGGATTCAGAAAACGCTATGCAGTGAAATATTCCTTTGCAGATAGTTTCTAAGTGATTTGACAAAACACAAAATCAACAACAAACACTTGGGGAAAAAATGATAACCATATACAGTTTCCTGAAAGGCTGCATATTAAATCAAGAAATAAATCCTCATGTTTGTTTTAGACTATCGAAATCCAAGTATATATTTTAAAGACCGGGAGATAAGTCAAGAGCAGCTATCATCATGCCTTTCTCCTCCACTTTCGTCTTCATTGTAAGAAACTGTGAGTCTCCCAGGAAATCATGTGTGCCATTTCCCCAGCGCTTTAGTAAGGTCACAGGTTGGAGTAGAATTTGAGAAAGGAATGGCAGCCAGAAGAAGGGAAAGAAGATAAAGACAGCAGGGGGAACGGCAGTTTCTAGGAAGCAGGTGCAGGGATCAGAAAGAAATGTGGCTCTGTGGCTGTGGCTCTGGGACAGGACCGGTGTCAGAGCCACAGAGCCCCGCCAAAAAGCTCTTCGAACATATTCCACCAAATTTCAGGATGTGTCCTAAGACTACGAAGCCTCCACTGTGAGAAGAAGCCTGTGGGGCCTTTTGACTTCATCTGTTGACAGAATCGATCACAACATCCCAAAGTGTTCATCATAGAACTAAGTGAGGCGCATCTTTAGGATGCAGTCTGGTTTCATAGGAGAGGAACAGGGAAATAAATACCTAAGAGACGATCATTGAAAGGCAAAAGTAGAAACTGTGTTTTTCCGACACTAATCTTCCTCCCAAACCCAACTCCTTTATCTTATCAGGGTAGAACTTTACAAGATCTTGACCGTTAAAATGTGCTGTTCAGACACAGTGCTTATGATTAACATTCATGCTAGAAGATGGAGTCGTACACAGGATCGCCGAGATGTAGAATGAGGGAAGTGTCGGTCTGTGAGTTATGACATACACACCAGTCATATCATTATGCCAATAAAAGGGTCTGGAAAGTAATGATATGTAAATAAGTCACTTTCCCCTTTTGTTCGGTGTGCTCCAATTCTTTTCCAAGGTATTCATGGAGTTTCTATTGAAGTTGGTAGGGTCTCCGTTAAAAAATGGGTAGGAAACGGGGCGCCTGGGTGGCTTAGTCGGTTAAGCGTCCGACTTTCGCTTAGGTCATGATCTCGCGGTTCGTGGGTTCGAGCCCCGCGTCGGGCTCTGTGCTGACTGCCAGCTCAGAGCCTGGAGCCTGTTTCAGTCTGTGACTCCCTCTCTCTCAGACCCTCCCCTGCTCAAGCTGTCTCTCTCTCTCTCCTAGAAATAAATACAAATATTAAAAAAAAAATGGGTAGGAAAGATGATATGATGTGCGGGTGAATATGGAAGGACTTTCATTTTCAATCGTTATGCTGTTTCGTAGACACGGAAATATGTTCCACAAATACATTTGGTTACTTTATTTTTGAGAAGGAGGTAGACCACATGCACGCAAGCAAGTAGGAGAGGGGCGAGAGAGAGGGAGACACAGGATCTGAAGCAGCTCCAGGCTCTGAGCTGTCAGCACAGAGCCCAACACGGGGCTCGAACTCACCGACTGTGAGATCATGACCTGAGCCGAAGTCGAACACTTTGGAGCCGCCCAGGCACCCGTCCACAAGTACATTTAGATGAGAATGTATTTTCTTTGGCCTGCCTGCCTATTACAAGTACATATAGTTGAGCCCCTACTCTGTCCTAGGGTGTCCTAGGCACCACTCTCTGTGCTGTGTATCTGACAGTGAACAAAACATTCTTCTGCCCTCGTGAAGATCAGAGTAGAAAGAGGAACAGGCAGCAGAAAGTAAACAAATAAAGGAATTTTCCATCCTGGAAAATTCCATGAGGGAAATAAGTTTTGATGGGACAGAAGACACACGGAAGGGGTACTCCTGGAAGTCCATGGAAGTCAAAGCTGGAGTGACAGCCGCATGGCTCAGAGCAAATTTTCAGGCAGAAGGAACAACGTGTGTGAAAGCTACAAGGTAGGAGAAGCCGGTTCTGTCTGAGGGATGGAAAGAAGTCGGCGCTGAGAAGGATGGAGTGGGATGGGATGGGACTGGAGAGGCTGGACACAGCCCATGGAGTGGAGCTTTGTCCCAAGGGCAGCGGGGGGCCACCGAGTGACCTTCCACAGGGCGACGTGGGGTGGCCCTAAGGTTTCCCACAGCGCCTCAGTATAACATTTTAACGTTAACTTAGTGCTCACTACAGCCAGTCACTACCATCTCTCTCCATTCGCTGTGCGCGCACAAGATCGGAGGTAACGAAAGGTATAAACATGTGAAGAAGAGGAGCATAGTTGGTGCCAAATAACACCCGATTCTCATTAAGCTGTGTCTGCAAATGTGACATCGTTTGTTATGACACTTCAGCATGCGCACTTCTAATTGACATGAGTGCTGTTCTGCTCAGTTACCATGCCGTGTCTGAGCTCTGCCAGCTTCGGGTTCTGATGGTAACGTTACTCCTTAGTCAAGTACTGTATAATAACACCTAAAAGTCTCAGATTGTGGAGTTCAGTTAATAAAAACAAGGACAAAATGCTAAGAAAAGTATGTTTGAAATGCCCACCTTTATAAACCTAAACTTTTAACATAAGCCTCTATCTGAACTACGAAACAAAATACAATGTTTAAAACCAGTTTCTTGGGGCACCTGAGGGGCTCAGTCAGTTAAGCATCCAATTTTGGCTCAGGTAATGATCTGGTGATTTGTGAGTCAGGCTCTGTGCTGACAGCTCAAAGTCTGGAGCCTGCTTCAGATTCTGTGTCCTCTCTCTGCCCCTTCCCAGCTCTCATGCTCTCTCTCGCTCTCTTTCAAAAATAAATAAACGTTTTTTTTTTAAACAAGTTATTTTAGCTAACATTTTTATGACAGCGGGTTTGAAGTTTTCTTTTCCCTTGTAGTCACTTGTTTGTTTAAATAAAGGTTTCTTCCCTGTTTAGTTTCTTAGCTACTTACAGGGCATTTATTCTCTTGACTTGGTGTATTTTGTAAAGAACTTCTTTTAAATGGCAAAGTTTGCCATTTTATGTTAAAAGTCAGTCACGTAGAGAAGAGAGGACACTTTGACCTTTTAATCTGGGTGTATGTGTGTACCCTCATGTCTGTGTTTACAGTATTGGGCATGTGTGATGGTAACTGGGTGAAATTGATCATTACGGTCCACATACTTTGCTGTATTTAGGTTTACAATGCTGAGCAATTTGATGAAGAGATAAAGCAGATCTATTCTTCAAGTTATTTGGTCATCCTAACTGTAGTCATAAAGTTGGGATGAGAATGGTAAATTGACTTTAGTATTATCAAAGTATTTAATAATTTAGTATTATCGAAGGAATATATATATATACACGTGTGTGTGTATATATATATATGCACTTAAAAGATAGATTTAAATAAATTCTATAAGTCTGATAACATTAGGGGAATGCATTTAAAATACTTTATTTAAATGTTTATTTTTGAGAGAGAGAAAGACACAGAGCGCAAGCAGGGGAGGGGCAGTGAGGGAGGGAGACCCAGAATCCCAAGCAGGCTCCAGACTCCAAGCTGTCAGCACAGAGCCTGACACAGGGCTCAAACTCATGAACTGTGAGACCATGACCTGAGCCAAGGTCAGTTGCTTAACCAACTGAGCCGCCCAGGTGGCCCTAGAGAATGCAATTTTAAATGAAAAAAGTAGAGTATGGGGAAATTATTTTAATAATTTAAAAATTTCATTGTGTTCTGTGGGTATGCATTTTAATATGTATTTCAATATTCTTTGTCACTTAACACACAATCATTAGCATTTTCCTAGGATTTGTTTTCAGTTGAAGCAGTTAATTCTGTCGTAGCATAAGAATCCAGCGAATTCATTACTCTTCATTATTTAATGTCCAGTTTCTCCCCATCCTAGATAACGTTACAATAAATATCCTGAAACATAAATCTTCATTTTTATTCCTAATTGTTTCTTTGGACTAAGTTCCTAGAATTGAAATTCCTGTGTTTGTTTAAGGTTCTTGGTACATAGTGCCAAGTATCTTTCTAGAAGGATTATGTTCACCTTCCTGCTCACCAGCAGAGGAGTACCATGCTTATTTTTCAAACATTTTGCCAATATTGACTATTGTCAGGTTTTAGTTTTTATTTACTTTTTAACATTTATTTATTTTTGAGAGATAGAGAGATGGAGCATTAGCTAGGGAGCAGCAGAGAGAGACACAGAATCTGAAACAGGATCCAGGCTCTGAGCTGTCAGCACAGAGCCCGACGTGGGCTCAAACTCATGAACCGCAGGATCATGACTTGAACTGAAGTTGGTCACATAACCGACTGAGTCACCCAGGCGCCCCGGCAATTGTCAGTTTTCAAATCTCTCTTGGTCTTTGCAGACTGCCTCAGTACTCCGTGTTTATTCGAATTCCTTGGAGTCACAGTGAAGCTGAACGTTTTTACTGCGTGTGTTATTGGTCATTTATGTCTCTTTGATGTGCATGCATGGGTTTGCTCAAGTGTTACTGCATTACTTGTATTTTTTTAAGGGTATCAACCTTGTCTTTAAGGCAAATATTTCCCCAGTTTATTACAGCTGTTGAGTTTTTCTCGTTCTGATGTGCTTTCTGTCGCACGTCTGTGAGGTTGGGCTCCTCCCCATTACTCTTTATTTTCCTAGCTAGTTGATCCTATTCTGAGTGATGTGAGTCATAATGCAAGCAGGGAGGCAGGGAGTTAGCTAAGTAATGTGGGAAGGAGCCATCTTTTAGAAGTCAGAAAGCAAGTGAAGGTAGAACTCGCCCTGTGGCTCTCAGCGCCATCACAACCTAGTCTGCTTTAACTGATGGGCACCTTGTCTCCCTCCTTCCCTGCAAGAGTGGCCCAGTTGGCCTCGATGCCTCTCACTTCTCCCCTTCCATTTACTTACTTATCACCTCTGTGTGGAGGGTTGTTTTAGACTCTTCTATCCAGTTTCCTCACTCTGTCTGTCCTTTGTCACGATCTCATGTTTGATACCAAAGTGCAAAACTGTGCTTTACCTCCAGTAAGTCCTACTGTCTGTGCATCCACTTGTCCACTGCATACTCATGATTGCTTGCTACGTGCGCCGCACTCCTACCGGCCATGCTTATATACCTGCAACTGACTACTCACATGAGTCACCTTATTTTAATAGATGATGTAACATGATAGCACTAGATGTGGAGAAAGAAATGACTGAGTATGTGGGTGGCTTAGTCAGTTAGGTGTTCAACTCTAGATTTCAGCTCAGGTCACAGTCTCATAGCTTGTAGGTTTGAGCCTCATGTCAGGCTCCAAGCTGATGGTGTGGAGCTTTGTTGGGATTCTGTCTCTCTCTCTCTGCCCCTCCCCTACTTATACTCTCACTCTGTCAAATAAATTTTAAAAATTACGCCATTTAGATATTAGAGCTGTGTTACATGGTGCAAAAGGCGATTTCTGAAAGCATCAAAAATAATTTTACTACAGTTTTTAGATGGCCATGACGGGTGCTATTGAACACTTGGTCAGCCCTCAGTCAGCATGCCCTGTGGTCTGGCGGACCTTACTCAGAGTGGTCAGAATTCCAGTCATAATATTTGGAAGAATCTCCCTTGGAGAAATGAGGACGGCTGAGGAGCTGGTGCCCATTGGACACCCTCCACCCCTTGCCTTGTGGTTGTGACAGGAAAACATCAACTGAAGTGTGTGTGTGTGTGTGTGTGTGTGTGTGTGTGTGTCTGAGTAAACATGATCTCAAGCCTCAACACCAGTCCTCTTATATTTCAAAGACTTTGGTTTTTGTTTTATCCACTGTTGTGTAATACAGTTCTAATTGTACCAAGGAATTTGTATGAAACCAATCCATTGGCCCTTCTTCATCCTTTCTCGTGAACTAGTATGTTATCAGATTTTGCAAATGTTACCTGTATGCTTGAGAAGAATAAGCACATCCAAATTTCAGGGCTAGGGCTCTATATGTGTCCATTTAAACACATTTCAATTGTATTGTCCAATGTCATGTAGCGCCACTCATTTTAGAGGGCTTGATCTATCCGTAGAGGTACGCTAAACTCCTCCACTGTGATAATGGCTTTCTTCATTATTTCCTGAAGTTCTTCCATTTTCATCACTTGTATACAGAAGAATAGATGTCTGTTAAATTCGTACAAGTCTAACTTTTCTACAGCCTCCTGGTATATATTTTATATCGATAGTATTACAGCAATAAAGTGCCTATAATTATGGGAGTTCAGGTGTAACACAAATGACAGATGGCCCCTGTCCTCAGCTCCTGCCCCATTGTCAAAGGAGGGGAGGCTGATGTTTTCCTCTCTTTGGGGTAAAGGATGGGCAATGATATGAGTCAGGCTGGAAATAAGCAACGCCAGTAAAGGGGGCCCCTTTCACCAATAATCTCCTCGACTCCTCCTCCCAGAATAGGTTAACTGGGAGATTCTTGGAATCACTGCCTCTTCCTCTTTCCCTTCCTTCTTGGAATTGGTGTCCAGGCCCAAAGGCCATTCCTGGCATTTCCTTCCCGAGAAGTGCTAGCTCCGAGAAGGATGGATTTGAACTCTCTGCCAGGCTCTGGATTCTTAGCCCACAGCCTGTATAGAGGCCCTCACTGGGGTGAGTTCGTTCATTCTGCAGCAAGACTACATTTACAAAGTTGAATGCTGTCATGTTTTCTAAGATTTATCTTCTCAATCGATTCTCTTTACGGCTCCTTGTGATCTGTTAGATACAGAGAAGACATATTTTGTATGTCTTATCACTCTAAGCTCTATAACCCATTTTTGAATTTTAAAATATAACTGAATTTCTCATTTCTAAAGGGTCTGTTAGGTTCTTTTCAAACCCATCTTTTAAAAAAAATTTTTAAAAATATTTATTTTTGAGAGAGAGAGAGAGTATGGGCAGGGGAGTGGCAGAGAGAGAGGGAGACACAGAATCCAAAGTAGCTCCAGGCTCTGAGCTGTCAGCACAGAGCCCGACGCGTGGCTGGAACTCACGAACAGCAAGATCATGATTTGTGCCAAAGTCAGATGCTTGACTGACTGAGCCACCCAGACGTCCCCAAACCCATCTTTTTAAAAATCATATCATAGTAGCTTCTTTTTAACATCATCCATGTATTTATGATATTTGTGTCTCAAATTCCTGGCAACAGCCTATCCAAATTAGGCACATCAATAAATGATATTTGAAATTAAGAATATCATTTAACAACATACATTTAGTACACACAGTGCTCAATTCACTAGGTTATGTCTCATGACAATAATCAAAGAATACAGAAAACAGATTCCTATCCATGATGTGGTCTTATTTTCAATAATAAATAGGGAACCATTAATTCAAAGCATATAAAAACTGATATTTATGCAAAAATGTATTCTAATGCTTCATATTTGATTCCCTGTCTATTAAAATGTTGATAACTGGGGCACCTGGCTGGCTCAGGAGGTTAAGCGGCTGACTTTGCAGAATCTGGAGCTTGCTTCAGATTCTGTTTCTCCCCCTCTCTCTCTGCCCCTCCCCCACTCATGCTCTGCTCTCTCTCCTTCAAAAGTAAATAAACATTTAAAAAGTTTTTAATAAAAACTAAAATGTTGATAACCATTATTTGAGAGAAGCACTTAAAGCCCATTAAAATTAAGTATACCACCACCCTGGACATACTTTGAGAGATGGTTAACAGGGAAAGAAGTATAATTTTTTAAAATGTTTATTTACTTTTTTGAGAGAGAGAGAGAGAGAGACAGAGAGAGAGAGAGGGACAGAGTGCAAGTCGTGGAGGGGCAGAGAGAGGAGGATATGCAGAATCTGAAGCAGCTCCAGGGTCCTAGCTGTCAGCACAGAGCCCAACGGGGGGAAGGGCGGGACCCTGCACCCGCGGACTGTGAGATCATGACCTGAGCTGAAGTTGGGCACCTAACCGACTGAGGCACCCAGGCGTCCCAGGGAATTAATTTTTAATGATAACAAATTATTTAAAAATCTAAAGAGGTCTATGAAGGAAATTTTTATTCAAGATGTAGTAAAACTCAAAATTCCTTATCTTGGAATATAAATTTAAGTTCTAAGATAAAGCATTATTTCATTAATTTTTTTTGTAAAGGGCTTATAAATAAATCACAAAGTGCTCTGCATTGTTTCAGTGCACTTTCTTGGCAACATGAATACTACTTTGCTGTTGTCTGACTTCAGAGTGCTGAAGAACTGCTATCCCTCCCAATGTTGATTACAACAAATTGCTGAAGGACGCCAGCTGAAGCAGATAGCCTCTGAAAGTCTCTTCTGGCAAAAGTTGAATACACGGCATCAAATAAAAATGAAGACCATTAGGAGTTATGAGGCCTGTAAGCTAATAATTTATTACATAGCAAAATCGACTTTTTAGAAAAAAAATTGAGTGTCCCACGTGGTCCTTGAAATCATGCTCATCTCGAATAAAGTCCTTGTTTCCTGCATAATAACCAACACTGAGAAACAGCGGTACCAGGTTAACCAAATACTTAAAGTGGGCAATTATAAAACATGATAGAGTAAGAAATACAACGGGACAACAGACAGAGATGAAAGCAGAAGTCACGGCTTTGGTAAATACAGCTCAATCTTGGAAGGACCAGAAAGCAGGTCACTAGCTTCTGAAAGTCAGCCTGGAGCCTGGATGCTGAGGAAATGGGGTCCAGCCTCTTCCTTAGGGGGTCAGCAGAGCAGGTGTGCAAATGTGGGGTGACTCAGAGACTACATAGAGCAGTTTCCCGTTTCCCCTTCCCCGGAGACTCCCCACAGATTGTAGCGTAAAGTCCGCCATCTCCCTCATGACAAACAGCTGATCACACTAACCTCCTCCATGTGAGTGGGCTTCCACTTACTAAATTCAGGAAACTCTGAAGTAACTCTTAACTTATTTTTTGTTGTACATTTAAATTTAAATGATCTATGTATTACGGCACCTGGGTGGCTACATCGGTTAAGCAACTGACTTCAGACTAGGTCATCATTTCACCGTTCCTGAGTTCGAGCCCCGCATCGGGCTCTGTGCCAACAGCTCAGAGCCTGGAGCCTGTTTCCGATTCCATCTCTCTCTCTCTGCCCCTTCCCCACTCACACTTTGTCTGTGTCTCTCAAAAATAAACATTAAAAAAATTTAAAAGAAATTATCTGGCTATCTGTGCATTCAACGCTATACTTAATTTATTGAGCCAATATTTATTGAATGCATACTATGTGCCAGGCACTGGTCTAGGCACCAGGGATACAAAAAAAAAAAAAAAAAACCAGTTGAAAACCCTACCCTCTGGGGGCTTCTTTGTGCTAAGGTGAGCATTCATAGTAAAATAAGTCAGTAAGATATATGTAGTATGTCATTCAGAGTTAAGTGCTATGGTAAAAAATTAAGCAAGAAGGAGCAGAGAAAAATATGCAGTGATGGAAGTAGAAGGTTGTTGTTTACACAAGATGATCAGGGAAGGCTTATTGACAAGTGATCTGTGAGCAGGCAGCTGAGTGATGTAAAGGAGTCGTCCTCCATTATCTGGGAGAAGACCTTCCAGGTAGAGGGAATCGTACCTGTAAAAGTCATACTTGGAAAGTACACGGATGATAAGACCGGTGTGACTGAGCAAGGAATGAGGAGAGTGCAGGGGGTAAAATCAGGATGAGCCGTGCCAGTCAGGCTGAGGATTTCGGGTTTTACTCTGAGTGGAATAGGAAGCCATCGGAGGATTTCATGGAGAGGTGGTTGATGGCCCAGTTGGTGCTTTCACAGGGCCTCTCCAGCCCCCATGTTGGAAATGGACTGTGGGAGATTTGGGATGGAAGCAGAGAACCATTAAGTGGTAGCTGCAGTTAGCCAGGTGAACAACGATGGTGAGAAGCAGTCAGATTCTGGATTATTGGTAGTACTTTAATTCACTGATTTGCAGATGGATTGGATGCAGTATGGAGAAAGAAAGGGATTAAGAACAACTTAAAGATTTTTGACTTGAGCATCTTTTTTTAATTTATAAAGCTTATTTATTTATTTTGAGAGAGTGAGAAAGAGCACAAGCAAGGGAGTCACAGAGAGAGAGGGAGAGAGAGGATCCCAAGCAGGCTCTGTGCTGTCAGTATAGAGCCCTGTGTGAGGCTCGATCCCATGAACTGGAAGATAATGACCGGAGTCAAAATCAAGAGTGGGATGCTTAACCAACTGAGCCACCCAGGTGCCCTTGGCTTGAGCACCTTGAAGAGTGAAGTTACCACTTAGCGAGATGGGGAAAATTTTATAAGGAGCAGGTTGGGGAGATGAGGTCAACTTTAGTCGGGATGTGTGGAACTTGAGATTCTCAGTTGGGTATAGGAATCTTGGGTTCAAGGTGAGTCATAGCTAGGAACTAGAGAGTTCTCAGCTTAAAGATGAATCCACAACTCGGGCTAAGGCAGATGGAGATGAGAAGTAATCTCAGAGCTGAGCCTGGGGCTCAGAGATGATGAGAGTGAGCAGCATTTCCTCTGTCATTGCAAGGGGGGTTTCGGAAACCTAGCAGAAGAGGAGGCAGTGACTATTTGGCATGCGCTGACCCTGGGTCATGTGAACCCACTTTGCTTAGCAACATGGAGATCATTTCTTACAAGAGCAAGTTCAATGGGCGGCAAGTGTGAAAGCCTGCCTAGAATTGAGTTCTAGAGGGAAGGAAGACCCAGAATTAGAAAAGCAGTGGGCACACTCAACCCACTCAAGGTTTGCTGGAGGAGGAATGGAGAGATGGAGCTGGGACTGTAGATCCTTGTGAAATACCGGCTCTTGGTCAGAGCATATGGTGGTAAAACGTAATCACTGTCCTCAGGAGCCCCAGGCTGGTGGCTTGCCCCTTCTAAGACGGGTTTTCCAGTCTTTATATAGTCTATCCTTGTTAGGATTCTTTCAGTAATAAAATCCTAAGGACCTCGTATTTGTAGATTACTAGTCCTCTTTCCAAAAGGTCTTTACTGAAAATGCTTCAGAAGAAATACCATGGTTAGCTACTTAGCCTGGGCCCCCTTTGGAATTTGCTCCTCATGGACAATTGTTGTTTTAGAAGAATGTTAGACCCAAGCAGAGAAGGACAGATACCATATGTTTGCATGTATAGGAGGATTAGGAAGAACTTAACGGAGGACCATGGGGGAGAAGAAGGGGGAAGTGGTGGGGGAAAGGGAGAGAGGCAAACCATGAGAGACTCTTGAATACTGAGAACAAACTGAGGACTGATGGGTGTGGGGGGGAGGGGGGTGATGGGCATGGAGGGGGGCACTTCTGGGGATGAGCACTGGGTGTTATATGGAAACCAACCTGACAATAAACTATTTGTAAAAATAAATAAGAAAAATGTTAGACCACAAGTCCGAACTCTTCCCTTAATGGATTCAGTATGGTCATAAATCAGACTTTTTTTTTTTTTTTAGTACGTAATTCAGAGAAAACACTCTCTCTATTTAGCCCCATTTACTAGCATCATCTCTGGTGGGTAGTAGCCTGGTTAGTGTTTGTCAGATTCAGTAGTTCTTTCTCTCTATTTAAAAAACATGTTATTTGATGTTTGTTTTTGAGAGAGACAGAGTGTGAGCAGGGGAGGGACAGAGAGAGGGAGACACAGAATCTGAAGCAGGTTCCAGGCTCTGAGCTGTCAGCACGGAGCCCGACATGGGGCTTGAACTCACAAACTGATTTCATGACCTGAGCTGAAGTCGGAAGCTTAACTGACTGAGCCCCCAGGCGCCCCTCTTTCTTTCTATTTTTTCATCCATTCACTCATTCACTTACGGCTTCTATTGTATGCCTATTATTTCTCAGTTACACTCTTTCAGGGACACAGCAACGAAAAGGCTCACATAGAGTTTACATCCTTAAGAGGGCGGAGTCAATAAACAAGTGAATACTCAGATAAAACAAATTCCCGGGACTGAATAAGAGGGGTTTAAAGGCTACCCTCATGGGGCGCCTGGGTGGCTTAGTCGGTTAAGCATCCGACTTTCATTTAGGTCATGATCTCGCGGTTTGTGGGTTTGAGCCCCGCATCAGGCTCTGTGCTGACTGCCAGCTCGGAGCCTGGAGCCTGTTTCGGCGTCTGTATCTCCCTCTCTCTCTGATCCTCCCTGCTCACGCTGTCTCTCTCTCTCTCCTAGAAAAAAAAAAAAGTAGATGAAGCCTTATGAGCAAACAATAAAACGGTGGTAGATGATGTCGAAGAAGTATGCAGAGGCCCTTCGTATAGGGTCCGGCCGCTGATACGGGAGTTCAGATATCCTCTGGGAGGGGAAGAGCCATTAGCAAGCTTGATATGACAGAGCTGGCTTAAATTTTGCGCATTTGGCTGCCTGGTAGGGAATGGTTTCTGGAGGGAAGGAAGGGAAATGGGTCTTGCAGTGGTTCAGGTAAGAGAGTATGTGGTGGCCTCAACTAGTGTGGTAGGAAGAGGCGTGGACAGATTCAGGATATGTGTTAAGGCGGAGCTGATGAGATGTGAGGTTGGGAGGGAAAGGAGAAAAAGCAAGCTTCGATCCTAGGATATGGGAGCAACCGCATGGATGGGGTGGACCCTGAGTCAGGAAGACCGAGGAGCCCAAGCAAGTAAGTTGTGCCAGGATGAATCCAGTAAGCACTGAGGTTTTGAATAATGTAGATTGTCAGTCCTGAGTTTTGAAAATCCTGTGTGATGAATAGCACAGCTTTATGTAATCAATCAGAACATAGGAAAATGCCAATTGTTGAATTAGAGATTGAAAGCATTATTTCAGATAATGACTTATTTTAATTAAGGACACATCCAAACCATTCCTAAAAAGAAATGTAAGACCTTTGCATTAAAAAAAAAAATCCCAGAGGAGAATATTTTGTTTCCTGATTCATTGTTTTACTGCATATGCAGTTAAGAAAGTCTTCATTATCTCATATCTTTATACATTAAAACCAAAAGTGTAAAGTGTGTAAGTGAAATAATGAATATTTTTAAATATTTAATCATCTTTCAAATATGAAATATTTAATATTATTTTAACCCTCATAGAGTTGAAATTGTTAGGAAAACCCTAACTTACATAAAACAACAGGGACTTGTAAAATTTGTGTGTACACGTACATTCTGATCATTCTTGGAAGTCATATTTCTAGGAAAATTATAGGCAAAAAATGATGACAGTAGGTATTTTGAAAAGAGACTTTTGAATTCTGAGTAATTTAGCGACTGGAGAAAGATGTGATTTAATTATTTGACTTAAAACCTAAGTAATTGAATTTTTAAAAGACATAGAGGCATCAGCTTGATCTTCCGCCCACTGAACCCTTTAAAAACTTGATAACTTGATTATTTGCGGTTAATGCTTCCATTCCAGGTTTAAGTCTGCAGAATTTTGAAAGTTGTCTGTATATATTGAATTTATTGATTACCATCTGAAAATGTGGCCGCTGGATTTCAGGTGGGTTTGCCACATTGAAAATATTTTGAATGCTTGAAACGGTGACATATTTCAAAGTAATACTCAATTCTTTTTAAAAATCATTTTAGTTTTAGAAATTTATTGGGATAAAAAGTGTTATTTTGTTGGACTTTTAGTAAATCAGTATTAACAAACAAGTTCTCTGTTTCTGTCTGTCTCTCTCCCTCTCTCCCCCTCCTTTCTCTTTCCTCTCTCTCTCCACAATCCTTCTCTCCCTTTCTCTCTCCCCCCACCCCTACCCCCTCCCATCTCCCCCCTCCCCCCTCCTGTGTGGCAGATGGTGCGAGAACAGTACATTACAGCCACGGAAGGCACCCACATAGAGAGGCCAGAGAACCAGTGTGTCTACAAAGTTGGCATTTATGGCTGGAGGAAACGTTGCCTCTACTTATTTGTTCTCCTTTTGCTCATCATCCTCCTTGTGAATCTTGCTCTTACAATTTGGATTCTTAAAGTGATGTGGTTTTCCCCAGTAAGTATCTTCCTTTCCGGGTAAATCTGTTTGCGCTGTTTGTTGTATCACTTGCTCCTTGAGTGTCATTGATGTTTGTTCCCTCTGGGTCAGGATTATCTCATAGCAGAATATTCAGACTTTACTTTTTCTTTTTTTTAATGTGTATTTTTGAGAGAAAAGCGGGCGCATGCAAGCAGGGGAGGGACAGAGAGAGGGGGACAGAGGGCTCCGAAGTGGGCCCTGTGCTGACAGGCTGACTGCAGCGAGCCCGATGCGGGGCTCGAACTCACAACCATGAGATCATGACCTGAGCCGAAGTGGGATGCTCAACAACCTGAACCACCTAGGCGTCCCCATACTCTACATCTTCTTAATGTCCCTATGAACTATAGTGTGTTGGGCTTTTTGTTTTTCTTTTGCAATTTTTTTCATCAGTCATTATGTCTACATGTGAGAAAATTGTAACAATCTTGAGGTTGAGTCAAAACTGTTTAATGATTATTTAAGTCATTCATTGTAAAGTTTTATGAATCGTGTTTTCCTAACCTCATGAATTCATAAATAACTGTCCAGCTGCTACCTTCTCATTTGTTCAAAAACTTTTACTTTAAAATACAATAAATTCATAAATTCACACATTGCTTCATGCATCAACGCTTAGCAACAGATTTAGTAGATAAAACACCAGTAGTCCTAAGGAATTCATATTCTGTTTTAAACATCCTCAGGTTTTCTAGATAGTTGGGTCACGTTATATGCTCTGATACTGTTTTGTGCACTTTCTGAAAAAATATTCATTTAATATGGAATATCTTAATTTTTGCTAGGGAGTCATGGTGACAGAAAAACTACTGCAGGGAACATCACATGTAGGTTAATCTGTTCCTTACATGCATCTTGAAGGAGAGCGATAGACAAAGGCTCTTTCCAAGGGCCATAGATGGAGCATTCAGTCCGAAATGCTTCACTGATGAATCTCTTTCACTTTCTATGCAAGTATTTCTGTCCTGCCATTGTTCTCTGGCCAGTAGGCACAATATTCATTTCGCTGACTTAATAAATATTTCTGTCTTCATATATTCAAAGAAGTAAAATACCAATCCAATCAAAATATGCTTTAAACTATGTTATGTAATATTTTTAATATAAGCATTTAAAATTGTTATTATAAATTATTTATTTTATTTTTAAGAGAGAGAGAGATAAAGACAGCATGAGCAGTGGAGGGTCAGAAAGAAAGGGAGACACAGAATCTGAAGACAGGCTCTAGGCCCTGAGCTGGTTGTCAGCACAGAGCCCGACATGGGGCTCAAACCCATGAACTGTGAGATCATGACTTGAGCCGAAGTTGGACACTCAACCAACTGAGCCACTCAGGCGCCCCTACAAATTATATTTAAATATTACAGATATATAAATATATTTAAGTTAGCCAAATGCATATAGTAATTTCTTCTTTAAAATTTACAAAAACAGTATCTTCACAATATCACGATAGTATTTAGTTCCATTGGATGCCTTTATTACGTAGCATATGTTGTACATCATCTTTGTTTTATCTATAAATTAAATTTTGTTAATGTTTATGTTTGAGAGAGAGAGAGACAGAGCAGGAGCAGGGGAGGAGCAGAGAGAGAGGGAGACACAAAATCTGAAGCAGGCTGGCTCCAGGCTCTGAGCTGTCAGAGTCCGACACCGGGCTTGAACTCCCAAACTGCGAGACCGTGACCCGAGCTTAAGCCAGATGCTTAACTGACTGAGCCACCCAGGTGCCCCTGTACACTTGAAACTTTTTACTTTAATATTTTGGGGAGAGTGAACTGATGTTGAAATCTTCCAATGATCAACTATGGGATTCCTCAGGGTTGATCAACTAGAGGCCCCTGTACCCACCTGCAATATACCCTTCAGTTTTGCAGAATGTGGAGAGAAACTTTACTAGGAAAATGACCCATATAAAGGTCTGGGAGAGAGAAGAAGCCACCCCATGGCCCTGCAAGTGTGAGAATGGCCAGATTATAATAGTCCCTTGGCAGCAGGGATGGTGAGTTCTATCAATCATCTTGCCACATGCTTGGCACTCAGTAACCTGAATGAATGAAGATGTGCATTATATTAGAAATGTATGTGAATTAATCTTATAGACTGTGTGTGAATGTAAAGTGACCGTATATCTACTTTGTGCTCTTGTCTTAAGTTGCAGCGCTGAAAACAAGCTTATAAGTGTCGATTACATTAAACCAAATTGTGGAAGCAGCTGAGTCTGCGTCAACCTAGGATAGCTAATCAGAGAGGCCAGCAAATGTTTTCCTGCCATTACTGGCCCTGTTCATAGCCCACACTTTCCAGTGAGATAACGGTCAGCACGCGTGGTGTTTTCTTCAATATTAAGAACCCGTTGCTAACTCGGGTTTCTTTAGTGCCGCCTTTCAACAAAATAAGACGGACAAACACATATTCATGGACCAAAAGGCAAGATGCACAGAAAGATTGTTGTGCAGAAAGTGCCAGGGTTTGATCAGAAGATGATGGGTAGACCTCAGGTCATTCTTCCCAAAGTGAGATGATATAAATGATGTGATTCTCACCTGTGGGTGAATTTGGTCTCTTGCCTTGGAAATACTCCCTATGTTATGAGGCTGTATATTGTAAATTAATTTATCTTGTAATATGTTTCTAGTTTGAAAGATTTCTCTATATGGAAGATTTCAGGTTTGTTTTTATTTTATCCATCTATAAACCAATATCCTTCCTTGAATACATACATGCCAAGGATGTAACATGAGCTTTGGCATCATAATGATAAAATCAGATAGAGCTCTCAGCATTTGCAGAAGGCTGTAGAGTTTTTAACATGTAACAGCTTGTTTATAATTCTCTACCTGAATTCAGTATCATAACCTCTCTATCACCCACACGATCCTTAGTCAGGATAGACTGAAACCATAGCTTCCCAAATTAGCCAAGTTTAGAAGACTTTTCTCAGCTTAGAATCCCCCAGGGTGTAGAAGTGGAAGGTTTATTATCTTACGCTAATACTATCATTCCAGTTTCCTTGTTCTGTCCTCATATTTTAATAGTTTTCTATAGAAAACAGTAAAGCCAACTACGAGTAATGTATTTTAAAATGCCGAGATCAAATTATGGGGGAAGACAAATAAGACACTACAAAATGAAAACACAGGGGTGACAAAGAATATCAGGAGGTCAAACAGAAGTTCAATGTTGACAAGAGAACTAATCTGAACTCCAGTGAAATCAAGCCTTTAATGGCTTTTATGTGCCTGGCATGCATTACAAACACCCCACATCATGAGTATCTCACCAGTGAGTTCCACTCATAGACCAGCAGCTTCATGTAAGAGAATTTCACATAGTTTCCATGTATGACATCTGTAAATAAATAAAGTACTATTCAGGACCTTGTAACAACTGGTGCTAACCATAAAGGTCCTAGAATATTTCGTGTTGGCCATCATAATAACTAAATCAATCAGTCAGGAATGTGGACAGTAAAAGAAATCAGTACAATAAAGTGGCAAATTTGGGTTTTCCTCTTTATACTTTCCTTCCATAAAACTAATACACAATATTAGTTTTAGTTATAGTGTGCATGGTTATAAAATGATATCCATGAGTCTTATCAGCAAGTGTGTCAAAACTAGGCATCTTTAATTTTTAATGACACAGATTTTTTTAAGCCTTTATGGGTATTTATTTACTTGCATATAAAATATTTTAGTGCATTCAATGAATGTAATTTTAACAAGAGAAGATTAATGAATCCGAGCTAAAAAACCACATTAACCCGAAACTTAAATTTCTTTAGGTACTTTTTATTTGGTGATAAAAAAAGATATAGGTAATCAAAGGAGAATTATAGTATCGGAGATCAGAATTACGCTTATAGTTCTTCTATATTGGTTCTCATACCTCTCAGGAGCTACTTGGTGAAATCTGAAATTGGCCCCTCAAACATGGAGGCAGGGAGAGACCAAAGAAAGAGGCAGGCTTCTCCAGGTTGGTAGGTGACAGTTTTTTTTTTTTTTAATTTTTGAAATCCCAGTAGAGTTAACATACAGTGTTATATTAGTTTCAGGTGTACCATATAGTGATTGAACACTCCTACACATTACTCAGTGCTGACCACAATGAGTGTGCTCTTAATCCCTTTCATCTATTACACCCATCCCCATGCCCACTTCCCATCTGGTAACCAACTGTTTGTTCTCTGTAGCTAAGAGCCTATATTTTGGTTAGTTTCTTTTTTCCTTTGTTCATTCATTTGTTTCTTAAACTGCACATATGAGTGATATCATATGGAATTTGTCTTTCGCTGACTGATTTGTTTCACTTAGCATTATATCCTCTAAATTCATCCACATTGTTGCAAATGACAAGATTTCATTCTTTTTTATGCTGAATAATATTCCACTGTATGTACCACATCTTCTTTACTCTTTCATCCATCAGTGGACACTTGGGCACTTGGCCACTTGGGTTAAGCGTCCTGCTTCTGCTCAGGTCACGATCTCGTGGTTCGTGGGTTCGAGCCCCATGTCGGGCTCTGTGCTGACAGCTCGGAGCCGGGAGCCTGTTTCAGATTCCTTGTCTCCCTCTCTCTCTCTGCCCCTCCCCCACTCATGCTGTGTCTCTCTGTCTCAAAAATAAATAAACTATTTTTTAAAAAATTTTAAATACATGTTGGGGGAGAAATATCTTTTCAAATTAGTGTTTTCCTTTTCTTTGGGTAAGTACCCAATACTGGAATTATTAAATTATATGATAGTTCTATTTTCAATTTTCGGAGGTATCTTCATATCATTTTCCACAGCGTCTGCACAATGTTGCATTCCCCCCAAAAGTTCATGAGGGTTCCTTTTTCTCCACATCCTTATTGACACTGTTGTTTCTTGTGTGTCGATTTTACCCATTCCGACAGGTGTGAAGTGATGTTACATTGTGGTTTTGATTTGCATTTTCCTGATGATGAGTGATGATGAGCATCTTTTCATGTGTCTGTTAGCCATCTAGATGTCTTCCTTGGAAAAATGTCTGCTCATGTCTTCTGCCCATTTTGTAATTGGATTCTTTGTTTTTCAGTGTTGAGTTGCATAAGTTATTTCTATACCTTGGATAGTAACCCCTTATTTTGATGAAGTCCCAATAGTTTAATTTTGATTTTGTTTCCCTTGCTTCAGGAGTCATGTCTAAAAGAATATTTGCTTCAAAAAAATTTTTTAATGTTTATTTTCGAGAGAGAGACAGAGACAGAGCATGAGCAAGGGAGGGGCAGAGAGAGAGTCACAGAATCTGAAGCAGGCTCCAGGCTCTGAGCTGTCAGCACAGAGCCTGATGTGGGGCTCGAACCCACAAACTGTGACATCATGACCTGAGCCAAAGTCGGATGCTTAACAGACTGAGCCACCTAGGCGCCCCTTTAGTGATATTTTCTAATGCCTCCATTTGTTACCTATAGCACTTTATAAACTCTTAAAATCTGAAGAAACTTTATTGGCAGTCACTACATGTGAAAACTTGAGTATGTTGTTATCTCAGTGAATTATTTTCTTCATCTCTATGATACTTGATTAATACCTGATGATACCTAAGATGATTCATGGATTTTTGATAAATACTGCTGTCTTATTTTGAAGGATAAGAACTCATGATCTTGCTTTCCTTGCTCTGGATAGATAGTGAATGTACTGTATGGCATTCTAGCTCCGCGACAGTCTAGATTGTGGTAGATTATGCATGAGAAACTAACGAAGACAACCTCAACAATGCCTTTATATGGTTAAATATCTTTACTTTTTTTTTTTTTTAACTGCCTGGTTTATGCTAGTGGTAGGCAGAATTCCAAGAAGGCACCCTTGACCTCCAGCCATAGTTTATGTTCTCTGTAATCCCTTCCGCTTGACTGTCAGCAGGACCTGTGATTTGCCTCTAGGACCTGTGATTTCAGTGAATATGGTAGAAGTGGTGGATTAAGTACATTATGTAGCAAAGGCAAAGGCACTTTGTGGATGTGATTCATGTTCCAAATCAGTGATTTTGAGTTAATGAGGAGAGACATCGTCCTGGGGAGGTAAATGGCCTTAAAAGAAAGACGGAGCCCTTTTGTGAGAGAGAGATTCTCCTGCTGGCCTTGAAGGCCTGAGCTGCCATGTTGAGAGTCTGTGAGGGGCCCCTTGGCGAGGACTTGGGCACAGCACTAGGGCTGAGAGTGGTCCCGGGCAGAATGGAGACCTCACTCCCACCCCTGCAAGAGACTGAATGTTACCGACAACCCCACAAGCTTGGAGGGGCACCCCAAGTCCAGAAAGGAACCCAGCCTGGCTGATCCCTCAGCTTCAGTTGTGTGAGACCCTGAGCGGTGCCCAGAGTCCTGACCCAGGGAAGCTGTGAGAGAACAAATACACATTGTGTTAAGCTGCTACAGTTCTGATAGTTTGTTGTCTAGCAATAGAAATTGAATCCAGTGTTTTCCGTGGTGTAGGGTGTTTAATTTCTCTTTTGCTAGATACCACCAAAAAGAAAGAAAACCAAGAAAAAACTCTAAAAGTACCTAAACGAACTTGCCTGATGACCTATATTCATAACCATTTATTAGAGAAATATTTAATTTTTGAATCTTTATGTTGCTGGACATTGATATATTTTAAGTAACCGAGGAAACAACAATAAAATAACAATATTTGAGCCTAATCTAATAATGTATCTTTTAACCACTTGCTACCTGAGAAATTATTTAGCAAGTAAATTTATTTCTTTTTGAAAATATGATATATGCTCAGTTTTTCACTTTAATAGCAAAAATGTTCTTGGGGTGCCTGGGTGGCTCAGTCGGTTGAGTGGCCAACTTCGGCTCAGGTCATGATCTCACGGTTTGTGAGTTTGAGCCCTGCGTCAGGCTCTGGAGCCTGGAGCCTGTTTCAGATTCTGTGTCTCCCCCTCTCTCTCTCTGCCCTTACCCTGTTGCGCTGTTTCTCTCTCTCTCTCTCAAAGGTAAAGAAATGTTAAAAAAATTTTTTTTAATGTTCTTATGTGCATTATTATGATAGACTGATAATTTCATTATAATTGAGGAAATCATTGACTATGTGTATTGGTACATTATTATCATGAAAAGAGCTTATATTTAAGAGTCTCCATTTTATTTTAATAACTGCTAACTGACGTACATAGATTGCACAGTCCATTATGCCCATTAACCTAGTTCATCCTTATAGTTACCCTACGAATATGAACTTTACTAACTATACCATTATATATTTTATTTTGGTGATTTCAGTGATAGGCATATCTTAACAAATACCAAGATCCATGAAAATCAGAAACCCCTTAGCCAGGTTCTCAGAGCTTCCACACCCAGTTAGAAGGCATGAAGACATGACACGGACTTGGGGCCCTCACACCGTATCCAAAAAAGCCCTATTGAGATCTTAGGGGACCCAGGAAATACCACTTTTCCCCACCCAAGTTCAAATCCATGAAAAGGAGAAAAAGGAGTCAAATAGGTAGAGCTCAAAATAACATCTGTATTACCGGTAAAAGCTAAGCGGAGGGTACAGTTTGGACCTGCCCACACTTCTTGTCCCTCAGAATTAGAGAAGTTACCCAGCGAGTCACAGATGGCCTGGGAACCCTCAGACACCCCCTACGGGCAGGGCCTGACCCCCGCGTCATACTTCCGGTTGGTCTTACTGGGCCAACAGCAGACTGGGACTCTGGGGGCAGACGGACCCTCAGGGGTCTGCTGCTCGTCCCGACTCCCCAGCCCTGCGAGGCACTCCTCCTGCCCTGGGGTGCAGAGAGGGGCCAGAGCGTTTCTCTGATGGAAGGTCCCTCCCGCGCACCCCACTTCAGTGATCCACGGTTGACTTTTCAGGCTGCCAGAGAGGGGAAATGAGTCAGGATATAAGTTAGAAATTGGGGAACCAGAAATGTGGAGGGAAGGAAGGCCCATCCGGCCCCCTGGAAGACCCGGCTATCCTGATCCTGATCCTGATCCAGCACCAGCATGCCTCTCCGGCTGTTTTAAACGCTCTGTCTGTAGCAGTCTGAGACAGGAGATGCCTCCAATCCTACTGTGGAAAATCAGTGAGTGGGCTCCCTTCCTGTTGCGCTAAAAACCACAGTAACTCTTTAAATTCTGCAGATGGTTCTCTCTTGACTCAGTGCTTTTGCATACGTTATCCCTCTACCTAGAGCAGCTACACACACACACACACACACACACACACACACACACGTATCAGAGTCTCAGCTCAAAGGATGCTTTTGTGCAGGGGTGTTCTTTGACTATCTCCATCCAGAGTTGAAGACAGGCTTCTCCTACTATTCTTTTTTCTAGGACCCTGATTTATTTCCCCCATCATTGCACACATCACTGTTTGAGTTTGTATGCATTTTTGTGGCTGTTTCATGTCTGCTCACCCATTAGGATCATGTCCGTCAAGCCCAGTAGACTCGACATCTAGCATCTAGCATAAAATAAACACCCCCTAAATATTTCTTGAATAAATAATTGATCGAATGACTGAATGAGAGCATTTTCCTTATTTCCTTTAATTAAATTGTCCTATAGTTTTAGCAAGGGAATAGAGGGGGAGTCAAGGCACCCCAGAATAGGCAAAGGGGAGAGAAGGGCAGAATAATCCAGTTATTAGAGGGCAGATAATAACATCCCACAGGAGTGAGAAGAGTGGCCCTCATCCTCAGTGTGCGCAACAGTTACCTGGAAAGGTTATTAGAAACAGATATTGTGAAGCCACTTCCTAAAAGATGCTGGTTAATGGTGACCAGAGTGGGGCTTAGGGGGTTCTCTCGGGGACTGGAGTCTGGGTTTGCACCCAGGGTCAAGAACACATTGCCTTAGGGTCATCTAGTGTTTAGATCACCTTCAGGTAATGCAGTGTTACTTACGCGGTGCCATTTATCCAGATTTCACACTGTTTCCTATATCGTGTACTTCTTAACGGTTGATGCCGAGACGCCGCGATGCATGGTAATGTACAGGCGTTCCGTTCCTTAACTGATGGAATGAAGACAGAGGGAGGAACATGCCCGAGTGAGATAATGCAGAACAAGACATCGACACTTTGTCTGAAGAGCAGTCGACTCGTTACCTGTATCTCAGTACTGATCTCACTAGCAAATATGTTGAATAGCATTTATCTCATAGAGTTCATTCAAAAGGAAAAGATGACATGTAAGCTACCGAAATTGAAATAATTCTTATCTGTGTCAGTCCTTGCTCATTTATTGAAGAGATCACATTTAGCCAAAACAAAAATTACTTGTACTGAAATACTTTCTGCCAGAATCTTTCAGTATTTGACAAATGTGAGTTTTATTAGATTGGGCAGAGGTTTTATTTCAAAATATCTTACTGGAGGGGCACCTGGGAGGCTCAGTCAGTTAAGTGTCTGACCCTTGGTTTCGGCTCAGGTCGTGATCCCAGGGTTATAATATCGAGCCCCCATGTCGGGCTCTGTGCAGGCAGCATTGGGATTCTCTCTCTCTCTCTCTCTCTCCCCCCCCATCATATGCTTGTTTTTTCTCTCTCTAAATATAAACATTTAAAATATATATCTTACTGCACTAGTTAAATGAAAAAAGAATTTCTATCATATATTCAGTTACTGATACAACAGTATAGCTTAAGATGTGTCTGTTCCCTAAGAGACTTTGCACCCGCGGAATCCCTGGGGGGCAGGCACCCACAGGTGCCCCCAAGTGCTGTCAGGTCCACAGGTGACAGCGTGCTCAGCCTGGCCCTTTGTTTGCTCTGCATCCTCGGGGCTCCCTCCAGTGAGGGAGGCCTCTCACAGAATTGTTCCTGACCCAAAAGCAATGCTGGAAAACAGCATGTAGGGGCAGAGGCAGTGAAATTTCATGTGGCCCATAGATCGTGGAAGTGATTTTCACTTCCTCGCTGTCCCTGTCTACCTGTATCACGAGGTGTGGCCCTGTGTCTCCCGCTCACCTTTACAGAGACCCCTGCCAGTGGTGCGAGAGCAGGTGCACTCAGAGCCTGGCCTCCTGTCATTACATCATCAGTGAGCCTGTATGGATTCCTTACTCTGCCTCCCTCTCTTTCCCACTCATTTTTCACACTCACAGAAATTAGGATTAAAAGAAAAACATGACACGGTGGCATTAAAGCGGTCCATTGACGTTTTCTCAAATTATCTATAGCTTTCTAAAAAGAATTCTATTACGTCAGTGCCTACCAGTCCAAGAAACAAATTGAAATGTTTGACTTTTTTTTTTTAATGTTTTCTTTATTTCTGAGAGAGAGAGACACAGCATGAGCAGGGGAGGGGCAGAGGGAGAGGGAGACACTGAATCTGAAGCAGCTCCAGACTCTGAGCTGTCAGCACAGAGCCCGATGCGGGGCTTGAACTCATGAGCCATGAGACCATGACCTGAGCTGAAGTTGGATGCCCAACCGACTGAGCCCCTAAGCCACATCTTTATCCATTTATCAGTTGATGGACATTTTTTGGGCTATTTCCATACTTTGGCTATTGTTGAGAGTGCTGCTATGAACATTGGGGTCCATGTGCTGCTACGCATCAGCACTCCTGTGTCCCTTGGGTAAATTCCTAGCAGTGCTATTTCTGGGCCGTAGGGTAATTCTATTTTCAATTGTTTGCGATTATTTATGATACATAGATGCTCCATTTAAAGGTGGCACAAAATTACAAAATCCTTTGGCCAAACTGTTTTTTACTTTATTCTGTGTGGAGCATAAAATGAATGTCATCCCGTTAAACTTCTCACTGTAAAAATAATGGAGAATGTCACACTCAATCATCATTCTGTGGGTCATATATGGGTCTTAGTGTGGATGATGTGACTGATATTCGTACAAAGAGCAGGTGTTAAAACCATCCCTGACACAAAGGTCTGTTGTCAGTGTCACCATTGCTATGGAGCCCTAACGCTTGAACTGTATGCATCTAGCAAATGTCTGACCAATTTCAGATATTCTAGCCACACAGCGCGTGAAATCACAGATTTTCAAAGATGACCAGATCACTTTCTCACACTATAAACAAAAATAAACTCAAAATGGATAAAGGACCTAAATATGAGACAGGAAACCATCAAAACCCTACAGGAGAAAGCAGGAAACAACCTCCTTGACCTCCACCGCAGCAACTTCTTACCTGACACATCCCCAAAAGCAAGGGAATCAAGAGCAAAAGTAAACTATTGGGACCTCATCAAGATTAAAAGCTTCTGCACAGCAAAGGAAACAACCCAGAAAATTAATAGGCAACCAACGGAATGGGAAAAGATAGTTGCAAATGACATATCAGATAAAAGGTTAATATCCAAAATCTATAAGGAACTCACCAAAGTCCACACCTGAAAAACAAACAACCCAGTGAAGAAATGGGCAGAAGACATGAACAGACATTTCTCCAAAGAGGACATCCAGATGGCCAACAGACACATGAAACGATGCTCAGCATCGCTCCTCATCAGGGAAATACAAATCAAAACCACACTGAGATACCACCTCACGCCAGTCAGAGTGGCTAAAATGAGCCAATCAGAGAACTCTAGATGCTGGCGAGGATGTGGAGAAACGGGCACCCTCCTACACTGTTGGTGGGAATGTAAACTGGTACAGCCCCTCTGGAAAACAGTGTGGAGGTTCCTCAAAAAATGAACACTAGAACTCCCCTATGACCCAGCAACAGCACTGCTAGGAATCTACCCAAGGGATATAGAAATACTGATGCATAGGAGCACATGTACCCCAATGTTCATAGCAGCACTCTCCACAATAGCCAAAACATGGAAAGAGCATAAGTGTCCATCAATGGACGAATGGATCAAGAAGATGTGGTTTATCTACACAATGGAATACTACATGGCAATGAGAAAGAATGAAATCTGGCCATGTGCAGCAACATGGATGGACCTTGAGGGTGTTATGCTGAGCGAAATAAGTCAGGCAGAGAAGGACAAATATCAAATGTTTGCACGTATAGGAGGATTAGGAGGAACTTAATGGAGGACCGTGGGGGAGAAGAAGTGGAGAAATGGCGGGGGAAAGGGAGAGAGGCAAACCATGAGAGACTCTTGAATGCTGAGAACAAACTGAGGACTCATGGGTGTGTGGGGGGAGGGGAGAGATGGACATGGAGGAGGGCACTTGTGGGGATGAGTACTGGGTGTTATGTGGAAACCAACTTGACAATAAACTATTTGTAAAAAAAAGAAAAATTTAAAAAAAATTTAAACCTTTATTTTTGAGAGACAGAGAGACAAAGCATGAGTGGGGGAGAAGCAGTGAGAGAGAGGGACCCTAACAGAACTATCTAGAAGTAGCTTGGGATAATTGCGTAATGCTTCCTTTATCATATAACAAGCATCTATGAATAGAATCTGCTTTAGAGCTGTATGCTTCCTCTACTTGTTTATTACTTCTTTTGACCGTGTTTCAGAGCCCAATTTTAATCACAATAAACTTACTGCTTTCACATATATGTAAGAGGGCAAGTCATTCCTCCATCCTTTTAACTTTCCAGGTGTTCTTAGCACTATGACCTGATTATTCTTTCTGTCTTTGCAGTGTATCATGAATAATTTCAAACATATAGCCCGCAAGTACCGAATTGTTCATGAAGTTGGGTATCATCTTTACAAAGTACCATGCTCATCTTTCCCCATGTTTACAGCAGCGTTTCCTGCGCTAGTCAGTGAACACGCCATCTACTAATTCTTGAGTCTTTCGTGGTCCTTCATTCTCTTCTCGTCCCTCCAACTGCTTCTCTCTTACGCTGGCTTCTCCCCTGTTTCCTTCCCTGGGTCCTTTCTGTAACTCTGCAGGCGGAAAGGATGCCAGTCTATGTATTTTTTTCCTAAACCTTCTCTACTACTATAACACACGAGGCACCACTTCATAAATATAAGTGCGCCTTTACAGCAGTGTCAGAAATTTGAAAATTGTCGGAGATCACAGAGTGAGAAAGCCATTTCATTTCATTTGCAATCCGCCCTTTTTTGCACTGCACCGCGCACGTGAGATATCATAAATGGTGGTTGTAAAAAGAAATAGTTAACCGGGATACTTCCCCTAACATGATAATGAATATTTACCCAAACCGGCAGCCAAAAGTGTACTTGATACCAAAACGCTAGAGGCATTTCCGTTGAAGCCAAAATCAAGTGTATCCAACAGCACTGCTGTACGCTACGTTTTTTTTTCTTTTTAAGAGGTTGGCAATCCAGCAGGGCAGTCTGTTAAATAAGGTATTGAAATAGCTAAAGAGCAGATGATTTGAGGGAAAAGAGTGACTTGCAAATAATTACTGTGTTGTCATAAAATCCTGAAGAATTAAACTCCTGAAACAAATACGAAAGTGTACGATAGGTTGAGTGATAGAATGAGGTACAAAATGTAGCGTTTCATACACAGCCATATTTTAGTCCAAACTAGTATGAAAATGTACTAGAAGAATCACACTTCGTATTGCAAATTATAAAAGTTCACAAGAAATTATAAAAATTCACCAGATTCTCAGTTCTTGGGAATATACTTTCCTGACAGTCTTGAAAGGAATCCTTAATAAAAGGGGCTACACAGCAGGATGAAGAGACTTCATATTAGCCTCATGCATAACAAAGAATATCAGGTGGAAGTTTGTTCTAGCAAATATTGAAACATTCTATAAAACTAGAATGATCTGGCCCCTGGCTGGTTCAATCGGTTAAGCATCCAACTTCAGCTCAGGTGATGATCTCACAGCTCTGTGAGTTCAAGCCCCACGTTGGGCTCTCTGCTGTCAGCTCACAGCCCGCTCTGGATCCTCTGTCTCCCTCTCTCTGCCCCTCCCCTGCTTGCCCTCTTGCTCACTCTCAAAAATAAGTAAACATTAAAAAAATACAGATAATCCAAATCATGTGTCTTATAAACACCAAAAAGACCCGTGGGACATAAATAGATTTTAGAAATAGAATATAAATTGGTAACTTCCATACAATTGTAATTTGTTCACTTTTCCAAAGCTGTAATACTTAATTAAAATGTTTTAAAAATAAGTTCCATAATTTTAATGTAATAATTTGAATCATGTAGTAAATTAAAACATTAAACATTACGCAACTTCTTTTTACATAGGTAACTATGTATATATTACTAAGCTGATAAAAAATTAAAACTTGTTTGAAGAGAAAGGGCACTAAACGCAAATACATCTGTTAACTTCAAAGTCATTGTCAGGCAGTAACCGATATTGGTCACACACTGGCATAACTTTGCTGCTTAAACAAAGATAGAACATGTCATACATATTTGTATTTATTTCCTTGTGAAAGATATTGTGCTGCCTCTATCATACAAAGATGCCAGTACATTTGAATAATGTAATTTAATGGGGGGAAGTTTTCTATGGAAAACTTAGGGAACCCACCCTACATTTAGATTTTGTGGGGACACAGTGGGGAAATTATGAGCCAAAAGAATATGGATATTGTAATATTGCCAGAGTATTTGCATATTGTATATTTTCATATATAAGGTTTTATTAGGCAGTACTTTGGATCATCCCTGAGATTGCTTTAATGTCTACATGGAATTACCCATTTTTCATCAGAAGACAACTTTTCTAACAAATAAGTTATTAGTGGGGAAGGGGGTTGCTTTTTTTTTAAAACTGTAATAACATTAAAGGGATTTTTCTTCTAGGAGAGGATAGATTTTTTTAACCTGTTTTAGAAGTCAATAGGAGATATTAAATTTGTTTCTATAGCAAGGTGCCAGGAAGTATCAATTTCATTAAATGAAGTAAACCCACAAGTGTTTCCATATATGTTTCTAGAGACTCACAAAGTTTTACTTTTGACAAGTCAGCTGATCACCTTGACCAAACTTTATCCTTTCTTATGCTGAACCAAAATGGAAATTAATTATCCAATCTTCTGCATGGTTTAGAAGAAATAAAGATAAAACCTCTTAAAATATAAAGAATTGAGAAACAAGTTGCTCTATGGGTATTTGAAAACAGACAAAACAGTCACTGATTATTTTGAGATTATTCCCTAAGTCCATCTTTACATAAAATATGCTTACTTTATTTTTTCATCAAATTCTAGGAACCCTTTGTCTACAATATGAAAAACCAGGATCACTGTAAAGTTGAGAGAAATTTGTATAAAAATCACACCATTGAAGAATAAATTTATATTCTTGATCTATTGTAGTGTTTCAGAATACAGTCAAATAAAAAACTATAAACATTCATTCATGAAATAATTCTTCCCGTTTCTCAGGAAAATATCCTTATTCACTAGAAGAACTTACATTCTATCTAGCAAGATAGAAAAGGGGCATAGAGAACTACCAGAAGTGACTGATAAAAACAAATAAAAACCTGAGGTAAGCAAAGAATCGTTATGAGAATCATTAAAGATAAAGAAGCTTCAGTTTGATGTTATATTTACCTCTTACATGTTGGCATGAAGTTATGAAAACACAACAAGGATAAAAACTTTGTAAAATCAATATAACATCCCGCAAAATTTCTTACCATGCACCATTTGTCATATTATCTACATGATGTCAAGGATGCAACTCCAAGAAATGCCAGCATTCAGCAAAAAAGTATAGGAGGACATTATTGAGAAGGAAGTGCCGAAGGAACCGTCAAAGACAAAGGAGAACACAAACTGTCCTAAACCTCAAGGAAAGGTAGAGTGCTAAGCATTATGGATCGGTCCACAGTCCCAAATGCTACAGAGTTTTCCAGTAGAATGAGCATTGAGAACGGGCATTGGATTTATTAATAATAACAAGGTTATTAGGGACTTTGTGGAGGGCAATTTCAGTAGAATGACGATGGCAGAAGCCAAATTGTAATGGACCAAAGACTGAGGGAATTGAGGCAGTGCGAATCGAGTGTGGACTCTGACAGAAGGGGAGTCGTTCATTACGTGTATGTTCAGCTTTAATAGGAGCTGCCTGTGTTTCAACGTGGTTGTCCAACTTACAGCAGCAGTACATGAGCTTCCAGAGCCTCCCCATCCGCCTGCTTACCACTGACGCTTGATACTTTCTAGAATTTTTTCAGCTCTGCTGAGGTAGAATTGACAAAATGGAAAGAGATGTGACGTGTACAACACGATGATACGACAGACACATACATTGTGCAAGTTCTTTCCCCAGGGAGTTCACACATCCATCGTCTCCCGTATTTACCTTCTGTGTGTGAGGCGAGTAAGTTCTCCTCTATTAGCAAATTTAAATGACACAATATAGTGTTACCAACTACAGTCACCGTGCTACACGATAGATCCTGAGACTCTGTTCAGGTCTTTTAACTGAATGTTTGTACCTTTTTATGAACCCTTTCTGACTTCTCTCCACCCCCACCCCTAGGCTCTGGCAACCACTTTTTACTACCTGTTTCCATGAATTTTATTTCCCCCTTCTTTAGATTTCACATAAATTTACACTAAGCAGTATTCGTCTTTTTCTTTTTTTTTCTTTATTCTTTTTTATTTTTTTTTAATGTTTTGTTTATTTCTAAGAGAGAGAGAGACAGCATGAGCAGGGGAGGGTCAGAGAGAGAGGGAGTCACAGACTGAAACAGGCTCCAGGCTCTGAGCTGGCAGTCAGCACAGAGCCCGACGCGGGGCTCGAACCCACGAACCGCGAGATCATGACCTAAGCGAAAGTCGGACGCTTAACCGACTAAGCCACCCGGGCGCCCCAGTATTCGTCTTTTTCTGTATGACCATTTCACCTGGCATGATACCCTCCGCGTCTATCCATGTTGTCACAAATGACAGGATTTCCTTCTTTTTTGAGGCTGAATAACATTCCACATGAGAACAATGTATAAACTGAGGCTGAATGTTTAGCCTAATGGGTTTATCTAGTCTAGTTGGGCTGAATGTTTATCTAGTCTAATGTACAATTTAACTACCCTGTTTCCTCATTGATTTTCTGTCCGCATGATGTTATCCACTGTTGAAAGTGGAATATTGAAGTTTCCTGCTATTACTGTATTGCTCTCTATTTCTCCCTTCAGATCTTGTAGTCAAATGCCAGGTGTGTATTTTCTAATGTTATATCCTCTTGATGAATTGACCCTCTTAGCATTCTATAATGACCTTCATCTCTTGCTACAGTCCTTGGCTTATAGTCTGTTTTTTCTGATCTAAGAAAAACTACCCTTGATTCCTGTTGGTTTCCATTTTCATGGACTATCTGTTTCCATCACTTTTAGTCTATATGTGTCTGGAAAGCTGAAGTGAGTCTCTTATAGGCAGCAGGTACTTGACTCTTATTTGGTTTGATTGTGTTATCCATTAAGCCACTCTGTGTCTTTTGATTGGAAAATTTAGTCCATTTACATTTCAAGTAATTATTGGTAGGTATGAACTTACCGGCTGTCATTTTGCTGATTGTTCTCTGGTCGTTTTGTAATTCCTTGGTTCCCTCCTTCTAGTATTTTCTCCCTTTGTGACCTGATGATTTTCCATAGTGTTCTGCTGACATTTCTTTCCCTTTATCTTTTGTGAATATACCATAGGTTTTGGCTTTGTTTACCATAAGGCTTACATAAAACACTCCTCATTATAACAGTCTATTCCTTTTTTTTTTTTTTTTGTAAGAAATAAAAGTTTTATTAGAGCCCAAGTTAAAGACAGCGGCTTGGGATACATAATCTTCACAAAGAAGAGTTCCTTCAGGGAAGGAACAATGAGTGCAGAGCTATATAAGTATTTTTTACATCAAGAGTTAGAAATAAACTTGAATAAGGACATTTCAGAATGTTAAAGATTTGACCTTTTTTTTTTTTTTTAATTCCAATGTAGTTAACACACAGTGTTGCATTAGTTTTGGGTGAACAATATGGTGACTCGGCAATTCCATACGTAATCCAGCATTTATCACAGAGGTGCACTCCTTAATCCCTATCCTCTATTTCACCTATCCCAGAACCCACCTTTCCTCTAGTAACCATCAGTTTGTTCTCTATAGTTAAGAAAATGTTTCTTGGTTTATGTGTGTGTCTTTCTCTCTTTTTACCTTGGCTCATTTGTTTTATTTTTCAAACTCAACATACGAATGAAATCAGATGTCTTTCTCTATCTGACTTATTTCCCTTAGCATCATCCTCTCTCATTCCATCCGGGTTTTTTCTGATATAAGAATACCTACAAATGTTACTACAAATGGCAAGGTTTCTTTATTTTTATGGCTGACTAATATTCCATTGTATATGCATACCACATCTTTTGTATCCATTCATCTATCGATGGACACTTGGGCTGCTTCCATAATTTGGCTGTTGTAAATAATGCTGTTGTATAGATAGGAGTGCATGAATCCCTTTGAATTAGTGTGTTTGCATGTTGGGGGTAAATATCCAATAGTATGATTACTGGATTGTAGGGTAGTTCTATTTTTAATGTTTTAAGGATTCTCCGTACCATTTTCCACAGGGGCTGCCCCAGTTTGCATTCCTATCAGCCGTAGAAGTGGGTTCCTTTTTATCCACATCCCCACCAGCACTTGTTGTTTCTTGTGTTTTTGATTTTAGCCATTCTGACAAGTGTAAGGTGGTATCTCATTATAGCTTGGACTTGCATTTCCTTGATGATGAATGATGTTGAGCATCCTTTCATGTCTGTGGGCCATCTGGATGTCTTCTTTGGAGAAATGACTGTCCATATCTTCTGCCCTTTCTTAAATTGGATTGTTTGTTTTTTGGATGTTGAGTTATATCAGTTCTTTATATATTTTGGATACTAACTCTTTATTAGATGTGTCATTTGCAACTATCTCCTCCCATTCTGCAGATTGCTGCTTAGCTTCATTGATTGCTTCCCTCCTCGGGCACAACTTTTTTATTTAGGTGCAGTCCCAGTAGTTTATATTTTACTTTGTTTCCCTTGCCCTAAGAGACATATCTAGAAAAACGTTGCCACGGCCAATGTCAGAGACATTACTGCTTATGCTCTCTTATAGGATTTTTGTGGTTTCAGATCTCACATTTAGGTTGTTAGCCTATTTTTAATTTATTTTTGTGTATGGTGTGAAAAGGTGCTCCAGTTTCATTGGAGTTTTCAGCTCTAGCCCCCATTCTCCAAAGAGGCGAGTGAGGCTGGAAATGGAGCTAATAATTGATGATGCGTACATCAGGAAGCTACATAAATCCCAGTAGTAAGGGATCAGGGGCTCTTCTGGGTTATCAAACACATCCACACCAGGAGAGTGACGTACCCCAACTCCATGGAAACAAATCAAAGGTCCCTGCACATGGGACTTTCCCAGGCCATACCCTATGTATCTCTTTGTCTGGCTGTCCTATGCCATATTCTTTAATATATTTGTAAGTATAAGTGTTTCCCTGAGTTCTGTGACCTGCTTGGTGGGTCAGAAGCACAGGTGACAATCTTGTCTTGTGACTGGCATCTGAAAGCAGTTGTGTGAGACTGAGCCCTGGGTCTGTGGAATTTGATCATATCTCTGCATAGATAGTGTCAGAATTGAGCTGAATTCTTGGACACTCTGCTGGTGTCTGAGGATTTATAGTTGGGGGGAAAACCTCCACACATTTGGTGACCAGAAATGTCAGAAATGAAGTGTCTGTGTGACAAACAGTATCCTCACAGGAAAGAAAGACGTAGTAGGGGAGAACTGAGTTTTTGCCTACAGAGGGAGGAAAAAAACGGAGTTTTTCCTTATTATACCCAGTTAGCCTTTAGAAGGTGTTGGGTGGGGCAGTGCTGATCAGAGAAGGAAGACAGAGGGTCGTTTATTTCCTACAAGAAGGGAAAGTTATCGAAGTTAGTTACGTGAAACAAAACTAATGTAGTAAATTCAAAAGGATATTTCGGTTAATTAAACTTAAAGAAATGGAAAAGGAAAACAGAGAAGCTTGCAGAACTATCAACAATTTTGCAAGTTTTTGACCTCCAGAATGAAGAAAGCCAAGAACAATAGGAAACTGACCAAATGACCTTAGGGTTCCTGGGAAAGTTAATTCGATCATGTTCTACTTCAGTTCTAGCTGTGAATGCTAAGCTCGCAACGAAGAAAATGATGATCAAGGGCCAGAGTGGCACCCTATCTGTGAACTCCAGCTTTGGGAAGATGAAAAGAGTTGAAGGGTGGGCTGCAGGTAAAGGTTAAAGTCACGGACGGGAAGGATTTGAGTCATTACGTTGTCCTGCTTGTTATACCATCATTACATGAAAGGGGCCTGGAATGGAGCTCTCACCGTTCTGGTGTTCTGTGTAAATTGCCTAAGGATTTATCTGAGACATCACCCTGCTAGGATGCTCTCTCTGCCCCTTGCTTTTGCCCAGAAGTGTTGAGCCCACTCTGGATGAGTGGTGGGAGCAGAACAGAGTCAAAATCTGGCACTTGGTCGATTTTTTTTTTTTTGCCAAAACAATGAATGAGTCATGGTATGAGTCACATTAGAATTGACAGCAGCTGCTACACCAAAGGAAGAACAGCCAGAGATGAGATGTCCCCTACCTGTTAAAAGACAGTGTGGTACAGTTTAGGATCTAAGTGATACTGAACTCTATTGGCTAACTTGGTTTTTTTTCTGGATGCAGATCATTTAATAGTTCAACAACCATGTAATAAGCACTTTTGTGCATCAGATATCAAACCAAAAGGTGAGAATAGGTGTGGTTAATCCCTGCCTGCAAGAAGTACCCTGGCTGTCTGTTGCTACAAAATGTATTACTCTAGAAGAGAATGGCTTAAAACAAATGCTGTTTTATCATACCTTTTGATTTTGTAGGTCAGAAAATGGGGCAGGGCTCGGCTAGGCAATTCTGCCCCCCCCCATGTCAATTGAGGTCACTCAGATATAATTAGCTGAGATCAGGGATGGTTGGGAGGGTTTGGGATGACTTCATTCACATACCTGGTGCCCGTGCAGGGATGGCTGGGGAGCTGGGTTCAGTTGGAACTGATAACTGGAGAGTCTCTCCTTGGTCTCCCCAGCATGTGATCTCAAGTTACTTGGACTTCTTACATGGCCAGACTAGTCAGTCTTCCAAGAGGCCTGAGCAGAAGCCTCAAGGCTTCTTTTGATGTCACACCTGCTGTTAGCCCAGATTCATGGGCAGAGCATTATAATCTATGTCTCAAAGAGGAATAACCAATAGTTTGGGTAGAGACAAACAGGCTCATGTATTAGTAATCATCAAAGTGCTACTGCAGAGCTAGGGTGCTATGGACAGCGAGAACTGAAGTGAAGGATTAGTACAAATTAGCTGTGTAAGTTAAAATAAGAAAGTTATTCATCGACACCATGAGCGAACACATGGGAGCTGAGAGCATGGCGCTGCTCCTGTGATGCAACGGAGTAGAAGTGAGGGAACCACAGGGCTATCAGCGGGAGTCAGGAGAGAGACCCAGGGATCGAGAGCAAGTCCGTTCTATCTCACAAGGGTCAAGAACGGACCTGGTGCCCAGAGGCTGTGGCCACCCTGCTCCAGGCTCTTCCCTCATAAACAAGAGTCGGAAGGGAGCAGCAGGCGCTCGCCCCCCCTTCCCGGATGTACCTCCACCGTCAGCCTCAAGTTCATGGAGGGCGATGCTCATTTCCCTTTCATCCCCATTGATGTTGGTCACCATAAGAAACCCTCGCCTCCCCACTGCTCTCCAATGCTTGAGGCTCTGCTCCTGCGCTGTCCTTTCTGACCCTTCTCCCTCCCCAACTCTGTAAACCCTCTGTTCGACCCTCTGGGATTCAGGACTTCCATCAGCAAAGGCAAATATTTTACTTGGCCCCTCACTTTAGGCACTTGATTCAAGGGCCAGGCTTCTTCACTGTAAAATTACTGTTTTCCCATTTGCAATCATAATTGTTTGTTAAGGAGATAGGTTTAAACTATGTAAAGATGCTGTTTGCATCAACCCTTCCATTCATTTTTTAATTTTTATGTGTCTGTATGGACTCCTGATTTCTTTTTTTTTTTTTAATTTTTTAATGCTTTATTTATTTTTGAGAGAGAGAGACAGCGTGAGCAGGAGAGGATCAGAGAGAGAAAAAGACACAGAATCTGAAACAGGCTCCAGACTCTGAGCTAGCTGTCAGCACAGAGCCCAACGCGGGGCTCGAACCCACAAACTGTGAGATCATGACCTGAGCCAAAGTTGGACGCTCCACCAGCTGAGCCACCCAGGTGCCCCTGGACTCCTGATTTCTAATTCTACTCAGTGGGCTCTCAGGATCCATTACTGGCATTTCTTTCAGTGTTTATGTTCAATATGATTTGGCCCCTGGGAGCCCATTTTAGCTGTCTTTTCTGCCTTTTGGTCTATCCTCAGTATTCTTTACGCTCTTTCTTGTCTACTGGCCCAGGATCTTCCAGACTGGTCATGCTCTTTCCTCACTCTGGCCCTGAAATTAGCTGTCTCTCCAAGGAGCTCTTATTCCTTGTACTGGGGATTGGTATTTGGAACCAAAGATTCAAGTGTCAGACACCCTCATTGCTGTCATAGTGTGCTGCTACCCCAGACTCACCCAGAGGACATGTGGGCACACACACACAGCTTTGTGTGAACATTTATTTCTCTACCCATCTACACATGGAACGCCATGGGTTCATACAGATTTTTAATTTCAATCTAACAGTATGAGGATTAACCTCATTTTCTCTCTTTTTGTATTTGTACTTCCCTTCCTTGACAATGAGGAATTTAGCTCCCACTGCTCTTTCATCTATGTATTTACTTAATCCTTCTCATGTTTCCACTCTCATACCTCTGCCACCATCCTCTCCCCTACACAGATCCCCCCCCCACCTCCCCATTGCACTTGAGCTGGACACTCTTCCCTGGAGGAGCTTCAGTACTGAGGGGTTCTATCCACCCTCTGGGACCTGACACCCAGTGGTCTTCATAGATGCCCTCTTCACCCAGCTGGGGCATTTTATTTAACGAGAACACTTGGCCTTAATGGACTGTACACCTTTCATATTCTTAAAACCACAATATTCTTACAGGGCTTTGCTATGGGTGTCAGAGCTCAAGGGGCCTGATGATTGTCAGGTCATGGGAGATTGTGCTCAATAACCAGAGTGACTTTTCTTAGAGAAAAATAAGACCGTAAAAATCCATCAGAATATTTCACTAATTTAAATGACTATGAGCATTAAACTCTACTATTAATAAATATCTTCAAGTTGTGTTTTTTTTTTTAAATGTTTTATTTATTTCTAGGAGAGAGACAGCGTGAGCAGGGGAGGGTCAGAGAGAGAGGGAGTCACAGACTGAAACAGGCTCAGGCTCTGAGCTGGCAGTCAGCACAGAGCCCGACGCGGGGCCCGAGCCCATGAACCGCGAGATCATGACCTAAGCGAAAGTCGGACGCTTAACCGACTAAGCCACCCAGGCGCCCCTCAAGTTGTGTTTTTAAAAAGATCATCTATAACATCCTTACAAGAGACATAAAAGGAAAAAAATGAGAGAGATGGAAAATAAAAGAAGGAAAAAGCATAAGCCAGAACAATATTGACTAAATGGAAGCTGGTGTGGAATAAAAATATCATTTCTAAGGGCACCAAGACACATGAAGTATTTGTGTAAAAATCAAGCAAAATATGAACAAGATTTATATGCTGAGGACTACAAAATGATGATGAAAGAAATGTTTATAATTAAATGGGGAAATAAACACGATTCAAGCATTGGGAGACTCCGTATTTTTAAGATGTCAGTTCTTCCCAAATTGATACTTATATTCAATACATTTCTAATCAAAATCCCAGCAGAAATTTTTCTCGAATAGACAAGCTGATTCTAAAACTTATATTTAAAGGAAAACCATGTATATGATTCCATTTACTTGAGGTACTTAGAATAATCAGATTTATAGAATCAGGAAGTAGAATAGGGATTACCAGGGGCTCTGGGAGTGGGGAATGGGGAGCTGTTGTTTAATGGGTACAGAGTTTCAGATGGAAAAGATGAAAAAATTATGGAGATGGATGGTGGTGACTGCACAACAATATGAATGTACTTAATACCACTGTACTATGCAATTAAAAATGGCTAAAATATATTTTATTAAGTATACTTTATCATAATAAAAATTTTTTAAATAATAATAGCCGAAATAATTTGAACTCACACTAGGTGATTTCAAACCTGACTGTAAAGTTAGAGTAATCAATATAGTGTAATAAGTATAGACACATAGGTCAATAGAATAGACAATGCAGAAATACAACCACACGTGGTTAATTAATTTTTGACAAATTTCCAAAAGTAATTCAGTGGAGAATGGATAAAATGATCACTGTATGGGGCTGGAATAATTGAATATCCACCCATATGCAAAATAATCTTTATGTGTACCTCACATCATACACAAAAGTTAACTCAAAACTGGTCATAAACCTAAATGTGTAATCTAAAACTATAAAAATTCTAGAAGAAAACATCAGAGAAAATATGTCCTTGGTTTAGGTAAAGCTGTCCTATAAAATATCAAAAGCATAATCATAAAAGAGAAAATTGATCAATTAAACTTCTCGAAGATTAAAAACTTTTGCTCTTAAAAAGACGCGGTTAAAGAAATAAAAAAAACCACCAAATGGGTGAGAATATTTGCAGATTACATATCGACAAAGACGTGAATAGCAAAAAGCCCACTGAAAAAGACTTAACAGCATTAGTCATTAGGAAAATACAAATTAAAACCACAATATGACACTATCTCACACCTATTAGAATGCAAAAAAGTACCGACAGTACTATGTGCTGATGAGAATACATTACAACCAGAGTACTCATACTGCTTGGGGGAATGCAAAATGTCACAACCATCTTGGAAAGCTGAACACTTTGGTGGTTTCTTGTTTCTTTTCAGGTTAACCATAAACCTACCATACAATCCCATTACCCAGCAGTCCCATTACGAGGCACTTGCTCAGAAATGACCACTGAGTTCACACAGAAGCCTTTTTTCATAATCATCAACGCAAACTAAATGTCTTTCAACTGATACACAGATAAACTATGTAAACAGACGGTGGTATCTTCATCCAGCAGAAAACTACTCATCTCTAAAAACAAACTACTGATACACACAAAAGCATGGGTGACTGCCAGAGGCGTCATTCTAGTGAAAGAAGGCAGTCTGAAAAGGCTACATGCTCTAGGATTCCATTTATATGACATTTTGGAAAAGGCAAAACTATTGGAACAGAAAGTAGCGCTTGCCAAGGAATGGGAGTGTGGGGGTGTGGTGTGACTGTGAGGGGCCGGAGGGCATTGTTTATTACCTCTAAAACTGTTCTTTATCTTCCCAGTGCTGGTGTTTTGTACTTTGTGAAAACTTGCAAAAATATTCACTAAAAAGGGTAAATTTTATTATTTGTGAATCATACCTCAACATATCTGAGTCAGAAAAAAATGAAAATCGGCATATTTTTTTGTTTTCAGACATTGAGTGGCAATGTGTTGTTTGTAGAGGTTTGTAATTTATTTTGTCAAAACCGTAGACTGTGGGCTCGACCCATCGCATGACAATTTCCTCATTTTTCAATTAATGAAAAAGCCAGAGGAGCAGATGACACATGACAAAGAACAATCAGCTTTTGCAATCTGATTATATAAATGAGCTGCTCTGGAGGCTGGAATTTGCATTGCCTTTTTGTTGTTTTCCGCCGATCTAGGGAAACAGAGTCGAGAAAAACTCCTTGCATCTGTTCATTCGAACCCAGGAATTCGAGGCAAATTCTCAGGTTCGAATATGGAACGGTGGGACTTGACTTTGGCTTATTCTAGGACAAAAAGTTCCTGATGGGATTGTTTGCTAAACCTCGGTTTATTATACACACGTGATGAGTTTTATAATGTGGCTGATTTCATGAGCTGTGCCTTACACTTGCATGGTTACATTTTGGGAGAAGTTGTAGAACAGTGGCTGTCAGCTTTTTAGATTTGGAGCCCTTTCTCCAAAGCTACACGCTCCGTCACACATGTAACAGTGACTCAGGAAAGCATCTCTGCTTGTGGTGATTGACCCAAGCCTGACAGCATTGAGGAACTTCCATTAATCACAGTGAAAAATCCACCGCTCCCACACCCACGTTTGGGAAGAGGACCATAATGGTGGCTCCCAGACATAACACAATAATTCCAGATGGAATCTGGTTCTTGTTACTAGGGCTTATTTCACCAGTGGAGTTCTTGAAAACAAAGTCTGTGGTGTCAGTTCAGAGTAACATATCTCTGTCCCAGAAATCACCTTTCATTGTATAAAATTGCCCTTAATGTCATTGTTTCATTTGCCTGGCCATTCTACTCTCCCCTTTTCAAATCTAACTCTAGGGCCACCTGGGTGGATAAGTCGGTTAAGTGTCCAACTTCGGCTCAGGTCATGATCTCACAGTTCATGGGTTTGAGCCCCACATCAGGCTCTGTGCGTACAGCTCAGAGCCTGGAGCCTGTCTTCAGATTCTGTGACTCCCTCTCTCTCTGATGCTTCCCCGTCTCTCTCTCTCTCTCAAAAATAAATAAAACATTAAAAAATTAAAAAAAAATCTAACTCTAGATTTGGAAGAGAAGGAAGATCAGAATTCAATTTATTGTATGTAGGTGTTACCAAGACTCTCAAAAGGGAAGGAGAGAGAGACATTTGTATATATGGGTCTGGAGCTCAGGAGAGAGAATGTCAACTGCAAGTGAACACGGGTGAGAATTTCCATACTGAGATCATAATGGCAGCTGAGGGCGTGGTCAGAGGGGGCTCACAGCAAAGGGCCCAGCCATCTGAGGTTGAGGAGGCCAGCGGTCCAGGACTGGGTAGAGGAGGATGGATGGATATGGAGGCCAAGGAGAAAACCCGAGAGAGCCTGGTATTCTGGAGGAGGGTAATGTGCCGGTAGGGGAGTGGTGCAGTGTTACATGCTGCTGAGAAAGCAAAGGAAATGAAGCCTAGAAGGGTCCATGAGGTTTAATAGCATGATGGTCACCACTGATCTCCTATCTCTTGTGGTCCTTCTTCATGATGAAAAGTTCTTTGGGAACAGACACCTTGATTAGAACTCCACATTGCACTTAGGAAATGGCCAACAAACAGTTGCTATACTGTAAGCTTTCCTGATATACTTGAAGCCTTAAAAAGGTATCATGGGGTGGGGGGTACCTGGGGGGCTCGGTCAGTTAAGTGTCCAACTTGGGCTCGGGTCATGATCTCGTGGTTTGTGGGTTCGAGCCCCGCGTTGTGCTCTGGGCTGACAGCTCAGAGCCTGGAGCCTGCTTCTTATTCTGTGGTTCCCTCTCTCTCTATCCCTCCCCCTCTCAAAAATTAAAAAGTAATAAAAACATTTAAAAGAAAGTTTTAAAGGTATTCATGGGGGTGGGGGTCAAGGAACTGTTGTGTACTCTGGTTTTGTTAGTGGCTACATGTGTTAAAACTCCTAAAACTGTACACTTCAAAACAGTCCATTTTATTGCATTTTAATTTTTTAAGACATGTTTTAATTAATAATGATAAGCATCTTTTTCTCACATGGTGGTGGCTCTTGAGTGTTTAGCATGAAGTGACTCTTTCAATCTCTCATGTGTTTCCTAAATAGCTCTTTGTATTACACAAGAGTTAATAACTACCAACCATTGATAAAAACAACTAAGATTTTAAATAAAGTAAGAGAAATACAGAAGAGTGCCAGCAGAAAATTTATGAAAATGTGTCTATAATTTTAGTTCATATGGAAGAAGTGAAAAGGAAAGCCATAACAAAATCTCTGTTGTCTCATCTTTTTAACAGACAGGAATGGGTCACTTGCGTGTTACCAGAGATGGTCTTCGCCTAGAAGGGGAGTCAGAATTTTTATTCCCATTGTACGCCAAAGAAATACACTCCAGAGTGGTAAGAAAATGACACATTTAAATGTTTTGTGTTGTACGAAAAATAATAATCGTTAAGCATAGAAATTCAATGCATTTCAGAAGAGAGTTCTTAGAATGTACACATGTACATGCATTCATGTTATCCTCTTTATAAAAGCTTGGCTAGAAAGCTGTAAAACTTATTTCAGATATTACGTTATAAAAAGATTGCGTTTTCATGTGCTTCAGCTCTGAACTTGGTGGCCTCGGTCATTTAAGCCATAATTAAACATGTTTGGCAATTAAAACCTTTATCAAAAACAATCTAAACTTCTTTCCATTAGCTCGGGTAATTTAAAGACACTTTTTTCAAGGCGTTTAAAATGATCTGAGAAGCTTAGAAAGAGATTAGTTTCACTGTAGTAATGTTCTGTACTAATTATGCTAATTATAGATTAGGGTCCTGTGGGAGTCTCCGTTAAATAGATGAAACATTTCCATTAAAGAATTATGTGACTTTATTTTAAAAATTTTTTAATGTTTTTTTAAATTTATTTCTAGGAGAGAGAGAGAGACAGCGTGAGCAGGGGAGGGTCAGAGAGAGGGAGACACAGACTCTGAAACAGGCTCCAGGCTCTGAGCTGGCAGTCAGCACAGGGCCTGACGCGGGGCTCGAACCCATGAACCGTGAGATCATGACCCAAGCGAAAGTCGGACGCTCAACCGACTAAGCCACCTAGGCGTCCCAGAATCATGTGACTTTAAAAATAAATCTGCCTCCATATTATCTTCATTTACCTCCATGGAATTTATAACAAATAGAGCCAAGCAGGAAAGATAGTCAAATAGCTTTTGTAACATGTTCCGTTTTTCTTTCTGTGCTGCTATGCAGGTTGTAGTTAAGGTAAACATTTTGCTGAATTATTGGTTAGGTGTCATCTCAATAAAACGATAAAACTTCATCCAGCTGTAACTTACCGGTTGGATGAATGGCACACTTTTGGTTTTCCTCCCGTATTTACGGATATGAAGGGATGGGTCAGTATCTCCTTCATGCGGAGGCTCTTGCAGCGACTCTAGGGGAATTCGAAAGGACCCAAGAGGCCAACGGCTGAGAAGCATGTGGTCTTAAAGGAGGGATACAGCACACGCCTACAACAGACGTCAGACGGTCACCCAGCCCTACGGCCAACCATAAAGCGATGCAGTGTGAAACATGCACACGAACACACACAGCCACGGAGAGATCGTATGCGTGCAAAGCACATAAGTAGCTCTTGAGCACTATTGTATTACTTCTGATAATGTCTCAGTTGACAGGAGGAGCTGGGAAATGACCTGGAATGTGACAGGCTGATAGGTGCGTGAGCCAGATGCCGTGAACTTCTTCAGATAACACGCTTATCATTAACTGTGATGGCAGTTCAGTGTATTAAATAGCCCTGTCATGTGAGAAGAGGAGGAACAAACCCAAACTTATGTAAAGGGGGAAGTCAGGTGTGAGCAAAGAATTTAAATATTAGAACTTAGCCATTTTCCCCCCAGAGTTATGTTGGCTGATTCCTACCATAGTTTTTAATGGTTTTATTTAGTTTTGAGAGAGATAGAGAGAGAGACCGAGCATGAGCAGGGGAGGGGCAGGGAGAGAGGGAGACACATGGAATCTGAAGCAGGCTTCAGGCTCTGAGCTGTCAGCACAGAGCCCGACGCGGGGCTCGAACCCACGAACCGCAAGATCATGACCTGAGCCGAAGTCGGTTGCTTAACCGACTGAGCCCCCCAGGCGTCCCCTACCCTACCATATTTTAAAGAGAGAAAACTGGTAGAATGGCCTGCTGGCTGAAATCAGGTGATTAGTTCATAGCAAATTTAATATTCTGGATTTAATACCTTTAGTTACATCTTATCAGATTTTTTTAGATCACCATATACATTAAAAACTCCGGGAGTAGGGGTGCCTGCTCCCCTGCTCACACTGTCTCTCTCTCTCCCAGAAATAAATAAAACATTAAAAAAAACCTCAGGGAGCAAAATTATATCAATTATTTTAGATAATCACATATTAAACTCTTACAATGATGCATTGATACAATATGTCGATTGATACATAAAATTACAGAAACCTGTGGAATGATGTTGTGTGATCCCAGAGATATAAAGTACCTGGTAACTAATATGGCTTTTCCAATAATAGGATTAGCTGAGCAAATTTAGGTCTTATATCTTCTGTGTGCACTGATGTATTAGTTCTGTCTCCTTTTCAAAGATGAGTCTAGGAGGTAATTTTCCATAAAACTACAGAAATGAATTTGCAAAATTTGGCACATCGTAATTTATGTATACTGCTGCGGTGAGAGACTCTCTTTATTATAACTATAATTCAACATGGTATTCGACTTCTAACATGTGATTACTTGGTAACTCTTCAAAACTAACACATAAGGTCCTGTCAAGATTGGATCTGGAGCTCGTGATTTAAAACCATCCACTGTGCCCATTATTAACCTAAACCCAGAGCAGTTCTAACTGCTAAAACCAAGAAGCTATATTTACAAACATACAGACCTCGTCCAAAATGAAATAAAACCGAAACACACAAAGGTAAAGCTTTACATGAAATGATTGTCTTTTGAAGTTCGCAGTCCTGGAAAGAGGCAGGGACGGCTTCCCATCAAAGGCCACAGAGGGGGACGGAAACCAAAATGGTGCCTCATGGGACCCCATGGGACTCCGGCTACACCCACGGCATGAGACAGCAATGAAAGGCAGACACTAGTGACACCCACTGCCCAGGCTTGAATAAAAATGCCAGACCAAGACCCGAATGTTATCCGAGGACACAAGCCCTGAGCCACCACAAGACCCAGGGGTCAGAATGAAAACAATGGGAAATCCCTTAGTCAGGCTTGGTGAGTCCAGAAATCAAAATACACCCACAGACGGAAGCTGAAGACTGAGACCTGAAACCACATTCGGAAAACTTCATCTAAAAGACAGGATACCAGATAAACTCCACAAAAAAGAGAATTAGCTTCCAACGAAGTAGAAACAATCATGCTGAAAATGGCTGGAATAGCACACGTAAGAATTCCAAGTAGATAAAGCTATTTTGCAGTAGCTTCTATGAAAAGAACAAGAAATGACAAAAATCAAAACAGGTTTACAGAAAGAACAGGGAACAGATTTACCTGCTTTTCTCCAACAACTAAAAAACTTGGACACATATGAGCAACGTGGGTTTTGCGATGGTCTGGAAGTTCACATGTGCAAACCTAAGCCCCCAGATGATGGCCATAGGAGGTGGGGCCTGGGGGAGGTGCTCAGGTCATGAGGGTGGCGTCCTCCTGACGAAGCAGGGAGGCCCCACGGAGCTCCCTCACCCCTTCCACCATGCGAGCTGGAGTCTGGAAGGCACCTTCTGTGAACTACAAAGTGAGTCTTGCTGGACGCCCGGTCTGCCAGCACCATGATCTTGGACTTCCCAGCCTCCAGAGCTTTGAGAGTGAAATCGTCGTCGTTTATAAACCGCCCCACTCTCTGGCATTCTGCCATGGCACCAACATGGAGCAGGACAGTGTTCAAATATTGGGCCGTGTCTCAGGACAGTTACGTCTGAGAGAGGGAACCGAGAGGCGAGCCCGGGACTGCCTCAGTTTACTACTCGCAGAGAGTTTCTAAGGCCACGGTGAGGGAGGGGGCTAGTGAAGAAGTAGGGGTTCTCCCCGAGTTGAGAAGATATGGTTGGGAGTCCAAGGAAGAGAAGCCAACCTAAAGCCCACAGGGCAGAGCACCGTCGAGGAGGCGGCCACCACACAGGGAGAGCCCAGAGGCAGCAGGAGGGGCGCCCCCTCTTCACACCCCTGCATGCCAAAGCTCTACCTAAGAAACCTGTAAACCATCAGCTCTTATCGTGCTAGTTATTTGTGAACGATGTGAAATCAACTATTAAGGTCACATCACTGGGTGCAACACGAGATGCTGATCGATCCAGCTCCTTCCACGAAGCAACTTGAGAATTTCAGACCTGCCAGAGATCCAAAGCATTCCTGAAACTTCATTCCTTCTGAAAAATCACATCATTCACTACAACTTTGCAAGACAAAGTTTGGTTCCCCCCAAACAGATCATAAACCCGCCTGAATCCAACAGCCAAATTGTTGCATTCTTTCTGAAAGAATTTGTTTATATTAAAGCAAACAATCTCCTATAAAGCAAAACTACCCATTCGGATCTATGAAACCACAGAAGGCACTTAGGACATAAAGCCACCTTATCTTCCAACAAAAATTCAAAAAACCTAGACGTCTGACCAATTTTTAAAGCTCTTTTGAAATTGCGAGAAGGCTTTACATTTTGCAAATAAGTAACATGGTATTTATTGTAGAAGAACTAACCATGCTCTGATTTATCTTCTAAAAATACACCCTGTCCTGGACATAAATAATAAGAAATGAAATTTTAATTCCTCGGAATGGACAAAACACTGATTAAAACTCAATCATTTTAGATCTTCATGCTGAGAATTCACTTGGTACGCTGCAGCCAGTGCATACAAGCAGCATAAACCCATAAGAGTATTATAATTTATGGGAGGAAAAAAGTTAGGAAACCTGTAGCAGCCGGGAAATGAATTTTGCCACCAACCACATGAGCTTAGAAGAAGATCTTGAGTCTGGAATGGATCCTCATCCCTTCAGCCTCCTGAGGCCCTGAACAGGGGACCCACAAAAGCAATAATATAATAAATATGTATTGCTTTAAACTGTTGGGGTAAACAAAATGTATTTACTCTTTTAATATAATATAGTCCAAGATTTAAAAATACTGTATACGGCCCAGAATCTCTGACAATGGAAAATTTATCTCCTATAAATCCTAAATTTATATATGAATATAAATATAGTCATTTTATTTTTTATTTAAAAATTTTTAATGTTTATTTTTGAGAGAGAGACAGACAAACAGACTGTGAGTGGGAAGGGGCAGAGAGAGGGGGAGACACAGAATCCGAAGCAGGCTCCAGGCTCTGAGCTGTCAGCACGGAGCCCAACGCGAGGCTTCAACTCATGAACCATGAGATCATCACCTGAGCTGAAGTCGGATGTTTAACTGACTAGAGCCACCCAGGTGCCCCACACTCATGTTAAATAGCATATATTCGTCGGGGTACCTGGGTGGCTCAGTCAGTTAGGCATCTGACTCTTGACTTTGGCTCAGGTCACGATCCCAGGGTCGTGAGAGCAAGCCCCATGTCGGGCTCTGCCCTGAAGGGCTGAGTGTGGAGCCTGCTTCAGAGATTCCCTCCCCCTCCCCTGCTCACGGGAACGCACATGAACATACCCTCTCTCTCTCCAAAACTAAGCGAGCAAGTGAATAAATGAATAGTGTGTGTGTGTCACATTTTGTCACATTTTGTAAATGTCCTTCTAGGACTCCTCCCTGCTTCTGCAGTCAACTCAGAACGTGACCGTCAACGCACGCAACTCTGCAGGGGAGGTCACGGGCAGGTTAAAAGTGGGTGAGTCCAGCTTCTTCACAGAGCTTTGCATGTGAGTGGTCCGTGGATGGTTGTGCTGAATGGATACATGTCTCTCTTCTAAAGAATTCACGGCTATTCATGAACAGGTGAGTATGAGTTTTCTAAATGCCGTGCTCTGTTGACTGCAGAGAACAGTTGGAGACAGCGACATATTTTAATTAAAGTTATTATTTCGATTCCAAGAAATAGAGACCGTTCAAGGTAGTAAGAGACACATGATTATTGCAGAATGCCAACGAATCTGAGACCAAAGGAAAGGCACCAAGGAAGCTGGCATCAGAAGAACAGAGACCAGGGTCTAAGATTCTCTCTCTCTCTCTCCCCCTCCCCACCCTCCTCCTCCTTCCCTTTCTCCTCTCCCGCGTACCCCTCCTTTCTCGGGCACCCCTGCCCACCGTTTTCACTTGGCCACATCAGTTCGAACTCCAGGCCCACTGGACCTCTCCGGTTCTTTATCTGATTGGCACCAACCAGCTTGGTCTTCATGAATTCTAAGTTCACAACAAAGTACTCTAATTGGCCCAACTAATGTGTTTAACCCGCTGCCCTTGGGCCAGTACGTATGCTATCCAACCAGCTAACACCAGAGAATAAGGCACCAAGGAGTAAGATCCCATGAAATCTCACACAGTGAGAAAAGGATGAGGGAGGAAGAACATAGGTGGGAGAAACGATAAAAGAGCAAAGCACCTAGTGAAAGGAAAGTGTACCTATTCTCTTTACTACCAGCAGTCTATAGGTGTGCCAAGCCTAAGAAGTTGAGTGGCCTCTTGGGTTATGGGAAAACAGATGGCAAGTGTCCCACCAGCCCAAGCCAGTGACTCTCAATGTCTCCTTTTTACAAAACAGAATAATAGCACATTGGAAACTACGACCATATATTAGCCTGATGATTCCTTTTTATCATGCTCAGACAGGAGTTCCATATTTTATGTTCCGCTTTACTCTTTATAACTTATTTCTCTTCCGCTTAGAAGTTTGTTTGATCACTAAGTCCGGTGAAATTCTCAGTGGCTCTGGATATGAACCTGGCCTGAGTTTATCCAGCATACATGTCCTTGAAACGCGTCTAAATCAAGCCATATTTTCTTGATGACTTGTGTAGTATTATGAGTTATCTTTACCATTATTTCACAAAATTCCTTGTAGCTTTTATATGTGTGAGGGATTTTTGCTCATCGTAGTGCCGGCGTGGAACTTTCTATATGCTGTCATGTAAGTAATAACATACAAAGAATATGTACGTAGCCCTTAGGAGCTCCAAAAGTAAAAGGTTCCCTTTATATTCTTATAAAAATGATTTACTGCAAATAATTATTTCCTCATTTAATTTTTTATTGAATACAGATTTTCATATATCACACAAGAGAGATGTGCTATAAATTTGCCTCCAGTTCCATGAATGAAAAAAAACTGAAAGCCCTGGAAAGCGAATTTGCTCAAGAACACGCAGCTATTTAGCAGAACAAGCCAAACCAGGAGTAAGCAGGAATTAGCAGTTAGCAGGAATTAGTAGTTTAGCAGGAAAAGCAAACCCCAGGACTTCCCTCAGCCTGGGATGCGCCACTCCCTCTCTCCAATCAGATTTCCTTGAATTATGACCCTATTTCCTGCAAATATGGATACCATTTTTGTCACCAAGGAATTTACTTAAAAAAAATATATATATATATAGTATATATTTGTATATATATATTGTGTATATATATATATACTTAAAAAAATATATATATATAGTATATATTTGTATATATATATTATACAAAAAACCCAAAAGACATTCCCATTAGAATTACTTTGGTTTTAGCTGGTCACCTTAAATCTTGAGTTTTAACCTTGGTGTTCCATGCTCAGTATGTTAAAATGAGTGATTTCTGGTAAACTCTTGTTTGGAAAGCCTCTGTTATATGGAAGACCCTGAACCAGAGAATACTGTTCAGCTGACAAGGTTATTCTCAAGTAAACAACTTCCACAATCGCGGTCGCTCCAGCCTCCCATTTCCTGGAAGAAGTTAAACATAGCCAACCTGGATATGAAAATGTAACTTATGTGAACAAGCCAAATTAGTCCCATTTAATTAAGTGAATAATTGCTTATTACTAAACCACTGAAAGTAATGGCAATGAGTACAGTCAAAACCAAAAGCCTTAAATCCCCAAAGAAGTTAAACACTGACAAGCAAGCAACAACAGCTAGCACTTCAAATCCTTGAGCTGAAAGATACTGACTCACAGCAACAATAACGGGAATCTTATGAACTCTAAGTGCAGCTCTCGTTCCTGCCATTAATTTTCTTTTCATTTCAAATAACAGAGACGAATTCTGGTTAGCATAAAAACATTTATTCAGGTGGGCTGGTCGGGTTTGGCAGTTGGGGTTTTCTGGGCACGGAGCCCGGCTGCAGTGCATCCTGGGAAAACCACCAGCTTTCTAGTGACAGGCAATCGGTACAGAATTCGATCAAGCAGGGCTGCTGGCATCGACCTTGGGATTTCTATAGAGTTCTAGTCACTCCCAATCCAAGTGGAGATTTTCAAAGAACAACCAAATAACCCCACTGGGGAGGCTGGGAATGTTTATGGCACAATTTGGTCACTGCCACCCAGATGCCCAGGTCATCTTCCTGGGTGCTGAAAGATGTCCTCTGCTATGATCACAGTGTCTTAGATCCAAGTATCTGAGGGACACCCAGGCGGCTCAGTCGGTTAAGCCTCTGGCTTTGGCTCAGGTCATGATCTCACAGTTCAGCCTGCTTCAGATTCTGTGTCTCCCTGTCTCTCTGCCCCTCCCCTGCTCATGCTCTGTTTCTGTCTCAAAAATAAACAAACATTTAAAAATTAACAAAAAAACAAATTTAGGTCTTCGAATAGCAAAGCTGAGAAATAAGAATCTCATCAGCCCCGCAAGTTTGTTAGGCTTCTTGGAACTTCTGCATAGCCATGAGAAGCTTCTGCAAAAGCCTTTGTATACCCAGAGCATGACTAACATCAAGAATAGAAATGTAAAACAGAAGAATAAAGTGAATATAGTACTGCAGAATTTCATGGACACTCTATTAAGGGACAGCAGTCCACCAGCAGCCAAGATACCTTTGGGTGGAATGATTGAATTCCGCAGAAGAAACATCAGAAATGAGGCCAAAAATACCAGTGTTTTATCCCAGCTGCGTGTTTCTGTGAAGTTACCTAGATTTTGCTGCTTTGCGTCCTTCCTGGGGAAAAGGAGAAAGAGGACGGTGACTGTGAACCTGCAGACGAGCGACCTTCCAGTGCAGCGCGCCCCAGGGACGCACAGCTCCGAACAGCACACAGGGCAACAGGCTGAGAATGCAAGAATGTTCTCAGGAGACCAAAGCAGAACGATAACAGATGTGTTTGGCTTTTCAGCCACTTGATTAATGCACCCCCAGGTTCATGGAATGAATCACTAAAGCAGCCAGCAAGCTCTGGGAAGAGGTTTGAAGTGAGGGTGATGCTTAGGAACCTTCTCTCCAGATTGGTGGGAATTCACAGACTTTTTCCCTTTAACTTTGATCCTCTGGGCAGAGGTTTCTGTAGCTCCTGCTAGGAGACGTAACCGAGTCTTCTGTTTGCTGCCCCAGCAGGTCGTCATTGCTCAAAGCCGAGGCCAACACTTCAGGAGTTGACGAAAAGTCCAGGGGAGTCATGACGATACTAATCAACACAATCAAAGATAGCAACTTGATTCCCTCTGGCTGTGACTGAGGCCCCTCCAAGGTCTGTCCTCATGTAAAACACACAAGAAGAAAACTGTGATGACGTCTTCTAGAACTTGGAGTCCGCTCTCCTGAGCACCGTATCTTCAGATGTTGCAGAAGAAGTTCTGGGGTGAGCCTGTGGAGGCCTCGATGGAAGCAAGAATGCAAGAATGTGGAGAACTTGATGCCAGATTGCATCTCAGAGGTGGACATTCTAGAATTAAAAAAAGAGGCAGAGGATGACAGATGGGTGGGAAGGTACCAGTGTCAGGGAGGGGAGGGTGTCGATGGCAAATGGGCTGACCCGTACCACTCTCCCCTGTAAAACCGCAAGAATTTGTCAAGAATCTGGCCAGCATGCTCTCAGTGGAAATCCAAAACTGTTGCCTTCAGCACTAGGCAGATTCTAATCCAGAAAGACTTCCAGAAAAATCCACCTGGATTTTCCTCCAACTGAGGAACAAATAGTACTGCCCCAGGAACCCCCCCAAATTAAATATAGTAAAATACCACGACTGGGCCCAGAGACAAGTGATGTCCACTTAAGGATACTGAATGTTTTCATAAGAAGCCAAGGCTGAAGAGGAGATGGGATTGGCCACTACAGTGGCTGGAAAGACAAACCGAAAACAGTAGGTTAGGAAGAAAACCCAAATGAACCCACTTTCCAGTTCCACCAAAAGAGACAACGAAGATCTTTATGATGAGATACTACAGCCAGAATGCCCAGTCAGAAAAAGGGGTGTTCTCTCAGAGAAAAGCAGCTGACACTACGAGATGTATATTGGGGGGAGGGGATATATATATATGTATGTATGTATGGAATATATATACATATATATGTATGCATGGAATATATATACATATGTATATGTATGTATATGTATATATATATATGGAATGAATTCCTTCCCTTCCTTCCCAAACAAGTTTTCCATTCTGAAGATAGTGTTAAATTTGTATAATTTCTCTGAAAACTGGTAAATCAAAAAAAAAAATAATTTATGTTGAAAAGTCCTGAAGTACTGCTTTTTGAAAGCTCCATGGTAAAAATAAATAAGTAAAAGGGGAATTTCTTTGAAGGGGAACACAATGTGTATTCTGGAGGACATGCAGAGGGGTGAAGGGTGCTGCAGCATTCCTGTGATTCGCGGAGTCAGATCTGTACAAAAGATAGAGTCGGAGCCATGGGAAGTCTAACAGAACACCTGTTGACCCAGTAACTCCACTTCTAAGAATCTGCCCTGAAGATACAACCCCAACAAAACAAAATACATGTGTCCAAAGGTTGTTCTCTGCAGCAGTATTTTTAATTGCAAAACGTCAAGGGGCACCTGCATGGCTTAGTCGGTTAAGTGTCTGACTTCGGCTCAGGTCGTGATCTCACGGCTCATGGGTTTGAGCCCCTCATTGGGCTCTGTGCTGACAGCCCAGAGCCTGCTTTGGAACCTCTGTCTTCCTCTGTCTCTGCCCCTCCCCCGAGAGCATGCTTGCTCTTGCTCGCTTGCTCACTCTCTCAAAAGTAAACATTAAAAAAAACCCTCAAAAACTACTTAAATATCCAGATGTATGGATCAACTGTTGAATAACCACATGCATCCACATGAATACCAAGCATCTGTTTAAAAGAATAAGGAAGATGCCTATGGATTGATTTGGAGTAACTTCCTGGACATATTTGTCAGTGATAAAAGTAAAGTGCAGGAGACTACCTATTGTAGGCTACCCTTCACGGAAGTAAGAAAGGGATATAAGGAAAGACACATGTGTTTGCTCATTTGTGTGTAAAAGAAATAGGGGAAGCATAAACCTGAAATGAAGAGACTGGCTCCCTGTGCGGTTGACTGGGAAGAGGCTGGGGGAACGGGACGGAGGTAGAAAAGATGAGGGGCAAGTCACACATCCAAGTAAAGCTGTCAGGGATTCTGTATGTCAGGAAAACCTTGGCTGTATTTTCACTGGAGAAAACCCTGAAGCCAATTTCACAAACTTAATTAGTCATAAAACCGTCCTTTATTTATTTCTTTCATTTTTCATTTCCTTCTTTGTACGAGAGCCTGTCGTTAAAAATTTTACTTCACCAAATAGCTCTTGTTTTCATCACCAAGGTGGAGTTTGAATTTCATGTCTCAGAGAATTCCACTGCAAAAGATTATTTGCTTAGTTCTAATCAATGTCCAGCTAGGTTAATAAAAACTAGTAGAATATTAATAAAATTTAAAAGATTAATTAGAAACTCAGTTATTTTAAGAGATGATTATCCCTGTGAGTATGGGCTCAGGAATGATGTTTTCTGAAGTGGAAACGTATTTAAATTGAACCTTCAACGCCTCCTTGTTTTTAATAAAATGAAGGTGGAATTCTATTCACATCTGTGACTTTTGCTCAAGTCTTTCCCTCTAGCTGGCATGCCTCATTCTCCCTCCATCAGGGAAATAGAAACTTTCTTCAAAGTCAACTCAGACAGCATTTCCCCAGGGTGCCATTCTTGACCCCCAAAGATAGACCACGGATTCCATTTCAGGGTTCTCCTTAAACATTGCCTATGCTCATACCACAGTGCTTACCAAATTGTCCTGAAACTAGTTTTACGTGCTTTTTTCTTCAGTGGACTTAGCTGTGAGCTATATCCCACTTGTTGATATGTCCTCAGTGCTTAGCACAAAACCTTGAACATAAAAAACATGCCATAAATTTATGCTCAATGGTACAGACTCATTTTTCTGTATTTTTCAAAGTTTTTTTTTTTTTTTTTTTCAGTAATCTCAACACCCAACATGGGGCTCAAACTCATAACCCTACGATCAAGAGTCATCTTTTTGCATTTCCTTTTTCTAAAGTTTATTTCTTTATTTTTGAGAGAGAGAGAGAATATATAAGTGGGGTGGGGACAGAGAGATAAAGGAAGAGAGATACGGGGCTTAAACTCACAAACCATGGGATCATGACCTGAGCCAAAGTCAGACACTTCATCGACTGAGCCACTCAGGTGCCCCTGCATTCTCTTTGACTTGAGTAAGGGTTTAGCTGGTTTCCCTACTCATGAGAATTATGCAGCTAAACTTGTTGAACATTTCATCATCAGATATGGAACAGTGGTTACAGGAAAAAAAATGTAGTTTAACCCTTTTTACTCAATGAAGCCTCCTAGAACTGTTGTATGAGTCTCCAATAAGCTAAACAGTAAAGTGTTACTGCATAAATTTCCAGGTTTTTTGTTTCCCCTCTCAATTTTAAACTCAGATAACCTGATATTCGTCATTTAATGCAAATCAGTATTTATATGATAAATATCAGTGACCCAGAAGAGGTAAACGGTGGCGCTGAATCACTGAGTGACTGAGTCCGGGTGAAAGTCCAGACGAGCGAAAATACAGGCAACTATCCAAAAAAATAAAGTCAGGTTTCCTTAAGAGAAAGAAGATTAAGACAGCAAGGAAAAATAGAGAAATGTGGTCCACTTTATAACTGTCGTACACACACACAGAGACGCAGGTAAATGAAGAGTCACTGAAGGCTTTTGCAGTACCGATGAATGAAATGACATAAAAATATGTCGGTGACCATATCAAAAACTGATTAACGTATTCATGGAAGAGCTCCTGTTTAATTTCTAGCTAGGTATCCCTCAACTTTAATGAGTAGTGGGAGGGATAAGGAACACACACACACAGGACTATAGGATACCCATTTTCTCAGTACATTTATACACCCAGATGAGAATTTAAAGCTAACGTACGAAAGAATTAGGGAACACATGTAGTTCTTTGAGTGATCGCTCAGAGCTGTGTTCTGGAGAGATGGATCCATTATGCTGCCAGGGTCAGAAAGATTGGAAACACGAAGAAGAATTAGGAGACGTAAAATGGTGAACACCTGAGTGTGGGCAAGAGAAATGGAACAAAGTCGCATATGCTCTTGAAGGGCACAGCATCCCTGGTCCGGGCGTGGGATCACCCGCCAAACCTTGGAAGTCTCAAAGGAATCTAAAGCAGTGAGTCTTCAACTCACCTGAGGAGATGAAATTTGGAGGGGAAAGTATTGCTGTTGTCACTGAAATGCAAAGAAGGAAGGAGTGAAGAAGAAAACAAAAATACCATCAAGGACTTTCTGTCCTAAAGAAAGGACAGAAACTTGAAGGTTTCTTCCATGGTGCTGTCTTGTTTTCTACCTGGGGGTAAGAGATGGGGACCTCCCCAGAGGATACGGACAGGAAGTGAATCAAGGAGGATTCATCTTCTGGGCTGGCTTTGGCCATTAAAGTGAGCCATTCTTAAAATGGTCTTTCGTGGAGCAGCTGGGGGGCTCAGTCAGTTGAGCATCGAGCTTTGGCTCAGGTCATGATCTCATGGTCTGTGAGTTCGAGCCCTGCATCAGGCTGGCCCCTGTCAGTGCAGAGCCTGCTTTGGATCCTCTGTCCCCCTCTCTCTGCCCCTCTCCAACTCATGCTCTCTCTCAAAACTAAACATTAAAAAAAAAAGGTCTTTCACAAACCTCACATCTTCAGAATATAAAATCTTAAGTTGGCTAATCCTCAAAAGATTACAAATTTAAATAAGCTGAGTAGATGAGTTATGCTATTTTTGGCTAGTTTTAACTTGAAAAAACTAACTTTTAAGTGATTTATTCTTTCATGTATTTGATATGGACTAACATGGTTTTGTTTTTTTAATTTTTTAATGTTTAGTTTTGAGAGAGAGAGCTACAGAGCGTGAGTGGGGGAGGAGCAGAGAAAGAGGGAGACAGGATCTGAGGCAGGCTCCAGGCTCTGACCTGTCAGCATAGAACCTGACATGGGGCTCACAAACCATGAGATCATGACCTGAGCCGAAGTCAGATGCTTAACAGACTGAGCCACCCAGGCGCCTCTTTAATTTTTTTTCTTAATTTGAGTACAGTTGACAAACAAGGTTACATTTGGGTCAGGTGTACGACATAGCGATTCAGCATCTCCTTACATTGTGCTTTGTAGATCAGCATGTATTTGACATAAGTTTAATAACATAATAGATTCAGGCTTACAACGTAAAACATTTAATTGCAGAATTTGTAAAAAAACACTGTTGGTAACAGATTGTATATATGTAGTAATTTGGTATTGCCGGGGGACCTGGCATGGTGTAAAAAGAGATTTTGACTCTACCTACATAATACACACTTCCTAATGAACTGTCGTAATGAATCGTTCAGGTCCCAAAATGGTAGAGGTCCACAGTCAGCAGTTTCAGATCAGCTCCAAGGATGGCAAGCCACTGTTTACTGTTGACGAAAAGGAAGTTGTGGTTGGTACAGAGAAACTCCGAGTAACAGGTATGTGACACTTTTTTCCTCAACTGAGATCTAATTCACATAGAACATTAGTTTCGGGTGAACAGCGTGCTGATTTGATATCTGCATATATTGTGAAATGATCCCCCCGGTAAGTCTAGGTAACATCCATCAACGCACGGTTAGAAGTTCTTTCCTAGTGATGAGAACTTTTATTTTTTTAATTTCAATTGCAGTGTAGTTTAACCTACAATGTGTGTGTGTGTGTGTGTGTGTGTGTGTGTGTGTGTGTGTGTGTGTGTGTGAACACAGGTTCTTTAATGTAGTGCTCTTTATTTGTTTATTTTTAAAAAACTTTTAGTGAGTTAATGTAAGTGCAATATTGGTAATAGAATTCAGGGATTTGTGTTACATTAACCTCAAGAGCTAGTCTCTTGGCAGTTTTCAAATATCCAATACAGTATTGGTAACTATAGTCACCAGGCTGTGCATTATATCCCTAGGATTTAGTTATTTTGTTAGAAGTTTGTCCCTTTTGACCCCCTCACCCATTTTGCCCAACCTTGCTTCCTACCTCTGGCAACTACCAGTCTGTTCTCTGTATCTATGAGTTTGGTATCTTTCTTAGATTCTATATGTAAGTGAGATCACACAGTATTAGTCTTTCTTTGACTTATTTCACTTAGCATAATGCCCTCATGATCCATCCATATTGTTGCAAATGGCAAGATTTCCTTTTTATGGCTGAGTAATATTCCATTGCATATATAAATATCCTGTTTCCTTTATCCATTTGTATGTAGTAACTCTTGAGAAAAACAATATCCCACTATCCCAAGCCTATTTTACTTTTGGCAAGTGTACTCTGGAAATTGTTCAGGCAAGGAAAAAAAGTGGTTTGAATTTGTTGACCCTTCTTCATAATGTTTGTTTTTTAATTCTTGATACTCCCCTGGAAGAATGAAATCCTCCTTATAAATCTTTTCTTACTCTTTTCTTGCACCATATTGTTACTCTTTATCTCTTTCCAATTAGTGTAACCCAAAGATTTACAAATTCCTCTATCATCTGAATGATATTCTAGTATCACTTTTCCTATGGTTTTGCGAGAGAATCTTCTTCAAAGTTTCTTTAACTCTTGTTGTACCAGGCACTTGGAGTCCTATTGCTATAAAAATTGTCTCTCTTGGAAATAAGGAGGGTGAGGCTCTTATAAGAATCACTTTTAGGTTTGAAAAGAAGCAATTTTGTGGGGAAAGAATGTCCAGAACGTGTTTGGAATTTTCCTGCTGAGATTCTGTAAAAATTTAATGAGAAAGACAGTAGTTAAATTCATCCCAGCACTTTTCTGTACTATTCTGAGAACCAATGGCAACTTTGTTCTCTCACACATTATTACCAATAGTCATAAATGAAAACTGACTTAAGAAGCAGACTCAACCCTAGTATAAACTCTTACATGATATATAACTCCTAATAAGACAAACTACAAGAATCATAACCTATACTAAGGCAATAGGATCTGTGGTTTCCTTACTAAAATAAAGGACACTAGGAAATCTATTTAAAGGACATTGATGGTTTTCTAATAAAGAAATAGCTAGAATGCCCAAGTGCCTTGGTCATCAGAAATCTACTATCCTAGGGGTGCCTGAGCAGTTCAATCAGTTAAGCATCTGACTCTTGATTTCGACTCAGGTCATGATCTCACAGTTCATGAGTTCAAGCCCCATGTTGGGCTCCGCACTGACAGAGGGAAGCTTGCTTGAGATTCCTGCCCCTCCTCTGCCCCCTACCCTCAGAAATAAATAAATAAACTCTAAAAAAAAGAAGAAAAAAAATCTACTATTGCCTGGTACAAAGCATATTGGCTTTGTAGGTCTAAATTATGTTCCTATCTCAACAATTACTAGTCACATGACCTCAGGAAGGTTCATCCTTTTGGCTGTTCCCTCACTTTTAATAACAGGTCGATGATTTCTACTGTGCTAGCATTGCTAAATTAAGTGGATCAGTGTATACAGAGGACAGCAGAGGTCTTGATAAAGTATTATTGCACTGTAGGGCCATGACATCTATAGGGAATAGCCTGAGAAACAGGAGAGATTGCTTCAAACCCAAGCCATCCTCCACAGGGCATCCCTTAAGTGAAACTTCTCTTAGCCTAGGGCACCTTCCATGCCTTGATGTTAATTTTAGTGGAAAAGGTGAAAAAAAAATTGATAAGCACCTATGTTGTTTATTACCTGCATATGTGTATCATAATCACCTGGAGGACTTATTGAAAGATACATTGCTTTCATTTCCTGAGTTTCCAATTCAGCAGGTGTGAAAAGGGCCATGAAAATCTACATTTCCTACAAGTTGTCGGGTGACACTGCTGTTCCTAGGGTCACAGGCTGAGAACCACTCGCTACACTAATCTGACCAGAGTCAGTGGGAAAAACATGTTGGTACCGTATAGATGCTGTCCTGAGCCCACACATTTAAGTTAGCCGTTTTATTTGTTTTTTAATTTTGTTTATTGTTTGAGAGAGGGGGGTAATTTGCACACACAGGATGGGCAGAGAGAGAATCCCAAGCAGGCTCTGTGCACTCAGCACAGAGCCCAATGTGAGATTCGATCTCACAAACTGTGAGATCATGACCTGAGCTGAAACCAAGGGTCAGACGCTTAATCCACTGAGCCACCCAGGTGCACTTAAGTTAGTCTTTTTAAGGAAAAGTTATATTCTTCATCTTCTTCATAATTAGCTTTGTATTATACAAATTTCTCCCAAACTCCTCTTCTCTCCAGTAAAACTAACTAGAGCAAATATACTGTACCTGTAATTACCGAATACTTTCCTTGTCATGAGGCCTCTAAAACAACACGGAGTTCTGATCACCAAGGCAACCATGAGTGGTGAGTGTATGAATGGTAACGTTTTGACCCAGACCTTGACTCTTCCCAGCTTTTCAAGACGTTCTTTGCTTCCCTACATCTGCAGTTAAAGAAATACAAGAAATCTGACAATTCTGGCTTCTCTCCTTGTTTTTTTCCTAAGGTCCGACCCTCTCTCTGTGTTGTGTAACTCAGACTTTCTCAGCCTTAACACTACTGATGTGTTGGGCTGGACAATATTTTCTGTATGTGTGGGGGGCCATCCTGTGCAATGCAGCAAATTCTGAGGTGTCCCTGACCTTTAGCCATAGATCGAGTAGCATTCCTTCCCTGGGAGTGACAATAACCAAAATATCTCCAAACATTGCCCAAACTCTTCGGGAGATTGAAGGCGTTGCAAAATCACCTCTAGTTGAGAGCCACCTTCTAACTTAAACAGACACTGTTTCTCTGGACTTCATTGACATTGCCTTACTGTGTATTATCTGCTAGAGATGAAGCTAAATGTCTGTAGTACAGAATAAGTAAGACCTACTTCCTTTTACGTGATGCTTATACTGGAGAGCTGTTAGCATAAATTAATTGGTTGGACACAGCCTGCTAAGGATTGTAATAGATGTTTGGGCCCAGGGCTACCGGAGCAGCCTGGAGAAAGGCATCGGTTGTGCCAGAGTGTGAGGGCAAGAAACACAGAGTAGGTCAGAGGAGGTTTCTCAAGGAAAGAGGTCCTGGAGAAAGGCATAGAAGTTTATCAGAAAGGAGAAGTAAGGCTCATCATTCTAAACAAAGTGCCAAGAATGAAGGGATATTAATAGACAATTGTTAAAAGTAAGAGTGAATAACATTTTGAGAACCAGGCCGAGTTCCATTCCCAGCTGCTCCACTGAGTAGATGTGTGACCTGAAGCATTTATCACCTCTCAGTGCGTCACGATACAGCTCTGCACATCCTTCCCCGCTGGTCTGTCACTGATTGTGGGATACTGTACAGAGCACACAAGGCAAATACAAACTGATTGTGAAATTAAACTGTGAATCTTTCAAAAGAAGCCAGGGTCCCAGACCTGGAAAGTAAAGGGGCACCTGGGTGGCTCAGTCGGTTAAACGTCCGACTTCAGCTCAGATATGGTCTCGCGGTTCGTGAGTTCAAGCCCTGTGTTGGGCATTGTGCTGACAGCACAGAGCCAAGAGCCTGCTTTGGATTCTGTGTCTCCCTCTCCCTCTCCCCCTCCACCTCTGTCTCTCAAAAATGAATGAATAAACGTTAAAAAAAATTATGAAGACCTGGAAAGTCAGACTTGCCCGCCCACTGAAGAAGTGAAAATGAACAAAGAGGACGACCTGACAGGTACTTCAAAGACCGATTGTGTTACTATCACAAGCTTGCAATAGTCGCCTTTGGGAAGATTAATGGGGCCATCGATCTGGCTGGCTTTACTGCCTATGGTAAACATTATGGACAGTGTAATATTGTGTCACTGTGGTAGGCAAAATTCTAAGAATGAGATCCCCAGATCTTTGCCCTTGTAAAGTTCCCTCACCTCTGAGCGTGGAAGGAATCTGTGAATATAAGATATCACTTCCATGATTATGTTATTTCTGTGGCAAAAGGGAGTCCATCAATCTGAAGATTCATTTTCGATGATCTCCTGGAATCACATGGGTTCTTTATAAGCAGAGAGTTTTCTCTGGTAATATAAGGAAATCAGAGAATTTTAAGTGCTAAAAGGGTTTGTTCTCTATTGGTAAATGAAGATAGAAGGGGCCATATGACAGGAAATGGGGTGGCTTCTAGAATCTTAGGTGCTAGACTGACAATGAGAAAATAGGACCTTCATCCCTAAAGCCACAAGGAACTCTCTTCTGCCAACAACCTGTCTCGACTTGGAACAAGATTCTTACCCAGAGATTACAGAAAAGAGCCCTGCAGGGCTGACTCCTTGACTTTGGCCTTGTGATGCCTTGAGGATAAAATCCAACCAAGCCTACTGGGTAGGACTTCTGACCAAAGAACTGTGTGCTAACAGGTGACTACTATTTTAGGCAGTTAACTTTGTCCTAATCTGTGACACAGAAATAGAAAATTAATACAGCCAGCATATATTACAACTGTGTTGGGAAAAGTGCATCAAAGAACAAAGCTTGAGTTATTCTTTATTTATTTTCTATGAATTTATACTTATAATTATAACTAAGGTTTGTTAAATATACAATAAGCATATTTTTATAAACATTAATCTTTAAAGATCAATTTCCATGAAAGCTTTCTTCCACTGCTTACTATAACAATTTGGTCTTGTTTTAAATGGATCGACTCCAAGTAGCCTTTGTAGTTTCCTGGAGCAGAAGCAGCAGCAGCTGAGAGCCAACGAAAGAGAGATAAGAGAGAGCCAATTCTGCTCTGGGGACTAAGAAGGAAAATTAAATGTGTTGCTTCCCTTCTCTCTCTCCTGGATACTTGCATAACTGTCCTAAGCATTGGATTAAAGAGGAGGGATCAAGTGGCTCTTTGTCTAAGGTAGTGCCCTCCAAAATCCTAAACCTGACTCTTGTATAAAGAAATGTTTTCTTGCTGTTACCTTTGTTCAAATACTCAAAGAAAAAAAGAAACCTCTCTTTAATTCTTAAGCAGATCCCATTTGCAGAAGATATGACTTTTATGTAGAAAATCTTCCAAGCATTCAAGCAAAAAACTCCTGGAACTAATCAGCAATTTCAATAAATCTCAATAAAGTTTTAAGATATAAAATCAACGTACAGAAATCAGTTGCATCTCTATACGCTCTATGCGTGAAACATCTGAAAAAGAAATAAAACCATCCCATTCACAACAGCATCAAAAACAATAAAAATATTTTGTTAGGAATAAATTTAGCCAAGTAAAAGATCTGTACAATGCAAGCTACAAGACTTTGTTGAAGGAAATTGAACAATGGAAAGACATCCCATATTCATGGATCAAAAGAATCAATAATGTGGAAAAGTCTATACTATCCAAAGCCATCTGTAGATTCAACAATATGCCCACCAATATACCAATGGCATTCTTCACAGAAATACAAAATACAACCTAAAATTTGGAACCACAAAAGACCCCTAATAGCCATAGAAATCTTGAGGGGAGAAAAAAAACTAGAGGTATCACATTTCCTGATTGAAAACTGTACTACAAAGCTATAGTAATAAAAACAATATGGCACTGGCATAAAAATAGACCCACAGACCAATGGAACAGAATTGAGAGCCCAGAATTAATGCCCCATGTATGCAGTCAATTAATATTCAACAAGGGAGCCAAGAACACTCAATGGGGAAAGGATAGTCTCCTCGACAAATGGTGTTGGGAAAACTGGATAAATATGTGCAAAACAATTAATTTGATATCTGTCTTATACTGCCCACAAAATCTAACTCAAAATGGATCCAAGACTTGAACATAAGACCTGATGCTATAAACCTCCTAGAAGAAAACTCAGAGAAGCTGCTCCTCAACGTTGGTCTCGTCAAAGATTGTTCAGATGTGACACCAAAAGCACAAACAGACAAAAGAAAAACTCAACAACGTGGACTATATAAAGCTTAAAGCTTCTGCACAGCAAAATAAACAATTAACAAAATGAAAAGCCAACATACAGAATGGGAGAAATTTTTGCAAACCATATACTGGAGAAGGGGTTAATATCTAAAATATATGAAGAACTCAAAGATAAAATGTTTAAAGTCCATAACTCATACAAATCAGTAACAGCAAGAGCAACAAAAAACTCCTACAACTCAAAAACAAAACAACAAAATAGATCTTAAAATGGGCAAAGGAACTAAATAGACATTCTTCCAAGAGGACATTCAAATGTCCAATAGGTACGTGAAAAACTGTTCCACACAAATACTCATCTGGGAAATGCAAATCAAAACCATAATGCAATATTACCTCATACCCATTAGAATGGCTTTCATCATGAAAATAAGAGATAACACGTGTTGGTGAGGATGTGGAGAAAAGGGAGTATACTGTTGGTGGGAATATAAATTGTCTCAACCGCTGTGGAAAATAGTATGGAGGTTCCTCAAAAACTAAACATATCTATATGATGCACCAATTCCACTTCTGGATATATACCCAAAGGAAATGAAAATGGGATATTGAAGAGACGAATGTACTCCCATATTCATTGCAGCATTATTCACAATGGCCAAGATATGGAAACAACTTAAGTGCCCATCAACGGATAAATGGATAAAGAGGATATGATGTATACATACAATAGAATATTATTCAGTCATGAGATAGAAGGATATCCTACCATTTGCAACAACACAGACAGACCTTGAACACATATGCTAAACGAAATAAGAAGAAGAAAAACAACTACTGTCTGATATCATACATGGACTCTAAAAAAGCAAAACTCATGAAAACCAAGAATAAAGCCATAGTTGCTGGGGCTGGGGGATAGGACAGATGTTGTTTAAGGGTACCAACTTGAAACAAGTAGTAAATAAACCCTAGAGACCTAATGTATAGTATAATGAATAGAGAAATCAATATTGTATTATAATAATCAAAACTGCTAAGAGACTAGAACTTGATTATTGCAGTCACTAAAAAGAAAGGACCACTATGTAACAGGACAGAGATGCTAATTATTGCTACAATGACAATCATATTACAATATATAAACATATCAAATCAAGATGTTTTATACATTACATTTGCATAATGTTCTTTGTCCAATATATTCTTACACAACTTCCATTTAGATTATAGTCAGCTAAGAAACTGAAGAATTATTTTTAAATCAAATTTACGGAGATTAATTTCACGAACTCAGTTCGAAATGGATCAAGGCCTTTAGACAGCCTTATTTTTCCCCCCTAAAAATAGAATTGGTCTCCAAATGACCAATGTTAGCATGCCCCTTTTGTTAACCCAATTATAGAACATATTACTGGAGAAGTATCAACATTTCATCTTAAAAAATGTTTTAGACCATTGCCGGAACTGACATCAGGCAAAAAAAAAATATACTTTGATTTCTTGGCAGTGATTTGCTTGGCTGGGTGCATTCCCCAACACTTAGTAAGAAAAACAGCGTCCTATAATGGAATTCAATTTCCCTTGAGCAGAGCAAGATTTAAGGATAAGCTAGTTCAGTTTCTTTGCACCTGTGTGGCTAAGCAGAATTACATGAAGTCAGAAGTGATGGTGTCAAAATACTAGAGTCACACACAAAGCCACTGAGGATCTGGAGAATACGATTTCAACAGCTGAAAAAGTGACCATAAACAAAGGTGATAAGTCCAGATGCCTTAAAAAGACATGAAGACAGATTATCTACAGGATTCTAATAGATCAGCATCTCCTTTGAGAACATAGCCAAGGTCTCCAAACACTTCGTAATGAAGCTCTGTGGACAGTGAATGACCTGGCCCATCGGTTGACAGTCTTTCAGCTGAAAGGAACCCAATTGAGTGATGAGGACATATATTTTCTTACATGGGAAGTCCACAGGTAGGGCAGCTCCAGGCTGATTAATTAGGTGGTCCAGTAATATTTACTCCAGCTTTGTTTCTCTTAAGTGTGTTGACATTCCCCTTTTAATCACAGATTCCATCTGTGCTAAACATCACTTCCCTGTGCAATGGCTTCTCTAAACTTCTGTTAAGAAGACCTTAATGGCCCCTTAAATTACCCTTCCAACCTAAATTCTCACATTAAATGATTACCTTTCTCTTGAAAGTGGCGTTTAGATGGAATTTGGTTTTTTTAGCCCATTCTAATAGACTTTGTGTTTGGGGAGGGAGTTTCGTTTATTTTTATTTTTGCTTGAGAGAGAGAGAGCACCTAAGCAGGGGAAGGGGCAGAGGGATAGAGAAAGAGATTCCCAAGCAGGCTGCACACTCAGTGGGGAACCCGACTCAGGGCTCAGTCATGACCCTGGGATCATAAACTGAGCCCAAATCAAGAGTCGAATGCTCAACCAACTGAGCCACCCAGGCACACCTACATTGGTTTTGATAGCTTTTCTATTTGGGCTTATCTCTGCTATATTATTTCATGATTTTTACATTGTAAAAAATCATGATTTACATTGCATGATTTACATTGTAATCATATGGAATTTAAGTCGGAAGCAAGTCTGGTATAAGAGGAGCTACAGAGTAACCAGTTCATGCAAGTACTTGTTGGCATTATAAGAACTTAGGACTTGTTTTAAATGCAATGGAAAGACATTGAATTTTTCAAGCAGAGTGTTTTTGATCTATACAAAGATCAATATAACCTATTACAAGGGAGCATAGATTATTTGGAGGAAAGAGAGGAAACAGTAAGACCATTTAGGAGGATGTCAACTGTCGTACCAGCAGTAGATGCTGGTGACCTGGCTCGGTGGTAGCAATGGTCATTGAAGGAAGCTGATGACTCCAAACTAAGAACTGACATATAAAGACGTGCAGATAGATCAAATGGGTGGCAGACGTTAAGAGACGAAATCAAAGATCAAAAGATTATATTTGTTTCTGGACGATGGCATTATTTTCTAGGTAGTGGAGAAGCCTGAGGAGGAGAATACATTTTCAAAGCAGAAGGAATAGATGATTAATGTTTTACGTGCATAAATGTACGATATCTATGACACAGCCAAATGGATATGCCAAGTCAGCTCTTGGATATGTAAGCTTTTTATTGCTCAGAGCTCAAGTCTTGACTAGAGATAGAAACGAGGGCATCATCAGCCAGCTGAGCTCTGAGACACGCCAACCTTAGGGCCCTCAAGATAGAGGAAGCACAGGCACTCAAGGACAGTGTGATGAGGCAGACAGTGTGGTGGGAGAAACATCATGGGAGCCATTTTCTTGATGCCAAGAGAGACTGTATTCCCAGAATTCCAGTCCAGGAAAGATGAGGACGGAAACCGTCATTGAATGTCATCATGGAGGTCATTATTATCTTAGCAAGAACATTTTCTTTGGAGTATTAAGGCAAAAGGCCATTCACAGCGGTGTCAGGACAGAATGGACTGGAGGCAGTAGAGACACTGTGTGGGAGTCTGGCTGTGAAGCAGAGCAATAGAAATCTTTTTTTTTTTTTTTTTTTGGTACCACTTGTAAGGCTCATTTCAGCCCATAAATACTCAGCGCATGTGCGATCTTTTTTTAAAATTTTTTAAATGTTTTATTTATTTCTGAGAGACAGAGAGAGAGACAGCATGAGAAGGGAAAGGTCAGATAGAGAGGGAGATACAGAATCTGAATCAGGCTGCAGGTTCTAAGCTGTCAGCACAGAGCCCGACACAGGACTTGAACCCACAAACCATGAGATCATGACCTGAGCTGAAGTCAGATGCTTAACTGACTGAGCCATGCAGGTGCCCCTGGAATCAATCTTAATAAACAGTTATCAGTGTCAACATAAAAACCTAACAGGTGTCTGGGTGTATATTATCCACTGTTTGGGCAGTAGTATTCTTATTGAGCTCTATATTTCTGAACCGAAGGAACCTAGAGTAGCCACAGGTAGGGAAGAGTGGGGCAGCCTAGAAATTTCCCCTGCAGTGTTGGGTTATGTCCATGAACTCTAGAGTGTCGGATTCTGTCTGTGAATTTACTACAGATCTTCACAGGAACATCCATTCATCATAAATTACTCTGAGATCCAGAAGAGAAGGATGGAGTCATCCAAACTATTGATATTTTATAGTGGAAATGACCAGACCATTTACTACATCTAATCTTGGTGATACATTCTTTTTTTAAAAAAAAGTTAGCATTGTAAGACTGGGCTTTTTAAATTACTGTACTTTCCTTATACAAATATTTATACAGGATCATAATATTCAGTTATTTAAATGCATTATTTATATAATGATATTTTATAGTGCAACTTTTTCCCTGTTTAAAATTTAAATGATATGACCCCAAATAATATGTTCTGTTTTCTACCAGAAACCGGTGTTACACCAATGATATATTGTTATATAATCTTGGTTGGGAATATTTCATATGAATGCATACAAAAGGGAAATATAGTTACACTGAAAATCAGCAAAGATTTACTAAGAGTTATTTTATGAAGCCATTTACAAAACATCTATTTTAATACATGCAAATAGGTTCTGAGGAATATTACTTTGAGGCCAAATAGTAATAACAGAAGTAAGATCATCTAATTTGGGCATCGAGAGTTTCAATGATGAAGGAACAGCCGTTTGTATTTAAAGACAATACATACTGGTTTATAGGCTTTATGCCCGCCTTATACTTATGTCCATTACAACAATCACAGGTCATTATAATATCACTCATTGGTTGTATTAGAAAGTAAGTAATTGTCATACCTTTAAAGACTAATTACCGAGTTATAGTTCCTTGTGAAAGAATGTCCTCTGAGAATAATTTCAGCTCACTGGAACAGTTTAAAAAGTCTGTACATTAGATCCTATACATTAGTTGCATTTTCTTGCTCACATATGCACAGATTCAGTGGCAAAGTCTACTTGTGCTTTAACGTATAAACTAAATGTTTAATTTCTTTGATGCTGTCGATCCTACTTTTGTAAAAAGTTGCGTCTCCGGTTTTGTTTAGGGCCTGAAGGTGCTCTTTTTGAACATTCAGTGGAGACCCCACTCGTAAGAGCCGACCCATTTCAGGACCTGAGGTAAGAGTTTTGTTCACATATCAGCTCTTTTACAGAAGATACCTGGACGTGTACTGGAGTAATATGTTAGCAGTTATTTCCAGAACAGGTCTTATTCCACCAACTGTCTTTATCCCCATCGTGTGCCACTTGCTAACTAGTCATAACTTACTAAAATCTAAAGGAGGTAAAAAGTACTACAGATTCCCACTGCTTAATGCACCCAAAGCAGAGCATTTACCATCTTAACCACTTTTAAGTGCCCAGTTCAAAGGTAGTAAGTGCATTTGCACTGTTGTACAGCCGTCACCACCACCATCAGCGGAATTCTTTTCATGTTGCAAAGCTGATATTCTGTGTGCAGTAAATTACTGCCTGTTCTCCCTTCCACCAATCCCTGGAAACCACCCTCTACTTTCTGTCTCCATGGGTTCAGTGACGCTAGGCACCTCGTACAATGGGATCAGACACTGTTTGGACTTTCCAACTGGCTCTTTCATTTAGTATAATGTCCTCAACAATGGATGTCTTTACCTAATGTCAGAATATATAAAATCACCTAGTTCCAGAGGTAAAGGTGTTCCTTACACACAGTCTCCGTGTGCCTGTGTGTGTTTCACTTTACCACCACACTCCTCAATGACCCTTATTCTTATACCTGTTTATTCCAATATTATATTTGTATCTTAGAACAAAATCAAATGCTATCTTTTATTGAGTTACTTTTAAAGTTTATTTATTTTGAAAGCGAGAGAGCGTGCATACATGAGCAGGGGAGGGGCAAAGAGAGGGAGAGACAAAATCCCAAGCAGGCTCCCTGCTGTCAACACAGGGCTCAAACTCATGAACATTAAATCGTGACCTGAGCCAAGGTCAAGAGTCAGATGCTTAACCCACTGAGCCACCCAGGTGCCCCCAAATACTATTTTTTAAAACAAATGTCTAAAGCCTAAGGCATCACTCGCAATTATATTCAGTATTTGAATTTGAAATATATGCAGAACAATTAATATCCTAATATATTATGTATAACAGAGGAAATAAAGTACAGTATGAGTCCCAGCTTTACAGAGAGAAGCCTTGTGACCTTGGCCAAACTAACTCTTTGAAACTTTTTTTTCTCATCTATAAAATGCTGATAGTAATACATATCTCAAAAGATTTGGGGGAAAAATCAATAAGCTGTTAGGTTAAGAGTATTTTGTAAACTGAAAGTTGAATACAAATAATCATTTTTCGTATCAGTATTATACCAAGTAAATAATCACCCTAAATGGAATAAAAGGAAATTAAGCATTTTCTCTTATCTTGAATGCCTAATTAAATATTAATCAAAAGCAAATGAGAGTTCAGTTTATCTTACCAACTTAGAGAACATTTGCAGCATGAAAATAAATTGTGACTCTAATTACATTAGAACAATTTCATCAATTTTGATAAAGGATCATAAGATCAATATCTCAGAATTATTATAGTTAGGAAAGAAGAACATTTTGCTTTTCTAGGATAGAAAAATGATAGTGTCTTTAAAAATGATCCCATTAAAACCATTTTGAAATTATACAATAATACAGATTGTAGAGATACCAGACTCCTTTTTGAAATAAATGCTGCTATTTTAAAAGATCTAGATCTTGAAATTAAACCATCCAGCTTAGTTTGTCCATCAGGACCTAAATCTGCCAGTTACACAGCAGACCCCTGCTAAGAAAGAAGTGAAAGAAGCGTAATCTCTTGCTTTCTGAAATGTGATGTACTAAGGGACGTCACATAACCCAGGTGTTATAACCAAATTGATTGAGGAACTAAGGAAATTGTAAGATATTCCTGGAGGGATGGGGTGAGGCTGGAAGCCCTGAGCTAACATGCACTGAACGGGCCAGGACCTGTGCTCCGTGCTGTCTCAAAATTTATCTCATTTAATCATCAGCTCAACCCTAAAAATAATCAATTTCATCCCCATTTTATAAAAGAGAAAGACTGAGACCAAGATATTAGCATGTTCTAAGCAAAGATGAAGAAGTAGCCGAAAGATCATTCGACCTCAGCTCTGACCCCAAAGCCCACGTACATTGAGTGTATTGTCTCCACCGGCTAAGTGAACCCCTGAGTGATTTAGTCTTTGATTTACAGCCAGACTCCACTAATCAATTATACGACAGTCATATTTTCTCCTGTAAATTCTTACTATAAACTTTCTTTCACTTTTGACTTCTGAGTCCAGGATCATTATTGCTCCTGGCCTGAGTACAGTTAAAATGATTCTAGAATATCCTGTAAAGAAAGAATTTGGATTTTGTAGGGCTGACGTCATAAGGCATTTGCAAATACATCCCTGAAATAGACGTGTGTAAACATCACAAATTTAAATTTTGATATTGGCTTAAGTGGTAGTCATAGAAGGGTGACAATTATTATTTTCTTTAAGAAAAAAGATAATTAATTTGCATTTAAACTAGATTTACATTTCTTTTAGCAAAATCATTCACAAGAAAAATATGAACTCTGACATGGTGCCTTCATTGTGACATGTTACTATTCATTCCTATGTGATATAATTCATTCTTTTTTTAAAAAATTCAGCAAAAATAGACTAAACGTGATTTTGTGCCAGGATGGATGCTAGTTCCGCAGTGATAAAAGGCATGAATCCTGCTCTTCATGATTTTAAAGTCTTGGGAAAAGATATATGCAAACAAGTTAGAACAATATAGTTCCTTGCTACGATGAAAGTCCAAAATGTAGTGAGGGCAGAGGAGAAAAAGCATAAAATCTTCCCAAGGCAATCTGAAATGACAGATTCACAGAGAAGGAACTATTTGATCTGAAACTTTAGGAATCAGTAAACATTAACATCACAGGATAAACCCAATGGGCAGGTGATGGCGATTAACTAAGTTATTCTTTGTAAGTTGCTGGTAACATTTTGCTTAGCACCTGGTCAGTAACATAGAAGTGCCTTCATTGGGTAAAGTAAAAGGAAGGGCATGGAAACATTCGCCCCTGTTTCAAACACTTGTAAATACGAGTTTACTTCTAAATAAATAAATAAGTAAATAGGAAGAGAGGTAAGGAAGGGGAGAGGGAGGGAGGAAAGAAATACATTTTTATAAATATATGTTGTATACTTACAAACGTTTTTCTGCTAGAAAGCAAGACAAGCTCATACTTAGATTTCAGTAACAAAGAGGAAATTCACTGTCAGAGCTGAACTGACGTGCTCCTAGAAAAGTCAGGATCCCACAGAGATTAGGGACTGGGGCCTTAGTGTATTATGGGACGGGGGGACCAAGCCGTAGCCTAGTGTGTGTGCAATGCCCAGACTGAGATGCCTTGTACGCCCTGGTCTCCCACGGAAGTTATTTTAGACAATTTGCCTAGCTCTCTAAAGGTGCTGCAAGCCCGTCTTGGGCCCTGGGTCGAGTGACCCACAAGAAACCATGAACTACAGACATGTGCTTGGCCAAGATGGGAGGACTTAATCGACACTACCTCCTTGTATAAGATCTCAGAGCTGGGAAATTAATGTTAAAAACTGCACTTGCACTGACGTCCAGCTGCATTGAAGAAATGATCCCATTACCCACGACACAAAAACACCTATGGAAAACAGTCGTAGCTGAAGATGAGCTTATTATAATAATCATAATCATAATCACAATCATAATCATAATGAAAAGACAGAATTAGCAGCCACAACAAGTTACCCCTTGAAAATCTAAGAGAGCAAAGTGAGAGATTTTAAAAGACATGAATAAAATGCTCAGTGAGAAAAAAAAATATTATTTAAAAATGCTTTTTTAATGTTTAATTTTATTTTTGAGGGAGAGCGCAGACGAGAGAAGTCAGAAAGGGAGACAGGAGGGGCGCCTGGGTGGCTTAGTCGGTTAAGCGTCCGACTTTCACTTGGGTCATGATCTCGGGGTTCGTCGGTTCGAGCCCCGCGTCGGGCTCTGTGCTGACAGCTCAGAGCCTGGAGCCTGTTTCAGTCTGTGACTCCCTTTCTCTCTGACCCTCCCCTGCTCATGCTGTCTCTCTCTCTCTCCTAGAAATAAATAAAAACATTTAAAAAAAAAAAAAAAAAGAAAGAAAGGGAGACAGGATCTGAAGGGGGCTCTGTGCTGAGAGCAGAGAGCCCGCAAGGTCATGACCTGAGATGAAGTCGGATGCTTAGCCGACTGAGCCCTCAAAGAAAACAAAATTTTGAGTACAAGGTAAGGCAGGGTCACAATGGTATGAAAATGGCAGATTTGGAAAATAACAACATAGAATTCTAGAAGGGAGAGCATGTAATTGAAATCCGTGTCACCCGGTAGTTGGTTTCTCACACCATTCTGCAATAAAAGGAATTGGGATTCTTTGAAGAAATGGCTCATTCTAGGACCAGGGCAGCAAATGTAGAAGATGAATTTGGAACATTTTCCAGCGCCGGTGAAAAGACGTGCTCAAAAATCGAAACAACGACGGGGTGCCATTAAGTGTCAATTAAGCATCCGGCCTCGGCTCAGGTCATGATCTTGTGATTCATGGGTTCGAGCCCTGTATTGGGTTCTGTGCTGACGGCTCAGAGCCTGGAGCCTGTTTCAGATTCTGTTACTCCCTCTCTCTCTCTGACCCTCCCCCACTCATGCTCTGTCTCTCTATGTCTCAAAAATAAACTATTTTTAAAATTTTTTTAAAAAATCAAAATAACAGCCAAAAGGACACAGGAGCCAAATGAAAGAGCTCCCAGTCAAAGAACTCCCGGTCACAGCTATACAATTTAAGCAAAAAAAAAAAATCAGCATCTTGAATTGTAACCGAAAGCTGATTGGTATCAAATCTCCGGGATTTTTAGTTTCCATCAAATACATTATAAAATAAGGTGTTTCGGGGCGCCTGGGTGGCTTAGTCGGTTAAGCGTCCGACTTTCGCTTAGGTCATGATCTCGCGGTTCGTGGGTTCGAGCCCCGCGTCGGGCTCTGTGCTGACTGCCAGCTCAGAGCCTGGAGCCTGTTTCAGTCTGTGACTCCCTCTCTCTCTGACCCTCCCCTGCTCACGCTGTCTCTCTCTCTCTCTCCTAGAAATAAATAAAAAATATATTAAAAAAAAAAAGAAAAGAAAAAAAATAATAAAATAAGGAGTTTCATTTCAAAATGACAATGTTTATCATAAGGCAGAAATGATCTTTTGCAAATGTTTATGAAAAACACATTAACGTAAAACTGCGTAATCGGTACGTAGTTTTTCAGATTTCTTTTGTTGTACAAAGTGTGGGTTTTGTATGTGAACGTACTGAACTCTACCCAACATGGCCAATGTGCCTCTCAAAGTGCTGGAGCCAATCTATAATTCCGTGACCAGTGTATGGATCTGTCTTTCCTCATCTCTTACCAGTATTTTGCACTGACTTGATGATCTTTTTCATGCTGATGATCTTTTTCAGGTTATCTTGTGTTATTTTACTTTTCATTTCCCTAGTGACTAGTGTGGGTAAGCATCTTTCACATTTTTATTTTGTTACTTAAATCCTCTGGTTTCTCTTCAGATCGTATAAATCTGTCCCTTTTTATTTTGTTATTTAAGGCTGCTACTTCTGGAGCTGAGTTCATCTCCACTGCTTCTTTAATTACTCTTCAGAGTGGATTTATAGAGGAGTGCCTGGCTGGCTCAGTCCATTAAACGTCCAACTTTGGCTCAGGTCATGATCATGAGTTTGAGCCCCACGTTGGACTTTATGTTGACAGCCTGGAGTCTGCAGCCTGCTTGGGATTCTGTGTCTCCCTCTCTCTTTAAATATTATTAAATTTTAATTAAATTTAATAAAATTTAATTAAATTAAAAATTAAAATATATAAAATATTCTGAATATTAACATGTTTCCTATTAACATTATTGTATTTTTAATGTTTATATACTTAAATGTATTTATAATTTCTTTCATTACATCTGGATTTTAAGACCTAATTTGAAACTTCCCTTATAGAAGGAGGAAGTTGTCAGGCATGTTACTTATCTGGCTTTGCCCTTTACATTTGAGATCCCTGAGGCCTTTAGAGTTTATTCTCGTATGAGTTATAAGATATGAAGCGTGGGCCTAATTTTATCTTTTCCAGTCATCCGGCCAGAGGTGGCAGCAGTTCGATTATTAAAAATTCTACCTTTGTCTCTACAATTTGAAATAAAACCTTTATTATGTATTAAATTTTCCTGTGCACGTGGGTCTGTTTGCATATTTTCTTTCTAGTCCACGAGTCTGCCTAGTACCAACCTTGCTAAATAGGATATAAAAGATATTCTATTTTAAGTTTATTTATTTTAAGAGAGAGAGCATGAGTTGGAGAGAAGCCGAGAGAAGGAGAGAGAGAGAATCCCAAGCAGGCTCTACACTGTCAGCTTAGAGCCTGATGCAGGACTTGAACTCATAAACCGTGAGATCAAGACCTGAGCCGAAACCAAGACTCAGATGCTTAACCAGATGAGCCATCCATGTGCCTCTAAAAATATAGTTTAATGTCTGGTAGGACGTCTCTCTCTCTCTCCCTCTGTGTCTCTCTCTATCTCTCTCTCTCTCTCCCTTGTACTTACCCTCTTTTAATATTTCTCTGCCAATTCTTGCTTATTTTTCCCTGTCAACTTGAGCATTAACTTGTCTAGTTCAAGAAAAGCATATTCTTGGGGCGCCTGGGTGGCTTAGTCGGTTAAGCGTCCGACTTTCGCTCAGGTCATGATCTCACGGTTCGTGGGTTCGAGCCCCGCGTCGGGCTCTGTGCTGACTGCCAGCTCGGAGCCTGGAGCCTTTTTCAGTCTGTGACTCCCTCTCTTCTCTGACCCTCCCCTGCTCACGCTGTCTCTCTCTCTCTCGTAGAAATAAATAAAACATTAAAAAAAAAAAAGCATATTCTTTTATTAGGATTATGTTAAATTCATATATTAATTTAAGGAAAACTGACATCTTTATGTCATTATTTATCCAAAAACACATGAGATGTCTTTCCATTTGTTAAAATCCATTTTTGTCCTTTCAGGAATACTTAAAAGTTTTATTTATGTATGTTTTTTTCACATTTCTTGCTAAGTTAACCCCTATGCTCGGTGCCTGGGGGGCTCAGTTGAGTGTCCAACTTTGGCTCAGTTCACGACCTCAGTTGGTGAGTTCAAGCCCCGCATCTGGCTCTCTGCTGTCAGCATGAAGCCCACTTCAGATCCTCTGTCCCCCCTCCCTCACTCGTGCTCTGTCTGTGTCTCTCTCTCTCTCAAGAATAAATAAGCATTTTTTAAAAATAATGCAATCCTTCTTTTATTGATTTATTCTTTTCAAAAAAATTTAACATTTATTTTTTGAGAGACAGAGAGGTAATGCAAGAGGGGTATGGGAAGAGAAAGAGGGAGACACAGCATCCAAAGCAGGCTCCAAGCTCTGAGCTGTCAGCACAGAGCCCATTGTGGGGCTTGAACCCATGAACTGTGAGATCATGACCTGAGCTGAAGTTGGATGCTTAACCAACTGAGCCACCCAGGCATCCCCAATTCTTTTTTTTATAAGAAATTTGTCTATTTAAACCTTTACCTTTAAAAGGGTCAATTTTGATCAACTGTATTTCCCTAGGTAGTTATTAATTTATTCTTGGTTTTCAAATATATTTGTATATGGTCTGAAAGTGGTATGTTGGCACTGTTTTAATTTTTTCTGTTTCAGTGTTTTTTGAAACAACTCAGTGATAAAAAAAAAAATCAATGTCTACCAATGCATGATTAACAAATGAGGCATTGAATTGATCTAACACAGCTTGCATAATCACATTCCTCATCCCGAATATTTACCTTTCATTTATCACAGGTTACCATTCCAAGGCTACTTAAACAATGAAAGCAATTTGTATCTCGTGGTAATTGACAGTTTATGGTGTGGCTTGTTTTCCTTAATTCTAGAAATTCCAAGAAAAAAAGAAAATGTCATAAAATAGCAAAATAAAACATAGTACATTTAGTCAATTCAATGCGTGAAAACAGTTTGAAGAATTGGCAGTTTCATTCATTAACAGGGGGAAAAAAAAAAGGTGGCTGGTCTGCCTGGCTGGCTCAGTTAGTGAAGCATGTGACTCTTGATCTTGGAAATGGAAGTTTCAGCCCTATGTTGGGTGTAGAGATTACTTAAAAAATAAATCTCAAAAGGAAGGGAGGAAGGGAGGGAAATCCAGGAAGGTAGGAAGGAAGGGAGAGAAAGAGAGAGAGAAAAAGAAAGAGAGAAAGAGTGAAGAAGGAAGGAAGAAAGGAAGAAAGTTAAGTAAGCTAGTTTCATCCAATAACAGAATAGTGAAAATAAACCCTTAGGAGCTTGGGTGTGTTGGAAGATCCTGCTTGGGCATTCCCTTATGAAGGGAATGAATTCTTTCAAAAACACGTTTGTTTTTCAGATTTAGGTCTTTGATCCGACCAGATTTGTTGATCATGTGAGGTGTATTATTCATGTTTCAGTTTTTCTAGGGGTTAAACTTCTGGATTTCAGATTTAACCCCCTCCAGTAAAGTTTCTAACTTTCAATAGGGGAATTTAACCATTTATATTTATTATAATCACTGGCATACTTGACATATTTCTGTGGTATTATGTTTTATTTACTGTGCTTGTTCATTTCATTTTTATTTCTTTCTGACCTTTGGTTGGATTAAGAAGCTTTTCCTGAGTCTCCCTGTGGTATTTCCCTCTAATGGTTCTGTTTTTATTCTTTTAATGATTACCCTTTGTATTTTATGTGCACGGAGATAAATTAATACTTCCTAATGAAGTTGAAGTCATTATCATTTCTTCCCAAATTTCAAAAAAAATTAAAAAGTTATTCCCGTCTTGGTTCCACTTTGCTTTTACTCATCTGTTTTCTGGTTTTCAGGCAATTCAGATTTAGCTTTACCCACATGCCGTGTTCATTTTTCCAATGTCCACCCCCTGCTTCTTGCAAAATACTCTTTTCTCCTGGTTTTAGTTCCTATAAGTCCTGTATACACAGTAAACTTTTCCCTCTGGCCCTGAAATGTCTAGTCCCTTCATAGTGGAATGATAGTTAAGCTGGGATAGATTTCTAGACTGACAATAAATTTTCATCAGCATGGTTAAGATAGCATTCATTACTTTGGGGTCTTCGGTAAGCAATTCTCATTCTCAACAGTTCTCATTCATCTCCGTGTTTTACTGAGTGTTTGGGTGCTGGGTAGGTCTTAATCCATACTTGGCTATTGGTGCGCCACTACAGTTTTAGGAATTCTTGTTATTTTTCAGTTCTGGAAAATGATTAACCATGACCTCTTCCTATCTGTGCCTTCTCATTCTCTAAAGCACAGGTGTTCTTCACTTGTGGTCTGTGGATCCCCTGGGTGTCCAAGAATAGAAGTTAGCAGGCTAATGATTTTGAATGTGAAAAAGAAATCCTTCATTTTCACTGACTTAGGATTGAAATTTCGTGTCCCTTCAACTCTAAATGAAGGTCAACAAACCACAGTGGTATTAGCCATTTCTTTGACTTTTTCATCTACGGAAGCAAGAGATACTTCAATATCACATAAAAATTGTAGCAGGTATAGAAGAATACATTACACTCTCTTCACTGCTTTGACCCAAATTATTTAATACATTACTAAACAAGTTCTAACTTGCTATGTCACCCATTTAAAAATATTTTTTAAAATTTTTTATGTTTATTTTCTTGAGAGAGAGACAGAGCGTGAGCCAGGGAGGGACAGAGAGAGAGGGAGACACAGAATCCAAATCGGGCTCCAGGCTCTGAGCTGTTAGCAGTACAGAGCCCAACATGGGGCTCGAACTCACAAACTGTGAGATCATGACCTGAACTGAAATCAGACGCTTAACTCACTGAGCCACCCAGGTGCCCCTGAAGATATTTTTACATTTGTATTTAAAAGTCATTAGTTTCCGGGGCACCTGGGTGGCTCAGTCGAGTAAGCATCTGATTTCAGCTCAGGTCACGATCTCACAGTTAGTGGGTTCGAGCCCCACCTCGGGCTCTGTGCTGACAGCTAGCTGAAAGCCTGGAGCCTGCTTCAGATTCTGTGTCTCCCTCTCTCTTTGATCCTCCCCTGCTCATGCTGTCTCTCTCTCTCTCTCAAAAATAAATAAAACATTAAAATTTTTTTAAGTCATTAGTTTCCTTTGAAATTCTATGAGTTTTATTTTATGCATTTAAAAACATTAAACTTGTATTTCAAATTTTATATTTCTTGTTTTTCCTCTGAATTATCAAAGCAACGTTACAATGTCCTATTCTCTTTTCATATGTGGCATGTCTACCAGAGACTTTAATTTTTTTATTTCATGAATTTCTACTTACTTGGTTTTCATTTTTTTAATTAGTTTGTGTGTGAGAGAGAGAGAGGCAGAGAGAGTGACAGAGAGAGAATCCCAAGCAGGCTCTGTACTGGGGGCCTGACTGGGGGCTTGATCTCATGAACTATGATATCATAACCTGAACCAAAATCAAGAGTCCTATGCCCAACCAATTGAGCCACCCAGGCACCCCTACCCACCTGGTTCTTCAGTCTTTCTGTGTCTCTTCTGGTCTTATTCTAGGAGTGTATATTTATGTCTTTGGAGGCTCTAAACTCAGTTATGTGTTAGTCCCTTTCTGACTGATCTATTAGATCTAGTTCTTCCTGTTCTCTCTAGAATCTAGATTCTCCCATGGGTTTTAGAAATTCTGGGGATTCATGCCCTTTGGCTCTCTGTCTGGGAGAAGTGGTCGTGGAGACCCTTGAATTTGCTTCCTGTCTGTTTCACTTTCACTTCGCCCGGGCCCTGCAGGGGGCATGTTCCAAAGCCAGTGTTCACAAGTATTTCTCAGGGTGGGCTCGGGACGCCTGAAGAGCGTGTGCATGTGGGCTCTACACTAAAGCATGTTTTCAGACTTTCTGCTCACATCCCCGAAGGAGCAGCTGGCTCTCGGGTTGTTATCACGCTGTGTTTCGACTCCCATCTGTGTGCCCAGAGCCCATTTCCAAACACCTCTCCCCTCCCCCTTCCCATAGTTGGCCACAGCTCCTTCCCTGTAGAGATTTAAAACACCAGTTCACATGGCATCTGTCTGCCCAGTACCTCCGAGCGCTCCAGCACTTCAGCCCCTCTCATCCTCTGGCTACGAGTTTCTTCTGTTTCTGACACAGTGAAAATGCCCTTTGTTTGTTGTTTTTTATGCCTAGTATGTGTTTTCATGTTTTTTTCCTCATTGTAGTTTATCCAGCGTTTATATGTAATGGGGGACTGAGAGGGGCTGTACAGCCGCCTCTCTGTCCTGACCAGACGTAATAGATTTATTTGTATAATGAAACTGGAATCTTGTCATTCCTCCGCTTATATCCTTTAACCTACATGAATGTTAGGTTCCTAAAGGCAGGAAGCTTGTCTGCCTTGTTTGCTACTGTTTGTCTACAAACCCAGAAGAGCACATAATAGGGACTTAAGAAATGAGGGTTGAGTGAATTAAATGCATTATCCCCCACCACTTTCAGGGACCAGCACAATGAACGGGGCCTGTGGTCAGCATGGCCTGGTGTGGACATAATCTCGTCCTTGCGTGGTTTGGCCAGTGCTGCCCAGAGATCAGCAGCTCTTGTCAGTTTGTGTTTATGCTCCCTGGCCACTCATCCTATTTACCAAACCTGGGCCTGACGTCAGCCTGAAAGAGCTGAAAGTCCAAACACTACCCATAAATTCCAGTCACTTTTTCCCCTTTCTTTGGTACTAACATGATGTGAGCAATAAATATTAATATTTATATTAAATATTATAATCATACATGGTTGACTAGTTACATTCCCTAAACTCTAAAATGAATATGGGCAAAAGCTTGGGGAGTTACTGAATTCTGTTTATCTTTACTTAAAAAGGAACACTTAAAAAGCTTTACTTAAAACCCACCTGCTTTAACAATCACATTACCTTAATTAATTGTGTTTTTATAACATGAATTGTGTGTGTGTGTGTGTGTTATTTATATATTTGGTATATTTCTGGAGTAGTGTTCAAAACTTTGTGTTCCTCATAGAAGAGTAAGTATATTTTTTTAAAATGTTTATTTATTTGAGAGAGAGAGTGGGGGAGGAGCAGAGAGAGAGGGAGAGACAATCCCAAGCACGCTCTGCACTATGAGTGCAAAGCCCGACATGGGGCTCGATCCTACGAACTATGAGATCATGACCTGAGCTGAAATCAGGAAATCGGTCACTCAACCGACTGAGCCACCCAGGCGCCCCCAGCCATGAGTAAACATTTATATATTCACATATTTGAAGAAAGAGGTAGACATCTAACTTGCAAACTAAAATATAACAAAAGAGAGAAGAGAAAAAAAAAAGTTCTTTTATATCTGACTATTGTTCAGTTTGTTCATGGAAATGTATACTTCAGAGTTTTCTAATCACAGCCTTTTTTGGTAAAATGTGACTTAACTTGTGTTGATCTGACATGTTTCATCTTCAAGGTTAGAAAAGATACAAAGGGGAAGAAATGTGCTACTCCAGAAGCACCATATTATAACATGGCTAAAAACCGGCAGTTGGTCCTACTGAAGTCATTTTGTTATTTGATGACTGATCTTTGAAACAGACTTGCCTTCACTAGGGTCTTCAGGATCACAGATGGTTTGCCTGAAATGGCCCAGACCTCTACACGGTGCTTACATGTTTTCCTCCTTTCCTTTCCTTCCCCATCCCCTCTCCCTTTCTTTCCATCAATCCAGGCAGGAAAAAAATGTAATTAGCAGATGGCCAAATGGGCAGGCCATCCACAGACCAAATCATCTAGGTATATCTAAGTGTTACCCCTTAACATAATTTGGCCAATAAATTCCATAATTATCTCTTAAATGTTTTCTTGTACTCAAAGTAAATGTTAATTTCAAAATGCATAACATCGAATTTTTCATATTGAGTTGTACATAAAAAAATGAAACTTTGCTTTCTATTATAAATAGTGGCGGACAAAAAACTTGCCAATTAAAGGTAGCAATTCCTCTGAGTTAAAGGTTTAAGAAATAATACTCAGTTCAAATGCAAATGAATGATGTAGGTTCATCTCTCCTCTGGAGCCACTCCCTGTCTCTCCCTGCCCATGCCCACTCTAATCTTACCCTGCTGTGGGTGGATTGCTAACCATTTTGTATCCTGTTCTACTTACTGCTATTTAAACATTTCAGTCAAATCCGCCTTTCAGACTTTGGGGTTGGGTTCCTTCCTTCGGTTGGGTTGGGTTGGGTTGGGTTGGGTTGGGTTGGGCTGGGTTACCCCTTGGGTTAAAACTTTCAAGTGATTATATTGTGCCATCTGGTGGAAATTTAGTGTTTTTCAGGCCGAGGCAAATGGCATTTCTCTGATCCATGTATTCCTGGCTTTCTCTGTTTGACTTGGTCACAAGTAGATTCTGATAGATTCTACAAAAACAAAGCGCGCCGAGGCCAATCTCCATCCTGTCTATCAACACTACCAGTTCAGTATTTTCCCAAAAGAAATCTTTGCATTTGTAACCCTCCCAAGTTTAAAGTAAGAAGAAGGAAAGCAAACAAAACCTCGAGGCTAAATTTACATTCTATTTTATGAATTGGTGGCCAATGAACATGGGATTCTTCCTTAAATCTGTCTTTTTCCCAAATAAGGTGTGTTCACTAAAAAGAAAGCTTTCCAACGTTTTCATAGATAGCATTTTCTTTGGATGTAGTATACAGAGTACTTGACCCTGTCATCTGAAACTACTATGTAAGGGTAAAGCTGTCTAGTGTTTTATCTGTTTTCAGAGGATACTAATTGCGTAGACTCTCACTGATGGGAAGCTAATTTCTTTATTGAAATTATCACATTAGTTCTGGATTGCATTCAAGAACAACATGATGATGGGGCGCCTGGGTGGCTTAGTCGGTTAAGCGTCCGACTTTCACTTAGGTCATGTGATCTTGTGGTTCGTGGGTTTGAGCCCCGCGTCGGGCTCTGTGCTGACTGCCAGCTCGGAGCCTGGAGCCTGTTTCAGAGTCTGTATCTCCCTCTCTCTCTGTCCCTCCCCTGCTCACGCTGTCTCCTAGAAATAAATAAAAACAAACAAGCAAAGAACAACATGATGATACTATATCCATTACTAATTGTATTTTCCATGTAACTCCATTCAGTGAAGGATTCCTGGGGAATTTATTAAAAAATTAATAAATCTTTTTATGCTCAATTGGTTAAGCATCAGACTTTGGCTCAGGTCATGATCTCATGGTCCATGAGTTTGAGCCCCGTGTCAGGCTCCATGCAGACAGCTCAGAGCCTGGAGCCTGCTTCGGATTCGGTGTCTCCCTCTCTCCCTGCCCCTTCCCTGCTCATACTCTCTCTCTTCCTCAAAAAAAAAAAAAAAAAAAAATTAATACTGGTTTTTTTATTTCTTTCCCTCATTTCAGATTAGAGTCTCCCACACGGAGTCTAAGCATGGATGCCCCAAAGGGTGTTCATATTAAAGCTCATGCTGGGAAAATCGAGGCCCTTTCTCAAATGGATATCGTTTTACAAAGTAGTGATGGAATGGTGAGTTCAGCGTATCAGCTCCCGTTGTATTTCCTGACAATCCTCATATCCATTAAGGCATCGTTAAACTTATGGTGGTTTGTAAAGACACTGAAAAGAAGACAAAAGGCAATCCAGCATTGCAAGAAGGGCCAAGAAAGGCTGGAGTGATTCTGGACCCAGCCAGCCTTCTTCGCCTTGTATCTGTGCTATCCAGTCTCTTGTTATTTTCATCTTTGAAAGAATACTGCAGACATTCAGAGCTGACAGAGAATCAATTCTGCCATTTCCTATTGATCCAGCTTCTCTCAATATGGTGGCCGCTGGGAGTTCCCTATAAATGACAGCCATCATCGGTTACTGCCTAGAGCCCTATGCTTTCTCACACCAAATTAAGTTGACAGGAAAGTTAAATATGAAAAACGAGAGCTTAAAAGTCAGCCACAATAAGGATGAAATCTGGAACTTCGAGTCCTGAAATAAAACATCTCTGATACAAGCCGAAGTTCATAATAAGGCAATAGAACACTCGCTACTCCATACTGATTGGCCTAGTGCCAGATCAACTCCCGGGTTACCTCATTGAGTTCAAGAGCGTTAACAGGCCTCTCTAGACCTGAACCCATGTTCTCATTTGTCAAGTAGGGAAAATATTTGCTTAACGATGTCACAGTGCCCTATAATACCAATGTGGTAATATGGGTGACTTTTTAAAATTATATTAACAGGAATGTACAATTGAAATAGCAGATGTTGACCATGAGAGGTGGCTCATGTGAGTGGACAGGACCTGTCCAATGGCAGCCTCCTAATAGACTAGAAAAGTCATCTGATGAAGCCCCTTCAAGTTGTAACTTAAAACGTTACAATGTCAGGAGCAGATAAATGCAAAAATGGAAGCTAAGAATTCTGGAATCTCATTACTACATCATAATGTCACTACATAAAATGTATGACCTTGAAAAAATTATGCTAATCTTAATTTTGAAATAATATCACTTATCCCATCAGTGTGGTGTCATGTTTATAGTAGCATGTGGCCTGACACATAATGACAGTTGATATCCCTAATTACTGGGAGCTAGTTCAAGGTGAGGAGATGTCTGGCCTCCCACAAGATATATTCCCATAAAGACAAAGGAAAATGAGCAAGGAACTGGTACGTGGACAACCAGTGACTAGAGTTTGCTAGAAGAACAGGAAAAAAAATGGGGGAAATCCCCACCAATTAACCACAGGAAAGGAGAGCAGAGAAGCCAACAAGGAGAAGCAAAAGCACATTAGGGAAAATCAAGTACCTACAGAACCCAAAGCACTAGACAATAGTGTAAGTAGGTTCTGTGTTTACAAAAAAATACATGTTTCATTTCTTTTACTCTGACACCGTCCCAGACCACAAGGCAAAGCTTTGTGTCTAATACAGTTTTGTCCACTACTTCACATGGAAGTGGTCAGCTTCCCGAGGGAGAATAGACTGCAGGCATCAATTTATATATGTTTGTATATGTATATATGATGAGAGTTCATGAGGGCAGCCAGGTGGCTCAGTCAGTTAAGCATCCAACTCTTGGTTTCAGTTCAGGCCATGATCTCACGGTCCTGAGTTTGAGCCCTGCATCCGGCTCTGCACTTTCAATGTGGAGCCTGCTTGGGATTCTCTGTTTTCCTCCCTTTCTGCTCCTCCCACCCTCTCTCTCTCTCTCAAAATAAATAAATTTTTTTAAAGCTAAAAAAATAAGGTTGGCATTCATGGATGAGAGTATGTAAATAAAGGAAGAGTCCAACCGTGTTTGCAAGGAGGAAAATTATGCCCACCCACAACATACCTTAATTCCTTCTAACAAGTGAGCACCCTGCATGCGTAAGATTGGGCTACTCAGTATGAGGCTTCTTCTTTCCTTCGTTACCAGATTTTTCCCTCAATTAATGGCCATTTGTTTACATTTCAGTTTAACCAAACTAGAATAGGAGCAAAAACCCCAATAGCTTTTACTCACTTTTAGTTGGCGTTAGTCTGTGTGTCTGTTGCTTCTCCATATCTACGCAAAGGCAGCAGAGTTTCAAATGATATTTTAGAAACTAGGGGAATGGTTGCTGGCTAATAGGATGAATGTAATTGCCTCTTCTGGGAAAACAAAACCAGCAGAAATTCCAACATTCACAGGTAAAAATAGTGAAGGGGCACCTGGGTGGTTTAGTCGGTTACAGCATCCGACTTTGGCTCAGGTCATGATCTCATGGCTCATGAGTTCGAGCCCCACATTGGGCTCTGTGCTGACAGCTCAGAGCCTGGAGCTTGCTTTAGATTCTGTGTCTCCCTCTCTCTGCCCGCCCCCCATGGTCTCTCTCTCTCAAAAATAAGTAAAACATTGAAAAAAACTTTAAAAATTGTGAAGATGAATTTATTTCTGTGGCTTGTACTTTAACCTAATGGGATAGAGAAGGTGGTTTGGCATAAAGTCAAAATAGATCACAAGATAAGTGTGCATTGGCAAAACAGTTTTTGTCAGATAATTCTGATAATTCTGAAAGATTCTTTTTAGGAGTAGAGCCTCATAAATATTCATAGCTCAACTAGCACAGTGGGTTAAAAAAAAAAAAGACCTCTCTCCAATTTGGAGAAGGAATTATTAAGCCCCTGCCTGAATGTAAAATAGAAATACGCTTTAAAAGAATCTGATCATTATAATATGACTTAGGTAAAGTTGGGCACCCTATTTTGTTTTCAATGCAGAGAAAACACTAGCCTGGAGATCTGAGTTTCACGCTATCGTGCGCATCCACTGGACCACTTCACTGCATCTCTTACTTTTTTTCCCAAACAGGTTGTGCTCGATGCTGAAACCGTGTGTTTACCCAAGTTGGTTCAGGGAACTCAGGGCTCTCCCGGCAGCTCACAAGAACTCTATGAAATTTGCGCGTGTCCAGATGGGAAGCTCTACCTGTCAGTGGCTGGCATGGGTACCACGTGCCATGAAAACAGTCACGTCTGTCCCTAAACCACCTGCATCTTCCACAGAGCACCTGCATCATGTGAGCTTTACAGTTCCCACCTCAAGCCTTCACGCTAAGTGACTTGACATCCTATAAAACCAAGATGGCGAATGGGAAGTTGGAGGACAGAAAGTGTGCCGATGAACGTGTTGTGATGAAACTACGTGGCCTCAGAATACTGTGTACTTATTAGACACGGAAGTCTAGCAAGAGCACAAAAAAGAAACGTGATTATTCCACTACATTTATTTTCATCAGAACACTTGTAACTTTCCTTTCTTGTAGATAGTCTACAATGAAATATTGAATTGCTGTGTGGAATTAATTTATGCTGTTCAGTGGTGAATATCTAACTCTCCATGGAGGCAGAATGGGTCTCAATGCCCCTTGAAGTCAATGTGGTGTTCCCATTATATCACTCAGACCCACACTCTCATTTTAATGCAAAGTATGTCAGGCCTCACAAGAAAATCTTCAGGTTTTGAGGGGACTTAGGTGGATGTGATTTTCAACATGTAGTCAAAGGAATAAATTACACAAAATCAATCATGTTTTCTTTATATAGTCAATAAGCAATAAAAATCAACCTACATTTTCACAAACTTCAGTTTGTCTTCCTTTAATCCTCACGCCACCATTCTGAGGTAGGTATCATTTTCCCCCAAGTTACTGGTGATTTTTAAACAAGCTTCAGATAGGACAAGTCAGAAGGTCATACAGGAGCTGGTGACATTAAACTGAAATGTGACCCTACATGTGACCAGCTGTCCTCACTCTGAAAAAAACTCTGGCGTATTGTCTCATTCCATCCAAATTCCAGCCTCCGTGATAATTGTGTAAATGGGATGATGTTCATTTGACATGTGAAGTAACCGAAGTCCGAAGGGGTTTCGTCGCCCCCCTGGATCACAGAGCTGTGAGGCGGCGGGACTCACCACTGCCCAGTCGTGGATTCACCTCTTACACAACAGTGATGGACTGGCCGTAACTTCACAGAACCAGACTCGCTTCAGCTTTGAAAATATGTTTAATATCCAACAGAACACACCGAGCCTCTGACTCACTGATTTTGTTAAATGCCGGTGGTCACAGGGTGTGGGTTTAGGGTTTTGTATGTTTTTTTGCGTTTCGTCAGTTGTAATTAGAATCTCTGAGTCGCACCAGATGCAGTAGGAGCAACGGCGTTGCCACTCTGTTTGTAGGACTTGTGACGATAAACACTTGTTCAGATTCATTTTCTGCAGTCTCAGAGCTGAAAGCAGAAACGTGAACCCTGTTTCTAATGTTTTACCAAGGTGTTCATCTAGCAGTGTAGCCCACTTACGACAGGTCCTAGATTTTTCTAATTGCTATGTACCTGAAAATGTGAAATTACAGAGTAAAAATTACGTGTGTCCTGGGCAGTTACGAGCAAACTTGACTCGGGGCGCCTGGGTGGCTCAGTCGGTTGAGCATCCAACTCTTGATTTTGACTCAGGTCATGATCCCTATGTCCTGGGATCCAGCCTCGAGTCAGGCTCCACACTGAACATGGATTCTCTCTCTGTCCCTCTAGCCCTGTCCTCCATTTGCTCACTCTCTTTCTCCTCTTCTTCTGCCTCCTCCTTCATTTGCTCTCTCTCTCTAGAATTAAAAACAAAACAAAACAAAAAAAAACAAACTCTATAATGTATCTAAAGTTTCATAGGGGATGTTTTTAGATTATAAATTGGTAGTCACCTTTTCCATGTAGTTAAGTCCTGATTTTTTTTTAAGTTAACATCTGCTTTCTTGCTATAACATTCCTCCTGTCAGAGTAAATAGTGTTGCCTGTTTGTTCTGTTATATATACTCTCTTGCTCCACGTTTGTGAAAAACAAAGGTCTTCAAGCTCGGTTGACCCAAGGTCAAGAAAAAGAATCAAGGAGAAAGTATGGGGGATAGAACCCTTTAAATAAAAGATGTAAACAGGATTTTTTTTTTTTGGCTCCTTTGCTATTTGGAATCATCATGAAAGAAATTATTATGGATAGACAGCTGTGTTCTCCAGAGTGATAAATGAATCCAAACTTTTTAGAGAGGCTGTATTCTAAACTGTATTACATAAACTCATCTTTTTGAAGACATTGTGCAATGGAATTTAAATATTCAGTAAAGGTGTAAGATCGTAATGATGAACCTAGCTAATGAATATACCTGATGGGCTATGTGCCACGTGGTTGTGGACCACTGGGTGCTGCTATTTGAGTGACCTCAAAAACAGTCCTCCTTTTTCAATTTCCAAACCAGCTGAGTAGACATGGCAGAAAGACGAAGATCAAAATGTTAGCTTTAATAGTGAAAAATAAGTCAGATTTGCAGCAAAATGGACTCCCTAAGACTAGACAGCTGAGTATCAGAGGAAGGAAGCTCTCTGGCCCCGGGCAGGACTATGGGCCCAACTCTGGCAGCTCACCACCATGCGGCGGGCAGACAGAGGCACCTGATCTCAAGGCAGCCAAGTTCAAAGCAAGAGGAAGGGGCCAGCTACCCTGGCACGAGCCTTTCCCCTCCGATCCGCCCACCAGGTTCATCTCCACAGCTTTGGGGGTCAGTGAAGGAGAGCGGGAGCCGTTCTCAAAGGCAGAGCCAGCCCCTCACACTAAGACTGGTGTGTGCTTTATATAGTTTTTTGCCCCTTCCTTCCCCGACGTCAAATACCACTTCTCCTTCAGTTGCCCTGTCTTACATTCCACTTCAGACTTGCTATGGTCTCAAAACCACATAAACGTTTGTCATCAGGTCTAATAGGCCTGCAGGTAGAAGAGGTGCATCTGAGGGCGCCGTGAAGTAAAGATCACTTTTCACTGTAGAGACGGTGCAACTTCAATTTTGTCTTCTTAGATCCCAGCTTTGTGGTCAGAGTACGTGAAGGTATTTCCTGAGCCGCTTACCAGCCATGAAAGAATATGCATTTCAAACACATAATGCTTATTGTTAAATAAAACCTAAGTCTGGCTTTAGCATACAAGTAGACCAGGTTCCTAATGGAAGCAGGTCATTCTCACTGGTCCGTGGACACCGACAGCCAGGCTGGGATGTGCATCTTCACGTCTCCGACACCCGCCCTAACGCCTGCACACAGTGCCCAGGGGCTGTTTTCAAGTGAATGAATGAATGACACTACTTTCAGCTGTATCTGCTCAAACAAGACAATGGAAAAAATCTGTGGAAGCCAGAGTGCGAAGGCTGGCCGTGGGGGGCTGGGGGGCGGATCAAAGTGTGAGAGGCCAGGCCGGGGTGGGTGGGAGGGGCTGGGCACCACTGGCATCACCTACCCCCCGACTGTGTGGCCACCCCCCACGACCACGGTCACTCCCCAGAGACAGATCTCTTCACGAATCCGTGTCTGCGCCTCCTACTGGTCCTGTTTCTCTGGGAGAACCCGGCTCAGCGCAACTGAGGACGATCTTCCCGCGTTGCTCCAGCACTACAAGTATTACCCTTGAGCTCTGCAGAACATTGGAAGTCCAGAAGAGGTCAACTGGCATTAACGGAAGAGAATCCCACACACCTGCTCATCAAAGCTGTGAGCCCCCCTTTATTTTATTAAAACAATTTGAATCTTTTGCTAGCATCATCCTTGGGCTCTCAGCGTCCCACCCACCCCCCCCAACTCGGCCTGCTGCCTTGGAAACTATGTGGACAGCAAGGGTCTCCCTGAGTTCCCCAAGGACCCTGTGAATGGCTCAGCCAGCCTGCAGGGGACGCTTTCACCCCTCACTCATCTGGCTGCACCCAGCCTGGCCCATCTCCTTCCTGGACCGCAGCTGCTGCACACACGGGCTGAGTTTCCCTTTTCCTTTTAGTAAGAAAAAGCAAAATAGGGGGAAACTATAAAATAATAAAATACAAAAATTAGTTCACGTCAAAAATTCCCTAACCCTGAATTTCAAAATCCAAGAATCTCCAAGAATCTGAACGCTTTCCAAACACGTGCTGCAAGACCTGTGTCAAGACCTAGCCCTAAATGAAGGTGAGGTGACTTATCACGTCTGTGTATTCAAGTTAGTGTGAGTGTCTGTAGGTTCCACTGCAGAAATGTTAATGCGCTAGATTCAGGAACGCTACCCAACCCTGATGGGAATGGCTGTAGTAACTTTCTAAAATCCAAATTCTGAGATGGATTTGGATCCAAGGGTTTTATGTAAGAGATTACGCACATGTATTTAAAAAAAAAATTAGGAAAAAAACACCAAAACCCCAAACTACCTCAACTAGCACAATGTCCAGACAAGGTTTTCTGTGTAAATTTTAATATCAAAAAACAGTAAGATATGTTCCCAGTGCGAAATTTGAGTTTCTATGGAGCAAGCTCTACTCGAGATCGTTCCAGACAGCTCGCGACCCTAAATTTGCTAAGCCCCAGGACAGAAAACTCTTAGCCCCGGTCTACCTAGCTTTGAAGACCTGTGCTTCAGGTATAATGCTGAAACTTTTCCATTAGGGCTCAAGTGTACACTAGCCCCAGACGTGTGGCCCCCTGCTGGGTCAAGGTAAATATCAATTCAGCCTCTACCTATAAGAGAACTGTATGTACTGTACCCACTTGCAAATGTACACATGTATACACATATATACAACCCTACCATATGTATCGGCTAATCATATTCCCTAAAAAGGAAAAACAAACTCTTAACGAAACCAATGAGCACCTAATAAACCCAGTATATATCAAGTGCTTTATATTCAATCATAAGAGCCTACCAAAATTCCAATATAAAATGTAATAAAAATCCATCCTAAATATTTCCAGTAAACACACACAGATGCACATATCAAAAGTTTATAGAAGATACTAAGTCTGATGTTCAGGAAATACATTACAATAATTTCATATATACATTTGCTTTATTAAAAGTACGGCACTTAATATAATAGCAGAAATAATTACATAGCTTCACATCCAGAAGCAATACAATAATGGAGGCACAAACATTCCTTATTATCAATAAAAGTAAAAAAGTTTGAATATGTCCCATAAGCCCTTAATTGCATAAAATGCTGTATTTAGCATCATTTACAGCCGGCATACTTATATGAACTAATTGTCACTACCTCTCTTTTACATTCTGCCAAAGAAATATGCCAAAGTAAATACGGTAGCAGAGGGCGCTCAAGCATGAGAAAAATCAAATGTCAGGTCCGAATCATTCGTGGGGAAAGTGCAGTAAACTGTTACAAACTACTGGATATTGTCACAATGATTTTACACGTTTCTTTAATGTCTTCCAAAGGAAAACCCGAGGGACTCCACTAAGTGCCATGTGGAAAGAGAAGCTTTGTTTTAACCGCAGCACCTTTAGACAACAAAAGATTGCATCGTGTTCTGTCACACTCTATAAATTATAGTACCTGTGGAAAATATGTACAAACAGAAAGCGAATGTACCAACAGTTGATAAGTGTCGTTTTGGTGAGCAGTCCTTGGACGCAATATTAACACCTGGTGACAAGGGCTGCCACCGTCCCAAGCTTTCCATAATGGCCTTTTCATGAAACAGGAAGCCTGTAAACATAAGGTGTAGGAAAAAAAAAAAACACACAAAACACTTAAAAGTAAGATGTAAAGTGCACTCGGTGCACCCTAAGAAGTACTCTCTGCATCCTCTTAATCAAGTAATATTCAGGATTACAATACTGTACCATTTTTTAAATGTACTGAGTATTTAAGATGAAGAATTGCAACAAATTCATAATCAGAGCCAGCTGATGATAACGCATCTAAAAGATGATCCAATTAAAGAAACAATCAGCTCCAAAGACTTGATTCCCCTTATTTGTTTAAACCAATGAGATTCCAGTGTTTATACAGCCTTCAAAATACCATGTTAAAGACATGAAAGTTAACTCCATCCTGATCAGGGACATACACAGACTCTCATCGGACAAGCTGCTAAAGCTTTGGTTACATAAAGTGCAGTTCACTAACGTGCCATCCTAGCCTTTCAAATGCATCTAGCAATTCTGCAGCTCATCGTCTTCACAATAATTTTCTTTTAAGGTCGGTTAAGGTCATCTGTTGATATGCATGTTAACAGCAACTCCACAGTTCTTCCCATGCAATCTGCAATGTGCTTTACAATTCTTACATAACTAACGGACAATGGACCTAACGACATACAGCATTCATACTTGTGCTATGACGCAGTCAAGGTCTGGCTCTGCCTTTTTTTTTTTTCCTTTAAATACCTTCACACTTTCTGTTGTATAAAATTTTCAAGTTTTATGATGATACAGGCAGTACATTCCATCACCCTCATAGCAACCTCAGAGGTGAACCTGTCGTTTGGAATCTGCGGGAAAGGAAGCAGATCAGGGTACCTTGTTTTTAAACTGTCCACACCATAGGCCTCCAGCGTGTGGACATCATTTGTCAGTCCTTCAAGCTGCTGACTGTATTCCTCTATTTTCTGTGCGAGTGCGGTGGGCTTTACGTCTTTATCAGACTTCCCTCTGACAGCATAGTCAGCGGCGATCAAAGCTAACTTGGTAGAGAGGTGACATTTAAAGCACACCCATTCATTGGCGTTTTTATGGAGGTCGTTCCTGGCAGCTGAAAAATTCGCTCTGGCCTGTCTTAACCATCTACGCGCTTCAACCGGATTGCCAACTGACTTGAAAGTGGGAGGGACAAAGAACCTTTGAGAGTAAGTCTGTCCAGCTGAAGGTGTGCTTTTCTCTTTATTTTGTTGCTGCCTTTCAGATTTATGGCTCGTCGCTTCTTGATTCCACGAAGTATAAAATCTCTGAAACGAGTACTTGTCCGACTGAAATCGGGATGCGGGGGTTGAAAATGTTCGCCTTGATGTTCTGTCTGCATTTTGGTCTAGAAAAGCCTGCTTCTCTAGTCTGTTGATTTCATTCTGCAAATGTTTAAAAACTTCATTAGCAATGTCATGATTCTCTGGATTTTTGTCAGGGTGCCATTTCAAATACAACCGCCTAATAATCTTTTTCCTTTCTGATTCTGGAAGCTTCCACGCTTGCTCCACCACAGATGTCACTTCTTTTAAAATTTCTGGCAAAGAATTCACCTTGAGCTTTTTGGGGGACTGATGCTTTGAGGATGAGGTCTTGTGGCTCTCTCTGCCGGAGAAAAGAGGAGGAATGCTTCGTAGACCAGGGGCTAGGAACTCAGTAGGGCTGGTCGGTGTAGAAGGGGCACTGTCTCTGCTTTGAGAGCTTTCCTCGGGCCTTGAAAACTTATAGAGATCGAGAGAGCTAACTATTTTATATTCGCTGTAACCAATATCAATCTGATATATCTTTCCCAGAAAACTAGAATTATCAGCATCTTCTCTCTCAACTTCTTGTACGATAATCGCGTATGTGTATGTTGGCTGGTATGATCCATAGATGTCACCACCTTCAGCATCAACAAGGTATCCAACATACTCTCCCGGGTAAAAAACATTCATTGGATCCATAAGCAGAGTATAATGGATTTCAGCAGGTATTGGAGTGCCAGGCATTGGAAGTTCAAGTTTTGATGGTTCTGAAGAGTCGTATTTAACCCCTAAACTATCAAGCTTCTCACTGATCCTGTAAATATCATTGCAGCCTAGCATTGCGATTAAATACGAAGTGTCAGATATCAGGTTGTCCGTCGCGGACTTCAGCGTCATGGCCAATGCTAACAGGAAGTTAATGTCCTTGCTGTCTGAATGCTGTATGTATAGCAGAATCACTGCGTTGCCAAATCTCTTCAAAAAAGCGAAAGTTTCACTCCTGCTGTGGGGGATAGGGTTAAAACCTTTAACCCTTAGAGTGGTTTGAAGCTTTTCAAAACAGGACACTTTCAATCCCTCTCTCAAAGCTTTGCAAAGTCTTATGGCTTTTTCTTCATTGGCCAGGAAAGCATTGTCATTTTCATGCTTCATGATTCTAATTAGTCCTGTGATGAACTGTTCTGAAGACAAGAGTAGCTGCAATCTGCCCTGAAGAGAACACAATGCTCCAAACTGACAAACTTTGGGAGTCTCTTCATCTAGCTGTTCTTCAAGTATACTGCTCAGTAAACGAGGTCGAAGTTTTTGAGGAAAAAGCATTATCAGCTTAGTATGGAAGCCATGGTCCTTCCCTAAGTAGCACTGGCTAAGGTCAACCAACATCTGCACGCCAATGTTCCCCTGGATTCTACTTTTGTAATGCGGTGCGTCATCGAACACTAAAATGCTCGACTTCACCAGTCTGCCATCTTGGCTTGGAAGGTAAAGCGCGAGGTCTCGTACGTTCTCGAGATCACTCCTCACCTTGACCGAATCATTTTGCAGGCTCTTGAACAAGCCGGAAACTACTCTTTTAACCGTGCGCATTTCATTAGGATCCAGTTGTTTTCCTTCTGAATTTTTGAATATGCGGCTCAACACTTCAACATACTGCTTGGTTGAGATAATATCTTCAGTACCGAGGTGTTTGAACAACTGGTGAAACGTGCCTAGTTCCAACGGTAGCTTGTACAAGTAAGGTTTAAAATCAGATTCGTATTCTAGATTTATCACTACCTCCTCGGGCTTCAGGAGTTTCCAACCATCTTCCACCATCACGAAAGCAACGCCCCGCAGCTGAAACCGAAACTCCCTTTTCTCTGCACTGAGAAATTCATATATGCTCCTTAAGACCTTTGCTCTAGTTTTTACCATCTCTTCATCCAAAGTCGTTATGTTGCATATGTTTCTGCAGTTATTGATGACCTTATCAAGAGGAGGATCCAGGTTAACATTAAGCATACTTAAAACCTGTTCGAGCTGTTCTTGTGGACCGAGGTCACTACCTTCTTGTTCTCTGATGCTCAAGGGGGTGGCCTTCTCTGGAAGGATAGGACAGGAGGTCCATAAGAGCTGGAGCACATCGCACTGCTTGAATTTGGGGTTTACCTGTGCTCCGTTGAACTTTATGAGAGGGAGTGTTCCATTGACCTCTTGATACTGAGGATGAAATCTGATGAACTCCGCAGGGGCCCGCTCAGGACATAGGAATGGTATGAGAGACAGTTCTTTCAGGAAATTGCCGGATAACAGATCCATTCGTTCTTGGAATATGTGATGGAGGAGGATATCGACTGTGTTTTGCAACATTTCCTTAGACCAGTTTTCCGTATTAGCTCTCACACTGACTTCCTTAGCAAACTGCAGCAACTGCTGCTGAGAAAGTATGTACTTTAGCCCAATGTTTCTCAAGAATTCCACCCAGGAGGCCATAAACGTGGCTTGATTTTTGGGCCTTATAAGCTGTTCCAATTTTTTAAAGAAGTCCTTGGGAATAAACAATTTTTCAGGAAGCATAACCTCAAAAACTCGCACCGTTCTATCATAGAAATGTTTTGCTTGCTTTAGTCGGCTGTTGGCATCATGGATTATCAATAAACTTTCCAGTTTTTCAAAAAGTTGTTCCTTGATCTCTGACAGTTCCTCAATACTCGATAGCCTATTCTTAAGATAGATCAAGTGCTCCAATTTTGCATCGTAAGAGAGGTTTTCAATTTTGGGCAAGAGGTGTTTCAAATATACCTCAAGATCATCTACGGGTACACAGCCAAGCACCTCATATAGTTCTTTTAGGTGTATTTTTTCTTCAAGAAATGCAGATGACGACGACTGTGTCCATTTGTCCACTTCAGCTGAAGGAATACTTTTCGTGAGGACGTAGCACGTTCCAAATTTTGCGATGCTCATGTAGCGACCACTGATGGATTTGTAGCATGGAAGGGACTTTAAAATTTTTATGTCATCTTGGGACATCAAGTGGCTGAGATTGCAGTTGAAATACATCAAAAGTGCTTCAAAGTCATTTTCTACTAATTTTTCAGTTCTAAAGGTTGACGTTTGGACCATATAATGTAGGGCCTTTAAAATGCTGGCAGGGCTCTCGATGTTTGCAGTGTGACGGGACAACAGAGGAATGAATGCACTATCCTTGGAGCAGATTTTGTTCAAAGCAAGCTGGACACAGCCAGCTTTCATGAGCGCGTGAAAAACTTTATCGCTCTGGGCATTTGGAAAAACTGCAATGTGCATGAGACTCAGAGGAAGCAGAACGTCGCCTTCAGGAACCACAAGCTGGTTGGCTGAAACGGTGAACTTTGTTCCCGGAAGCAAAGCCCAGTCCTTCAGGGTGTCGACGACAACATCGAATGTCGGTTGTGTTTCTTCTTGATCTTCCTTCACATTTACAGACTCACTGATGAAATGCCACGTGTTCTTAAGCCAAGACTCGCTCGCAAAATTGTCCTTCCACTTTGTACAGGATTTGGTCTTATACTCACGAGGCAACACAGAGGATAACAGATCAGCAAAGCTGGAGATGTCAAACACTTTTGCAACCTTACAGTTCAATAAAATAGTACTGTATTTCAAATATAACGTGTTCATGAACAAGTCTTTGCGGGATGGAATCAACTCATGGTACGTTGTTAGAAACTTGGGCCGCTTGGCATCAAAGGTTTGCAAAACACTGTCTAGGGTAATGAGAAGGGGAAGGCCCTCCACTTCAATCTCATTTTCTTCTGCGTCCTTGAAACAATAATCCACTAAAAGCTTCAAACTATGAAAAAGCTTTAGGTTAGTCTGCTGGAGACGACAAGGCAGTTTCCCAATATGGCAGTTAGTGTCAGGAGATGAAAACGTCATCAAAAAAGACCTGACGTCGGCAGGGGTGACGTAGCTCACAGGAATATCCGCGTCTATAAGACAGTGGTAGAGGTTGGCAGTCTCATCACAGTTATAAACCAAGTTGAAACCAATTTCTAAAAGCAGGTGTTTCAGTCGATAAACATTCTCCGCCACCGTCTTGCGGGTTGTAATGTTGTAATCTGCGTTCTTCAGGTGCTGCAGTTCGTCCTGCAGTAAGTTGTCAAAAAACGGTCTGGTTTTATTTGAAGTAGACATATTGATCCAAGTAATTATAACTGCAGAGTGCAAATCTGAGCCATCGATATTGGGAGCCCGTACAACAGGTAAAAGGCGTTTCATGTCTTCGTGGATGCAACTGTAAAGTGCCTTCACTAGACAGTACAAATCTGGTTGTAGGTCAAGCCTGTTAACTGGGAAAAATGATAAAAACTTCTTTAAAGTATCCTTCACGACATGAATCGGTGTGTTCTGCAAGACCGACAGTGTTGGGTCAGAACCAGGGAAGTAGCGCTTTTTTAGCTGGATGAGTAATTCAACGTACGCAGGGGCTATTAATGCTGTCATTAAACTGCTGTTCCAGTCACTGCGAACACCAACTCCATTATCGTCCCGCCACAGGTTCCTCCGGGCTGAGTCCAGAGCAAAATGGCCGTTCACATGGAACGGCAGTCCCGTCTCTAACGCGAGGGGCAAGAAACAGAAGGCCCTGTGGGGTTTCTTATAGTTGTGAGTAATGCAGGCAGCAACTCCGCCACGTGGAAACAGAGTGATATCTTGGTTCTTGTGAGCCGATATAACACTCTTAGACACTTTTTCCATACTTGAAAAACCTGATCGATTACAAATTAGCCACGTAGTAAGATTTCCCTCAGAGTCTTCAGTATCCATAGTATAGGTTATCTGTTGGACTGGTATGTCTTTGAGCTGTCTCTTTTTAGTAACACTATCAATTACAGACGCGTGAAATTGTTTCCTTTTCAGCCTGTCCCCATCTGTGATTTTGCCCTTTACAGAATACAGCACATTCAGGGCTCCCGTACCTTTGTCTATTTCACAAATAGAAATCTTTTCCATGTGATTAAGAAACATTAAAAGTTCGGCCCCATCTGACCGCAGTTTGTCCAAAAGATTCTGGACCATTCTGTCTGATGATGGAACTGAAGAGATTTCTGAAACTTTTGCCATTTCTGCATTACGAAGAGGAAATCTAAACATTGTACAATTGTCCAATTTAAAGTGGGTTCCCAAATAAAGATCCAGGACATCTGAGAACTGTGTCCTAAAATCTGCATCCAAATCTCTAAACATGCGTCCAGGACTAACGGATGTGGCTCCTGGTGCGTATCTGGCATGAGGATCAAAGATACACAGGATGTCATTGCCAGAAATAAAAGAAGGGCAGTCGGTAATATGATACACAGAATTGAATCCTATTCCATACTGCCCAGTTTTACAGGGATTTCCTTCTTTGGTGCCTTTGCCAAGGTTCTGAATTCCTCTGACATCATCTTCTGTGAAAGGTTGGTTGTTGTACACACAGAGCGCTGGCCCTTGCAGGGGGGCCCACTTGTCATCAAATATTCTATCAACTGGATGCTGTCTAGGATCAAACACAAAACAGATTTCTGTGGCCTTTGCATCATCAGCATTCTGAAGAAGTTCTTTCAACATTTCCTTTTCAGAAGGGTAGGCATTAAGGATACTCTTAATTCTGCTGGTCAGTTTTTCTTTCTGCCCAAATTCCGTGCCAAGTGTTGTGAAACAGATGTTGGATGCGTACCTCTCCAAGGCTTTGTGTCGCTTTGGGACGGCTCCTAGTTTTACAGCTACTTCCCTGGGTATATCGGCATGGCAGTATTTCACAGTGGTGTCCTTTACTTTTATCCAGGGACAATCGTTGTAGCATAAAGATTTGGCAGGGAGTAGCTTGAGATTAGTATCTGGCAGTAATATTTTGCCATAATTTTTCTCACAAAACTCTTGTTTCTTTTCTCGAATGAGACTCCATATTCCTTCGCTAATTATTCGCCGGCAAAGCTGAAAGTTCTCTTCTGTTATTTGCTTTGTCCCTTTCTCTTGATCAATAGATTCCAAAACAAGGGCAAAGTCCTCAACAGTAAATGACTGCCTCACGCCCACACTTTCAAAGAGCTCACGGAAATTATTCTTGTATTTATTAGGCAGCTGATAAAGGTATGGTGCCGCCTCAAAATTCAAGTGAAAAGACACTTTTTCCAAGTCGACGTACGCATTCTCAACTAGAATGAAGCTAAAGGGCTTTAACTTTTCAATAATCGATAGCTTCGTGATTTCATTTTGCATCATCGCATCATGCAGGTATTTGTAGCAAGCATTGGTGATGTTCTCCTGATACAATGTTATTCCATCATCAACTGACTTTGCAACTTCTTTCAACTGGCTCACAACCAGATCAACTGTCGGCTTCCTCAGTAATCCCAAAAACTCCTTAACAGCCAGTGACACTGAGCCACAACCTCTGAAGGAATGCGAGTTTTCGTTTAGAATCGGCTGCAAGAGACAAACGACGTCCTGATGCTCAGCCGTATAAAGGTCAGTTGCTGCAAACATGGTTTCTGGCTTAAAACTATTACCTTTCCAGGCTAAAGAAAATCCTGCAGGCTTTGTCAGAAATGGGAGGAAGGGGATTGTTTGATATTTTGCAGCAAAATCCTTTGCCCTGGGATCCCTTATTTTTAGCTTTTCATCAATGAGACTTAACAGGATGCTACTTCTCAGACAAGCAGCGGCGTGGTCACTTTTATTAATTTCAGCCACGGACTGTGCACGTTCCAGCATGTCGTCCCATAAGATGTCATCTTTGGCCATACCTAGTTGAACCAGCTTAATCAGAATGATGGGATTAAGGTAATCCTGAGTGGAGCCATAAGGAAACCGTCCATCTTTAGTATCAAATAACTTTGCGACGCGTCCTTCAGGGTGGATTAACCTGGAGGGTAAAACCAGAGGATGTCCCTCCAAAGAGCAAGGAATGCATGGAGTGACCCGAAGAATTCCTGAGAACTCATCGATTTTTTCATTTAGAACAAAATTCATTAAAGGATCTCTGAGTTCTGCTTCAATTTCTTGAATATTTGGGAAAAACACTTCAGAAAAAAACTGCTTCTCTGAAAATGTATTTTCAAGCAGTATCTGTTTGCAGCCAGCTTCTTCAAATCCCGCTTTTACAGAAGAAGGAAGTTCAACAGCACACAGGTTTTTTGAGCCAGTCTTCTTGAGGTATTTCAAAAATATCTTGAAGGCCGCTGGACCAACACCTTTCCTTTTAAGTATAGAGTCATCTAGAAATCGCACGTTCTTCATGGAGACCCACATAGACCCATCAGAGAAGACTTTGGTCAATTCTTTCCCTTTTCCATGAGCTATGTCTTCATAAAATCCTTGGCAAATTACAGAAAAATCATCATGAACTAATTCAGGATCAGGCCACACTGAGTAGTAAGTATAATCCATTAGCTCCCCGTTAACAGCCAGGTCACGTAGGACACTGAGCGCCTCCAAGTAAGCTTTCACGATAACGTGCCTCATGAAGGTGGTATTCCATCGTCCTTTTGTGTCCGTCTTCCAGATTTCTTTCCTATTTGAGGTAACAGCAAAACACCCGTTGATGTGAACTGGCAATCCTGTTTTTATCCGTAAGGGCAAATAGCAAAACACTTCTCCCACATGTGGTTTCACAGCCCACTTCTGGTCCTGGATTTCTGACAGCAGAACCCCGACGGCCCCACAGGGAACCAGCCCCAGTCTTCGTCCACTTTCATTCAGGGAAAACTTCAGAGCCTCTCCTGTGTCCATGCAGGTACATATCAGCCACGTGGTACACTCCACTGTTTTTTGAGACAACTCATCTGACGGCTTTTTCGATTGGCCAGACTTCGCCATTTCAAAGAGAGCTGTCAGGTCATCATCTGGACCTCTAAAAAGTGGGGACTGTAAGTCAGCAATCCTTCTGAACACATGGTGAAATTCTTCAACTGTGATCTGAAGAATGCAAGACGACTTTGGTGCATCAGCAGGAAGCTTTTTATTACTGCCGCTGCAAGTCTTCATGAGCCTCGCGGCTTCTTTTAAAATACTTAGGGCAGGTGCATTCACTGCTTTGGAAGAACAGGGTTTTTTTTTAATTATTACCGTGTCTTGTGCTAAGCTGGGATTTGTTTCCTCAATTTTCAAGTACTTCAAATACATGGAGTTCACACTCTGAGTGAAGATGATAAGCCTGTGACCACAGAGACTAAATTCATCCACAAGAGAGTAAATGTCTGCTGTGTTATAGCAGGTACTACTAACTTCACTCACTTTTGCTTCCTGTTGAGTTCTAAAGGACAGTCGGAAAAGAGTTCCATTGTAGCTGTAAGGGGCTTCTACAGTCAGAGGCAACTGACAGCCAAACACGTCTATAAATGGTTTGAACTGATTAGGAAATTTCCTAAGTCTTTTCTGCTGTTTACTCCAATTAATTTTGATCCCAGGATTAGATTTGTCTTTAATGTGTTTACTGATATGGTTTATGTTTGGATCAAACATGATCATGAATTCTCGACTCATAATGATGGGAATGTCAGTGATGTGGTACACGGAATTAAATCCAAGACCAAATTTTCCAACTTTGTCGACTTCTTCCCTCTTTAAAGATTCTCCTAACCTCGTTATGTTCACAAAATCTGAATCTGAGAATTGAGAATTGTTGAATGACCAAAGAGCAGGTCCATGGCATGCTGCCATCCCCGGGTCTAGAAGATTCTCTCGAATGTCCATATTTCTTCGCATATCGATCATGAAACTGCACTCTGTTGCATCTGCATCATCAGCATTTTGAAGTAGTTCTTTAAAAATGTCTGACACCGAAGGGTATTCTTCCAGAATATTTTTAATTCTTACCGTAAGTGGCTCCCTCTGACCAGACTGCTCAAATCCCATGTTTTCAGGATTGATCAGTCTTGTGCTAAGGCATGGAACATTCAGCCATTCTGCAGTTTTCATGGGTATGTCCTCATGCACCAGGATGATCGGTTCCACCGAATCTTCCAGTAAGTCATTGAGGTCGTCGACTTTGATGTCACAGTAACAGCATTCGTGAATTGGCTTCATGATAAGTTTAGAAGGATTTTTGCTATGATGTATAGGAACTGGTGTGTTCACACTTGCTGGAATCTGATTGCTATAGAGCCACCTGATGATATTCAACATAAGATGAAGATTTTGTTTGCTTTCTTGATCGCTGAGGTCTTGGTCACTTTTCAGATATACCTTCTGAATAACCATGGAAATATGATCTGATGTCAGCTCTTCTATTGAACCACAGACCTTAAACAGTTGGTGGAATTTTGCCATGGTTTTCGGCACACTGTGCAAATAGGGCTGGAGATCAAGGTCATGGAATGGTTTTATCACAGCTTGGGCAAGGGGACAAAATTTTTTGCCGGTCCAAACCCATGGAAATTTTAAAGCTCTGAAAGCATCCTTCCCTTCATTTAAGTGATCGTGCATGAAACCGTAAATTTCAAGCAAAATGTGCTGGAACTGGTAGTAGTCTTCATCGCTAAAGGTTTTTGAAGTATACCAATCAACAACAATTTTAAAGTGTTTCAGGACCGCACTGATGCTCGGTTTCGTGAAGATGCCCAAAGCTTTCTCCAAGTTAACATGGACACTCTCGACAAGAGGAAGTGACGAGCCAACCAGAATGGCATGGGTGACGTCACACATATCTGGTGGGGCACAAAGGTCACAGACATCACCCTTCCAGACTAAAGAGCCTGGATAGTTTGGTGGCCTTTCCTTGCAAGCTGGAACCCATTTAATTTTCTTCAGGGTCACCTTTCCTTCGGACGACTGCAACAGCGTATGATTCTTGTTCAAGACAAGTAAGAGGGTTTTGGCTTTCTTTAGAAGAACCTCCTGATTTGGACAAGAACTGACCTGTAAGGCTTCAATTTTTTTGGCTACTTGCACGACATCAGCTTCTTTGAGGCTGGCTTCATTTTTTAAGCCAATCTGTCTCAAAGAGTGAAGAATATCTGGTGAGGTAAAAGCTGAAGGCGGGAAGCAAGTTTCTTCTTCACTAGAAAAGAGATCCTTTAGTATCTCGAGATCAGGATCAAAGAGCTCCCCTGCTGACACCATCTGCTGTGGTGAAATCTCAATGAATCTTAATGGTTTTAACCAATCGAGCACATTCGGATTCTCATTTTTAAGAGAGGACAGATTCCCCAGGGTCCATAACATAAGGTGTGTTAGCTCATCGTGTGAATAAAAGGCATTTTCAATATCTTTTAAAATGAGTTTCAAGCAACTAGTGGTCTTTAACTTCTCTATTTTCAACATGTTTGCCAGGCGGATAGTCGCTTCGTCACTACTGTCTATGACAGAAAGGGAGAGTCGCAGGTCTGGTGGAAGGTTGGCGGTGTGGTGCAAGACCTTACAGCCTCTCAGTTTTGTGTAAGAAGAGATTCCCTGATCAGATAAATGGTTAATCCGCTTGAATATGGGCAACTCCTGGATTATTCTTTTCTCTTTCTCACTGCTGTCAGTTAAACTCGCTAAAAACTTCCTCAGGGCATCTTTGTGTGTCGGAAGGAGCGAAGCTGTCTGATTACACAATTTCTGCAGCGGCAACTTCTCCATTATCTGCAGAACAGCGCTCGGTAGTGGCGAGTGAATGTATTTTTTAATAAGTGGATGCTGAATGGAGGCGTCTAGTTTTTTCAGGACAATCCCTCCAAGTTTTTGTACAATATCTGCCAAATATTCAGGCAGCTGCGCTTCCGATGCATCATCTAAAATGACTAATGATGGAATCCTGAGTCTAATGAGTTCCACACATGCCTGACCTTCTTCTAGCGTGGTTCTGGGAATCAGGGGCAGCTCATCAAATAAAGTCAGATCCTCTGAAAAATGTATATAGAGATGCTTCCAAACCATTTTAAGCCATGAAACAGATGGGTGATTTTTGTCTTCATCAAAGGGAAACCACTGAACAATCAACTCTCTGCCAGGCCAGAATGTGTTTGTTACTTCTTTGATAAGACGAGCAAATCGTTCCGGATTTAGAAGCTGCAGCTGGGTACACGGTCTTCCTGTAAATTACACACAGACACGTTATAAACACAGATAACTTTGTTCTAATGTATTTAGCTTTCTATTCTTGCAGACTACATAGTACCACGAAGCCACTTTTAGAAGGTTTAAGTACACTGTAAAAATGCAGACATTCGACATAACTGGGCTAAAATGGGTTTTACGTAACAACAGAGAATCTACATATATGCCTTAATTTATGGGAGAAGTAATTCTCTTTGGAAAGTGCTTATTTTAAATAAATACATAAAATGCATTTACATGCATTTTAAAAATTATCCTATAGTGTTCTACAAGTGGAATCAACATGGAAAATAACTTTCAGTGGTTATCTGTCCACAAATAAAAGCATCAAGGAAAATGTGGAGAAAGCTTAAGTAGGTGCCGTTCTATTTGTTCTATTTAAGGGTAAGTAATTTATATGCAAACGCAATACAAATGTCCTTTATTCATGTTTCCAGCAGCTGCTCAGGATGAAGGGAGGGGGATGAGAATGGAGTCCCAGTCTCGGGGACCAGCACTCTCTGAAGCCGAGGCAGTGAGGAGACTTCTAGAGTTTCCTTTCACTCACCACCGAGATGCGGAAGGTAGGGGTCACTTAACCTTTTGGGGCCCTGAATTCTCTCATTTGGAAAAAGGATGGAGGTGAGGTCCTAGGTACCAAGACTGCTCTGTCTACATGCCCCAGCATAGACCACATTCACAGCTTTCCCAAAGTAGCTTCTACCTCGCTTCCTTCTTACTGACTAAAGTGTGCTTGTGCTCTTCAGAGCCCTGGGGCTTTGCAGAAATGTTTCGGGGACAAGCAAGGGAGCGGCCGGGCACTGCAGTGAAGGCAGGGCTGTTCCCCACCAGGTGGCTCTACTCTGAGGTGGTTTATAAATGAGACTAGTAAGATTTTGTCTAGGGAAAAAGGTGTTTGCTGATGTTTAACCACGGGTCCAGAAAATACTGTTCTAGCTTATAAGTGGCTTGTGCATTTAGTGCACAAGCATTTGCACTAAGTGCATTCAGTGTCTCAGAGTATTTACAACACCAATAGGAAAAAATGTTTAAATAACACTGTATACCTAAAGGTATGTGTTAGCCCACAGAGAGCAAAAGGCGTCTCAAATTCAATCTTCTGGAAAACTCACAATTTTCTTCCAATGTACATACCATTTCTAGACCCTTAAAAGGCTAATTTTGAAAAAAATTATAAAAGCGGGCACACCTCAAGCCCCTTGAAACTCTGGTTTATCACTGTGTTTTAACCAAGAAAGGACACCCTTGTCTCACAGCCTTATACCACAGGAAAATGACTTTTACCAAAAAAAAAATATATATATATATATATATCTTTCATGTTGCAATAAGGCATTTTAAATTTACTGCCACAGAAATTTAAGCAAGGGCACAGTTTTGCAACTTTTGGAAGATGGCAATACCCCAATTCTGAATACTTTCAGTTTCTACATTGTGTGATTTAGGTAAGCTGAGTCATTACACTTAAGAAATCATACAGTCTTTGGGGCGCCTGGGTGGCTTAGTCGGTTAAGCGTCCGACTTTCGCTTAGGTCATGATCTCGCGGTTCGTGGGTTTGAGCCCCGCGTCGGGCTCTGTGCTGACTGCCAGCTCAGAGCCTGGGCCTGTTTCAGTCTGTGACTCCCTCTCTCTCTGACCCTCCCCTGCTCACGCTGTCTCTCTCTCTCTCTCCTAGAAATAAATAAAACATTAAAAAGAAAGAAAGAAAGAAAGAAAGAAAGAAAGAAAGAAAGAAAGAAAAAAAAAAAGAAAGAAAGAAATCATACAGTCCTGTCAGCAGTCTGACTAGTATAGCCTCCTGGACCTGTGGTGCCATTAAAATATATTTTGTATGATTAAGCTGTAACAACAATGTTCTAAAAAAAAGGTTACTGAGTTAATAGACTACCCAAGGCAAGGATATGATCACAAAGAAACAAAAGAGTTAGAAATTAAAATTCAGAACACTTTGAAAACAAAACATTAAATGTGCATACACTGTTCTGTGTTAATAGTGGCCACGTGACATGCGTTTTGTAGATAATCCTATCTGGTATCCTCGCACGAAACTGGCAACTTATAAAACATATACCCACCTTCAGGAAAATCATCTAATATTAGCATATAAATAAAATGCCAACAAAACACCCACACCACATATAACATGCAACTAACACACCAGTCATGCTCAGCTGAAAAAAACATAAGAGAAAATAAAGGAGAGAGAAAAGAACTTAAGACACAATTCTAGGTACTTCGAACGGATTCAATCTTTAGTCCTGATTTCTATTTGGTTTGTATTTAAGCTTTTTGTCCTGAAGTATAGATGTTAACACAGAAAAACACCTTCACGCCTGAGGGGAGAAAGCCACTGGGAGGGTAAAGCACCTCTAACAGTATCAGCAAGAAAGGGTTTACACCATTTTGATAAATGACTCAGTTTTTGCTACCTCAGCCTTTAAACTCAGCAGCACTGTTGAAAGAGGTGAAGTGTACAATACCGAAAGTGTTCCTCAAGACAGAAACCTTTTACCTAAACTGGTATCGGACAGGATTATTTCAGAAATAACTCGTTTAAGAGTAGTTTTTGCTTCACTATCAATCTGCTCAAAATGGTAACATCAACATAATGAATCACTCTTCAAAGACTGAACTGATTTTCATTTGTATTCACTCATATGCCGAGATTCACTATCTTTGGGACGGATTTTCGACATGGGTTAAGAGAAGGATATTATAGAGATTACTACGACGTTTACGTAACAAGGAAGGCCAGTCCTCACTGCTTTCCCTCACTGGGCATTTTAACTATGCTTGAGCACAATGGTGGAGGCACAGCTCACTGACCCTTCTGCACCTCGAAGTCATGAGCACGGCCACAGCTTTTGTGCTTTTCTTGGAGAGAACGTGGCAGCGGCAGCCTTGATGGTTGGTGAGTTCTAACAATGCTCCACTGTGAAGGGGTGTCCCAATCTTTTTGTGAATATACATGTGACAGAATGAAAGTCCAATTCAACGGGAAGCTATAAATGAGTCAAATCTTCCAAGAAACAAAAGGTAAGGAGGGAAAAGAAAAGGCCAAATCAAGAATGGAAAGGAAAGAGCATGTCTAGCGGCAGCACCACGGGTCACTACTCTAACATGGGCCATGTCAAGGGGATTTAAACATCGCACTGGTGACCAAATATCTTCCCCAGAATCCACACTGACACTCTGTGGCTGCCTTCCTAGAGTTCGTCTAGAAGACGA